>OY757275.1:8526050-8991939 GCA_963584085.1 Pyrausta aurata | reverse complement strand
ACTTTGTCAACTTTGTCTTACAAATCTCGTGTATAATTAAGCCATCTAGTGTTTATTTAAGGAACAAAATTTTCTTGAATAAGATACTTCATGCGCTTTTGTAAGTAACATACCCACGCCATCTAGCAGAACCCCTAAGAACTTTTACAAAATGGTTACTTTAGTACACCATACATGCTTTTTAGTCTAAACGTTTATCGAAAGAACAAGGAACGCAAAGAGTGGCATTTCATTCTCACACGACTGGTCAGCACTTTATGCCAGCAACCTGTAACCATTATAAAAACAAGAAAGAATATCCGATAACATTTATTATATTCTTTATTGCACTTATGAGATGTACAGAAAATAGGTACAAGAAGTCACAATGTGAACAAAGGTGGGCTTATCCCTAAAAGATACCTCTTCCAGCCAACCCATAGGTGTAGGAAATGTAATGTAATAACATTTAGGTGGTTTATATTAAGATCCTTTTTGTCGACACAGTTATAGTCTCACTACTATCTTCCATCAGTCTTCCAATTGATGATGACTGAAGACCATTACAGATATGGCACTTCAAATTTAGGGTTCCGTACAAACCAGTAGGTATATAAGTCAAAGTTCACCCATCACGAGAATTTTGTCATGGTTTTTTTTACACACTGAAATTCATAACATTTCAAATCATCATCATCATTCTCTTGCCCTGTTCCCAGTTTATCTAGGGTCTGCGCAGTATGTTTCACGCTTCCGTTTAACATTACAAATATGGAAAGCTAAATTAAAGACAAAGGTTTCTTTATCGTTTCAGTAATCCTTTAATAATATCAAAGTGTTTTATTTACTAGTCGTCTCCCGCGACGTCGCCCGCGTATATTTTGGATGTCCCGTGAAATGGTTCAAGTAAATTAATCACCCACACCACGCTTAAAATACTCGCTTAATATCAGCCTGAACTATAAAAATGACTTGACTATCATGTGTTAGAAAGTAAGAAAATAGTAAGGCAAAAGTAGTTAATCTCTCATTTAGATGCAATACTTTTTTCGGCGAAGTTCACTATCAAATAAACTGAGCATTGAACTTGGCTATCATTTTTCACATTGATGTTTTTGTTGGGATATCATAACTTTTTATAGAAATATTTATTTGCTTATTCATAAATCATTAATACATATTTTGTGCAAGCTTCCATCCACTTAATTATAACGGTTTCAGACCCTACAATTAAAAAACTTTATTTTGTTTTCAGATTTTTTCCTTCGCTTACACATTATTACCTAGCTAGATGCCATATTTCAACTGTCTAGGTTTGTTAATTAGAGCACCGCACCCACACAATTACTTTGATAAACCATATATGGTTTTGCCATGTTTGACTTTTTGTAGTCTAGCTTATAGACCTTTTTTACTATAAAACTGTAATTTGGCATGGGTTTCTTTATATCCTAATCACACCGCCTAAAATATGTATTTTAAAATATTTTTGAGACACCTCCCTACAAGGAATGAATTATGATGAGCATGAGTTCCTACACCGAAAGGGCAACACCAGGGTTTATCTCATGAATCGTGATAGTAAGACAGTTGAAATTTTCAGGAAGGATGTATTCATGTTGCCGTTGAAAAAACAAAAACTTAAAAAACAGTTTTTTTTTCAGGTTGCTCTCATACAACTTATCTACTCTGATAATGATAATAATGAGGGGCTGCCCCATTATTAGGACTTCATATCTTTTGTATGGGACTCCCTGACAACAGATATGATGTTTATGCCATTTTCATAGATAATGGTACGGAACCCTTCGTGACCCCGAAGCGCCATTTGGCGCTAACTACAAGATTAATAGAATTATTATGTGTCACAAACACCAAAGTTGTTTTGGATATTCAGTAACAGCAATTTGAGGAACGGTCATAAAAATAAAATTAAGACAGTCTCCACACATTTTCGACAGAACAAAATTGAAAAAATTATTCAGATTTGACATTTCTGAATGCAAATATAATTGGATTATACTGAGTAATCTCCATGTTCGTCGCTCAAGTCCATGTCACCAAATAAGAGATAGATAGTCAATGCATTATTACTACACGATTCAGAAAATGTGTACGTACGTACGTAAATAACATGGAAACCTGAGTTCCATACACGAAAAGAGCTAGACCGACCTTAACTTAACCTCCAATGTTTGTATTTTGTCACAGGAGTCTAGATGTAAATAAATAAATAAAATTAATATAGACCTATCACCTAATAATTTTCTCCCTCCCTCAAATTCATATAATATTTTCTCGTCTCCAATATACTAGAGTCACCAGGGCACAGCTTTAGCATTTGAGATTACTGCTAAACCTACAGTTATGGTTTAGCTCTGATTTTTCCAAATAGAGAAAATGTTCAAAACTACAATAATTTGACATGAGTGTTTTATGCTTTTTGTTTATATTGTTACTATAGAAACGGATTCATCTCTACGATTGGTACAAAAATATAGTTCATTTATTCACAACAATTATATATGTCGCTACAGCCTTTCTCTTTTTATTTTGCTTAACACGTAGAGGTTGGGGGTTCCATCCTCATGGCATTGAGGAGATTTATCCGCATGGTGATGATGTTTTTGATACTAATTTTCTTTTTGAAATTTATTTTCATTGTTATGTAGTTTTTTTAATAGGATTTGCTACTTTAAAAAAAAACCTAAAAATTTAATTAGTTTTTATTTTTAATTTTTTTTATTTTAAATGTTAAAATGTCCAAAAATTAAAATAAATACTTATTTCGTTTTCTAAAAAAATATTGTGACTATGTAGAAAAATATTCATGATACCCCCGATTTGAACTCGCGACCTTTGATTAGTATAAGACTGGTGCTGATCCAACTGAGCGTGACGCGGCGCGGCGAAATTAGCTATTATTAGTTCTTAGGTGTTTTACGTAATTAAGTACGCAAAAAAAATTGCAAAAATTGACATAGGTCCAGCGTTCGCAGTGGCGTCAAGGGGAATGAGGAAATGGTATCTCGTGCTTGTCATTTGCATAAAAAGATAGCGCTATTTCTGCTTGCATGTATAGAACAGAGATGACACGACGATCAACTGTTGCGTCAAAGTCGTTGCGCGAATCACCATCGTCACAAGTGTGAGAATCACTAAATCAGTGTTTTATGAATGAAAATGTTAATAAAACTGGAAAAAAACGATTGGACGCCCTAAACATCTTTGGTGTCTAAAGTAATCTTAAAAAGACAATTGGAAGAATTTGCTGCTTGTAAGAAAGAATACAGACTAATGAAAAAAATGGACCTTTCTTTGCCTGAACATAACACCGATAAAAACTAAAAAAAAATCATTTGATTCATAGCTGAGATCTCACTTATGTGGTCAAAATGTTTATTCTTATAATCCCCTGTTCCTCACATCTGTGTAGCTTGAGCAAATCAAGATCAAAAAAGTCGAAATAGGTCAAATAAAGTGTTTTTAGATATTTCGTTATTCTGATCTAAATAGCAAACATTTTGAAATCATTTTAACATGTATATGTGTAGAATGGAATTACCTACTAAAATATGTGATTTTCATAAATATAAGTCCAATAATTTGAAAACTACATAGAAAATACGAAAAAAAAGGGGCCCACTTCTGAGGCAATTATTATCGAGCAAAGTAATTACAATCGTGTTTCCAACCACAATCCAGCTTTCTAGTAATCTTCTTCTATAACATATATAGATTCGAGATTTAAATAATTAGTGTTTCCATGTTTAAACTCAATCGAAACATCGTAAAAATGGAATATCTGGGCCTTAAGTAGGTGTTTTGAACCACCAATTCCATTATATTATTTTATTCAATAGGCTCATCTTTGAAAATATAATTTTACCTAAAAGTTTAAATAAAAAACGATAAATTGCACATGGGCGGGACTCGAATCAGCATCTTTCTGGCTTACCGGGCCAACTGCTTTTCCAAGTAAGCTACCGTGAGCAATTTTTGGTTTCTTATTTCATATTTTAAGAATACAAATATGACACTGTGAGTGTAAAAACAATCTAAGCCATATAACTTTACATTTGTTAATCATACAGGCAATATAAAATATTTCAAACTTTTGATCAGTAATAAAGAGCACAGTTCTATTGTGAGAGAACTAGGTAATTTAATATAAATCCAACAAAGAAAGAGCTATTCATCTGCTACGAAGCTCTACAATTCTTGTACAAACAGGTTTCTAGATGTCTGTATGGCTTTTGGCGTAAGTCAAGAGTATGTAGCGTTTAAAATATTTACTATTATACAAGTAGTTTGTAACATTATAGGATTTTAAACTTTCGCGTTGCATTGCAATAACTGTTAGACATGACGGGTCAAAACGCGAATAAAAACTTACAATTTGCTATTATTCACTGCTCGACGTTCCGGCTGTATTGCAACTGCCGTGGTCACGAGTCATGAGTTTTTATCCGCGCTTAGACCCGTCATGTCTAATAGTTTGTAACATTGTTTTACAAGTTTTGTATGTTTATCCTCGAGATTTGGACAAAATGTCCCATATTTTGTCCAAATCTCGAGGATAAACATTAACACTAACAGCTGGTTGCACCAATAGAAATCAAATTATTAGCATTTGAATAGGGGTGACTTTTTTGGTCTTATAATTAGTTTTTGTTCTTACCTTAATACACTTTCCAATTAATTCAATGTGCACTAAACGGTTCCGTTCAACATTTCTGATACGGAAGGCTAAGGCATAGAATGCGCTACCGGCTGAATTTTTCCCTTTATATATATTTTTTTCCTTTTTTTAATATGAAGCTGCAGCTAAATAATGCTCTTTAGGAGAATCAGGGATGAGAGGTTGTGATCTTCATTAAATGAAAAGTAAAGCAGGTTCACTGTAAATCCGCCAAAAAGGACTAACTTAATAGTTAGTTGATTTGGAACCTAATAGTTAGCTAGTTTGGCTGACACTATGATTTGTGCATTTCAGAAGAAGAGTATTCACTTTTTTCTTGAAAATTACCATGAACTACCAATTCTACCTATTCAGGTGGAAATAGTAGTAGGCATAGGACAGTATAGCAGAGCTAAGCAATTGTTAAAGCTGCATGCAATACGCACCTATTTATCACCAGATAAGTGAGCAAAAAGATTCATTTCAAAATCACTTCTAGTTTGTGAGCATTGTACCACACCTAGCCGGGAAGCCTGCACCGTTTTTGCACCGCTCCTGATTTCCCCAGAGTGAGTGAACCCGGGGAACCGATACGATGCATATTGCCGTGCCGATGTGACGGATGGGTGACGGGTTTATTGGAGTTGAAGAATTTATTTATATTGATTTAAGAAATTGAGAGAGAAGTGAGTGTAAGAGTGAGATATAGAGAGAAAGAGAGGGTAAGTAAGAATGAGCAAGTGAGTGAGAGAGAGAGAGAAAAGGGAAACTGAGTGTGTCTGAGAAAGAAAATGAGAGGGTAGGTTTGGGATTAAATGTTTCTTTCCAAGTGTGTGCTTATTAGACTGTCTGTATGTGTCTTTGGGTTTAAATCTGGATTACTATTATCATTAACAGTGCATCACAGGCAGCTAGGATGCCTTCACCGTTCTTGCACCATTAAGAATGAGATAGTGAGAGAAAAAGTGAGTGAGTGCAAGAGAGAGAGACTTTACCTCTCTTTCTCTTACTCATAGAGAGAGAACAGAGTGAGTGAAGGAGAATGAGAGTGAAAGTTAGGGATTAAATATTTCTTAGTTTGTGTGTGCTTGTTAGTCTGTTGGCAATTGGGGTGACGGGCTTATTAGAGTTGAAGGATTTATCATTTGTGATTGAGAGAGAAGTGCCTATAACTGATGAAGAGAGAAGGATATGGTAAGGAGGAATGAGAAAGTGAGTGGGAGGGAGAAAGTAAAAGAGTGATGGTGCCGGGGAACCAATCCAATGCAGATTACCGAACTGATGTGATGTAAAGGCAAAATATCAGATAGATATTCTTCATAAGACACAAAAATAATAAAGATTAAGAGTAATATTGTGTGTAATTTTTGACGGCGTTATCGATGCGAATGTTTTTTTTTTTGACAGCCATCATCATCAAATTTAAGAGCTAAGCTCACGCTGGTATGTTCAAGTTAGCAAAGATAGTGTGGTGTTGAATTTCGAACATGAAACCATTTGTATGAGTTCATGACAAGTGGCTTCCATACATAGAGCACGAGATTTGTTTGGGTTTCAGTTCCATACTCTAGTTATAAAAGTTCAATGTTTTATGATAAGACATAACTACCTACTTTAGTATACATTTTTAAAAACAACTGTTAGTTTAAAAAAATATGATAAAATACTTCATTATTACCTGTATCGCAACAGTGAAGGCAACAACAACTTTGTTAAGATAATACCAGCAATGGTTTATAATGTTTTTAAACACTCACAGTGTCATATTTATAATCTTGCATAAACAGACGGGTAGATGGCGCTAACGTCACGCAATGACGTATACTAAGAGACCAAGAATTTCGCGCGGTCGGACCGACAGCACGGTAGCTCAATTGGAAGAGCAGTTGGCCCGGTAAGCCAGAAAGATGCTGGTTCGAATCCCGCTCGAGCGCAATTTTTGGTTTCTTATTTTCATCTTTAAGATAATACCAGCAATTTCAAATATTAATACAATAAAAGTCACCACAACAAAGTTAGAGGTTATAATTAATTTTACAACAAAAGTTATGACAAACCGCGCGAAGTTTTATCTTCGACAATAACTTGAGTTTCTTATGAACTTTATAGAAAAGGAATGTTACATCACAATTGTCAAAAATACAGTAGGTTTACTTTTATTGTCATAGAAAATTTGATAAGCGGACGTGATTATTTGATAACAGTCTTTTCAAGGCGTTTTAGTTTAAATGTTTTCACGTGTGTTTGATATGTTTTTTTTTTTCAACAGTTCACATTTTATTTATAAGGCTTCGTAAAACTTTTAGAAGAACACTTAGAAAGGTTAAAAATGTTTAAATGGGATGGTTTTATGGACTGTTTCACAATATCTCAATAAGTTCTGATTATCGTTATCTGTTCATGAAATGAAATGGCGCTCCATATTTGATTTTTTCGTAATTTGGTGCGTATTGTCGATGGTGAAACAAGCCCTGAGTGTTTCTAAGATTTTTTTTTACATTTACATTTCATTTCATTTATTTCCAACATACATCTACCCTTACAGAAAAAATCCAAATCGATAGATGCAGAATCAATCACATAATAAATTAATAACTTAATATTGGAATTCATAAATAACAATCTAAAAGAGTCAATAAATAAAAATACATAAAATCATTAACTATAGAATTAGTAAATTAAAATAGATCAAAATAATATATCCCAATTTATAATAAGTCGACATTAATTTTTTATATAGTTTTGTAGCATAATAAATGTAATGTCACTCTCTTGAACTCCGATCGTGAACAAATAAATAAATCTAGGCAATCGGCGGCTAAATTTAGGTTTTTAATGGCACGCGTTAGGGGAGCTGTGGCCAGCAGTTGCGTCCTACCGCGCGGCACCGCGAATAAGCTCGGTCGGCGCCGTCTCTGTGCGTAGCCATCGGGCACGTTCAGACCTATCCATTGTAGGACATCCGGGTTACTGATAATACCACGGCCCACCTTCAAGACGTATGTGGCTATAGCTAGGTCCCTCCTAGTCTCCAGCCTGTTGTATCCCACCATGCCTAAGACAAACAAGGTGGGATACATCAAGGGATAGAAAGGATATACGCCATAAAGTTTAAAATATAAGAAACGCGTAAACTGATTTTGTATACGTTCCAGCATAAGTCTGTATTTTTCTTCTCGCGGTGCCCATATTGCAGCGTTATTCTCCAGTTGGCTCCTGACAAGCGCATCATATAATATTGCAATAGCTTTTATGCTAGTAAATGACCCAGTTCTTCAAAAACCTAGCCGTTTATATGATTTTCTTGCAAATGCTGATGATATGGTCTCTAAAAGTCAATTTGGCGTCCATTATAACGCCAAGATCTCGGACTGTTTCCACCCTTTCTATTTGAGTTTCGCCCACCCGATAGCCATATTTCAGTGGCGCCTTAGCTCGGCCGAATGTTAGGACAGAGCATTTTGCGACATTAAATTGAAGCTTGTTATTTTGGCTCCAAACTACCACTCGGTCGATATACCGCTGGAGGTGGCGGCAGTCGTCCTCGTTATTTATGGCCAGAAGCAGTTTTAAGTCGTCAGCGAAAAGTAAACACTTGGCCTCTTCGACAACGTGCGGCAGGTCGTTTATCATTATGAGAAACTTTAAGGGCCCTAAGTTGCTGCCCTGACTTACGCCAGACCTAGTAAAATAAGGCTCAGACCGGTAGCCACCATATTCCACATACTGTTTTCTGTCCCTCATGTAACTCGCGAAAAACCTAAGTAGTTTTGGTGTACAGCCGACCATTGCCAGCTTTGATAATAGGATATCGTTATCTACCAAGTCAAACGCCTTTCTAAAATCGAAGTATGCAGCGTCCACTTGCAGGCCTGCATCGACATGAGGAACTAAATACGTTTAATAAATTGCTAGATGTGCTACGTGCTGGTCGAAAACCATGCTGGGCGTCGGACAGCTGTGACGCTATTTGCTCTTGAACAGTTGTCTGTATGGCTGCTTCGAACACCTTAGCTGGTGTCGATAGAATAGCCACCGGCCTATAATAATCCACCGTCGCTCCACCCCCTCCCTTAGGTATCGGTATCACACGTGTGACTTTCCAACGATCAGGGAAATATGAGCTTTCTAGACACAAATTAAACATGTGCAACAGGGGTTCCTCCAGAACCGATCGGCAGTCTTGCACAACAAATACCGGAATACCATCAGGCCTCGCCGATTGTTTCGGTTTGAGGCGGGCGAGCGCGGCCCGCACCTGCGCTAGCGTCAGCCGCGGGACGTGCACGCGCGCACTGTCGGCGCCGCCCGCCGCCGCCGCCGCGCCCACGTCGAGCTGCGCCGGCTCACTGTTGTATACGGAATAAAAATACCTAGCAAATTCATTTGCACTTTCTTGATCTGACAATTCTATGCCGTCTTTCATTATTTTCTTATTTTTCGAGGTGGATTCTCGTTTAGACTTTACATGTCTCCAAAATGACTTTGGGACCTTTGTCAAATTTCTTTGCAGACGATTTTGATAATCCTGGTACTGCGTATTTATACTTCGCTTGATGCGCGCCCTACAGGATGAAAATAACTCATAGTCAACAAGCGATTTAGTACGTTTATATCGCTTATGCAATGTGGCTTTTAATTTTATTTCTTTTATTATATCCGGTGTGTACCACTCTGGATAGAAAAATCTAGATTTGGTATTATTTTTTATTTTTTTTAGGCACGCAAATTTCTAATATGTTATTAATAATACTATAAAAACATTCTAAGGCTTCTTCCGGATGTTGTGTCACATATAATGCGCTCCAGTCTATGGATGCCATTTGGGAATAGAAATAGTTATAATCTGTTTTATGGAAGTTCCATTTTGGTTCCCTTTGGCACGTTGATGCCTCTCGATTTGTCAAGTCAGAGTCTTTCCGCGATGACCCGGGCTGCGACACGCCGGCGCCGATCCGCAGAGTCACGGCCAGGGGCGGGTGATGCCTGTCAGCACCCACCAGTGCCTCCTTCGCCTCTCGCACCTGTATGTCGTTACATAACCCCAGCGAGCACAATACTAAATCCAGTTGCCTCCGATTGCAATTAGGTATTGTGAAGCCTGGGTGTTGGCGAATGAATACTGGATACTATTATAGTCTTTATGAGATTGTGTTTCTTGTGTGTATGTTTCTAAGTGCAATGTACAAATAATAAAAAATACTCAGCTTTCGTGATGGACTTCTTGTTTATTTTAGTATACTTTTACAATATTCCAATTAATTCCTTGTTTTGTGATACAAATAACACTAAATATATGAAAATATCTTCGATTCTTTACATTAGACGTCAGATGAAAAAGTTAAGACGTTTGCACTTCAAAAGTCACTCATAAAGAAAGTTTTTCATCCTTTAAATTACGAAGAATCGAACAAGAGTGACATAGAGGTTTTACGCGAAGCTCCAAACCTCTACATCCCCCCCGGTCGGTAAAATTTCAAAGCACAGCTGTGAAATTTACCTATCTATTAATTACTTATAAAACCTTCCTATGTGGGAATATCATTTACAATACAGCAATGTCTCTTAAGGTTGCAGCTAGCAACTAGTTGGAACGATATGAAAATAGAAATTAATTAATTAATTGATAAAGTTAAATTATTTACAAGTTAAAATCGTTCAAACTTCAGGTTGAAAAAACCCACATAAAAATCAAACTACATAATCAACATTGCTGTCTACATAATTAACCAATCCAGACAATTCAACAATTTAGAAAAATTCAATTACCTACCTAACACTATATTGAATAAATCAACCAGTCAGACTTGATATTACATGTTGAAAACTTGTGAAACCAGTAAATCTGTTAACACATCCAACCGTTTGAGTATCCAAGACCTGTGATGAAAAAATTCCCTAACTAGACTCTTCCCCCTCATTTCTTCAAACTGAAAATACATTAACCCTTCATTCCTTCGTTAAAATCTCCCAAAACTTGCAATCATTTAATGTGTATAGTATCCAACACAGACACCACCCAATCGCTATGCGAATACAAAGGGTTTACACATAAATAACCACTAGCTCACTAACCTAACTACCTCCTTATCTTTATTCAATATCCCAACATTATACAAAATTACCCAAAAATAACACACCTAAATCTTCCCTATATTTCTTTTCATCCATTGGGTGATGGCTGGTAGCCACGAACCCCTCTCATCACAGCTTGGATGCCCAACGATGTATATCAACAATTGATATGCACTAGCTAGAACAAAAATAAGTATTAGAAATTGAATCTATCTACAATGCCACTAACACTAAAACACAATAACTCACCCTATATTTACATTAAACATCCGCGTATCCATTGTAATATTACACTATTCAAATAAAATAAATATTTACAAAACGAAATGAAAATTTTATTTTTGATTGACAACTGTTGACTTGACAAGATCACCTGGATTGTCAACGTCAACGTCATAAGCAATAACAACTCAAACTGACAGAAGTCTAAATATTTTTTATTTTTAAACTATTTGGCTTGGGTTTCAGCTATTCAGCCATGCCATAGCATACTCACTTGACACTTTACTAAAATTCCTATAGTGTGGCTGTCAATTAATTAACTCTTAACTTAAATGGTTTTAACCTGTTATGATGAATGATATATTTCCTAGTACAAACATCAGATACCTTTTTAATAAGAAAATTATTATTTGATAATACACGGATAATTCGATATGGACTTGAAAGTTTTCTAACGTCACAACGGCGCTATTAGATTACTCTTATTCTTCTCCAAACACAGTTTACAACTTTCAACATATCTTTCAATCTCTTTTTCAGCATCTGGATAATAATATCTTTCACGAAACTTATATAACGTCTTACATAAGCCAAAATGTCCTCCCATCCATCTATCATCATGAACTTCATGTAGAACTGTTTGTAAAAGATTTCTCGGAACAACAATACGATTTTTAAACTTGTTACTGATTTTAATTTTATGGTATAATTTATTATCCTGAATATAAAATCCTTTATAATTCTGACGACGTCCAGAACGTAGTCTGTCGAAAATACGTGTACAAAATTCATCATTTTGTTGTTCTGTCTCAAATCTAACAACGTCTATTCTAAACAAATCCATACCATCCTCAGCTACACCTCCTTTCAAAACCTGGTTTTCCTCTTTTTTATTATCATCTAATAATGGATTTCTACTAAGAAAATCAGCTATTACGTTAGTTTTTCCAGAACAATGTACGATATTGAAATCATACTGTTGGACTGCAAGAGCCCATCGTGCGAGTTTTCCATTCATATCCTTCCTATCTTTCAACCATACTAAAGCCTTGTGATCTGTCAAAACATCAAATTTCATACCCCACAATAGATGTTTAAAATAATTCAACGCCCATACTATCGCTAAACATTCTTTTTCTGTTATAGAATATCTCCTCTCACAATCAGATAACTTCCTTGAAGCAAATGCTACCGGTAATAAACTATCATCTCCTTGCATCAAACATGCTCTTAATGCCACATCACTAGCATCAACGTATAATCTAGTTATCTTCGCATTATTAGAAAAATGACGTAATAAAGGTGGGTTTTGAATTCGATATAAAATATGATCAAATGCCTGTTGTTGGATTGAATCCCAAACGAATTTAGTTCCTTTCTTCAATAAACTTGTCATTGGTATTGCTACATTAGCATAATCATCAATAAACTTACGATAATATGAAAATAAACCTAGAACTGACTTGAGTTCCTTGATATTAGAAGGCGGTTTAATAGATTTAATTTCATCCATTTTGTTTTTATTGGGATGAATTCCTTCAGCTGAAATCTCATATCCTAATACCGACACTTGTTGAAACCCAAACTTACACTTCGTTGGTTTCAACGTTAGATTAGCTACTTTAATTCTTTCTAGAACCTGTTGTAAGGAATTATAAAATTCTTCAAATGTCGAACCATAAACTAAAATATTATCAATATAAACAATTGCATTCTTATATTTGATACCTGATAAAATTTTATTCATCGTACGCTGGAAAATGGCACCACTGGTTTTCAAACCAAATGGTAACACATTGAATTCATACAATCCTGATGGAGTTACGAAAGCTGTTTTATGTTTGTCAGTTTCTTTTAAAGTGAGTTGCCAGTATCCTGAATTTAAATCTAAATCTGCGAAATATTTAGCGTTGGATAGATAAAGAATTAAGTCATCAATAATAGGTAATGGATAACTGTCACAAATAACTTTTTTATTAAGAACTCTATAATCAACACAAAATCTCCAAGAATCATCCGGTTTCTTTACTAAGACAACTGGTGATGCATAAGCACTATTGGATTCTCGAATAATATTCTGCTTAAGCATTTGTTCGACTTGATCTCTAATAATCTTATGTTGTTCATGTGACACCCTGTATGGCGGTCTGTGAACTGGGTTCTCATCAACTGTTTTAATCTCAACTTCCATTAAATTACAACAACCTAATTGATCGGATGAAAAAGCAAAGTTTTGTTTATATTCATATAATAAATCATTTAAAAGTTCTTTATGTTGTTTTGAAAGATTTTCATTAATGTCAAATTTTATCTCATTAACCTCCTCGCATTTGAATAAGTTTTCATTTTTAGCAAATTCACAAAAATAAATATAGTCTTGTTTCGACAAAGGGACAGATCCTACCTGTTGAATCTCATTAATCAATTCTAAAGAACATGGTTCAGCTTGAGAATCTTTTCGACAAAAATGCGCTTTGCATTTACCTAAATCTACAAACTTATCTCTAAAATTAATTATCGCAGAGTTATCATTTAAAAAGTCCTGCTCTAAAATAATATCAGTGGCTAGTTTATGTACAACTAAAAAATTAATAACAAATAAATTAGACTCTATTTTACAACTTATTCTTGCATTCCCAGAAATGTTTAACAGGTTTCCATCTACACTTCGGAGTACCAAGTTATTTTTATTTGGTAAAGGGTTAACATTTATTTTTTTACAAAAATCAAACGAAATTGCAGACACAGAAGCACCGGTATCAATAAGTCCTGACACTTCAATGTCATTAATAACCATCTTCAAACTTGGGAAAGATTCTTCTGTTTTCTTCAGTTCTTAAGAACTCTCCATTGGTAATAAATCCTCTTGTTGCTTCGGGCATCGAACACTTTCCATCGCCAATGCAGCCCGGCTCATTGACGGCGATTGTCGTTTGGGTAGTCATCCGTACGATTGAGGTTACTCCTTAAATTATATCTTGTTTGGCTCGCATTCCGGTTAAATTGTCCTCTTTGGGGTGGTCCTCTCATAACCGGAGTGTCAGAGTGCTGTTGACCTCTTGTATCGGGAGGGTCAGAGTTCTGTTGACGTCTTGTATTGGGAGTGACAGAGTTCTGTTGACCTCTCATAGCCGGAGGGTCGGAGGAAAATTGCCCTCTTGTTATTGGATAGTTAGTGGGTGATCTCCAATCTTGTTGAGTCGCTCTAAATGTAGTATTTTCAAACGGCGGTCTTGTATGTTGATAAGACGGCGATGCACGAGGTGTTTGGAATAATTCGCGAGGCATAGGGCAATCCCCAGCCGATTGAGTATTATTTAACGAACCAGTCAATTTAATAGGTAGATTGACTGTCAAGTCATGATTTTTGGCGAATAAATGCTCTGACTGCACGAGAGCTGTTTTTAATTCTTTTAGGGACGTAAAAATGTGGAAGCTTAGTTTATTTTTGTGGAAATTCGATAGGTTACGTAAAAACTGGTTAATTATGGTTTTATCTTCAAATATGTCTGCTTTTGAGGCTAATTCCTCTAGTCTATACAGGTAATCCAAAATAGGTTCACCATTATTCTGTCTGGTATTGTAGAAATTCGCGATATGATCTTCTCCGTCAGAGAATTCGGACAAGAATTTGTCCTTTATTTCCGTAAAACTTAATGAACATCTATTAGTTATTTTCCTATAAAATGAAAGAGCAGCACCAGACAAATAAGCTGCGATTACTTTACTTTTGGTTTCCTCAGGCCAACCATTGATGGCAGCGATAGTTTCAAATTGTTCAAGAAATTCGTTCACATGGCCCGAATGGCCGTTAAAAAGAGTAGCCATATTGGTGGCCATTATCTTATTCTATTACTTAGTGTTCGAGATCGGCAGTGGATTCAACGTGGTGGGTAAAAAATATAAAGGAGGTTTTGTCTGTCAGGACTCACCTATTATCCGCTAGTAGATGGTTTCCAGGTTGCAGGTGATCACCGAGGACACAGGCACAGTCACACAGGTCTTCAGATAAGTTTAAGGGAAAGCACACGCGAAAATTGAGCCCTGGTAGGTCAGTTCAGTGTGATGGGAACAACGTCTCGAAAGCAACTACTTTACGGGGTTGTAAGTACTCAAAATGATGTGCGTAGGAGCGCGCGCCGCAAGATTAGGATGGCAACACAGGTTTCAATCAAATTATTGTAATGAACATATCGCCCGCCCTAAACACGTTAAGTGTTTACGAGAGAGAAAGGAAGGGTAAAAGGAAAAGTTATATACTAAACTGGAAGACGAACCAGCTTCGTCACAGATCTCTTAAGGATACCTGTGGGAGTTTTCACATCAACGACGCGAACAACTTTGTCTTGTCCAGGGTATAAATGAGCAATGCGACCACGGCGCCATTGCAAAGGTGGGAGGTTGTCGTCCTTTATTAAAACTAGTTCGCCAACTTGGGGAGGATTACAAGGAGATGTCCATTTATTCCTTGCCTGTAAGGTATTTAAGTACTCTAAATGCCAACGAGACCAAAAGTGCTGCGTAAGTTGTTGGATCAGCTGAAACCGTGTGAGGCGATGAAGCTTAACATTCTCATAAGGGTACTCAGGTAAAGCGGTTAAAGGCTGACTTATCAAAAAATGTCCGGGCGTTAATACTTCGACGTCGTTAGGATCTGGAGAAAGTGGACACAGAGGCCGCGAGTTTAAAACTGCTTCTATTTTGGTAAAAACTGTTGTTAATTCCTCAAAGGTAAGAGGGGTTTCTCCTATCACGCGTTTGAGGTGGGATTTTGCCGATTTCACAGCAGCTTCGAAAAGGCCTCCCCAGTGGGGGCAGACAGGGGGGTCGAAAACCCAGTTAATATTGCGCTTGGAAAGCTCGGAACCAATAGTAGCTTGATTTTGAGACAAGAAGGACTCTAATTCCTGTAAGTAATTACGTGCACCGATATAATTTCGGCCACAGTCCGAGCGGATAAGGCGAGGTAAACCACGACGTGAAGTTAGTTAGTTAGTTAGTTAGTTTAGCTGGGGTAGTTTCCGCACTTAGCCTCACGATTGGGCCATTGTACGTGTGTCCCTCCTTTCTTATTCTAACCACCCCAGGCTCTCCCAGAAGACTAGCAATCCGCCTAGATTGCTAAAGGCTTCCGGGAATGTGGCCGGAGATTTGAGAAAGTTTGCCCGTTGTTCCGCCACGCCCATGCACTCCATGAGCACATGCTGTGGTGTTTCTTCTGCCCCCATGCACCCTCTGCATAAGGGACTGTCTGTGACACCTATTGTGAATAGATGTTTGTTTAGGAGACTATGACCGGTTATAGTGCCTATAACCATACGCAGTTTGTCTCTTGGTAACCGGATAAGGTTGCGGGTAAGCTTTTTCGAAGCTTCCGGAATTGCGTTCTTAGTTTGCCTGCAACCTTCACCATTTCTCCACTCTGCTTGGTGTGCTGCTTCGGTTTCTGCACGTAGCCACGTTCTTATTTGGGCCTGCGGTATAGGCAGTAATGGTTCCGGGCCATATACTGTTGTCGCTGAGCCCCTCTTGGCTAGTTCGTCGGCTGCGTCGTTGCCTAGTGAGTTACTGTGTCCTTTGATCCATTGCAAAGTTACCTCATTTGTGTTTGCAATGGATTGGAGTGCTTCATGGCACTCCCAAATAAGGACAGATTTGATGCTATTGTTTTGTAGGGCCTGGAGCACCGATGCGCTGTCCGAGACGATTTTAATGTGTTGGTCTTTTACGTCTCTGGCTGCAACCGCCTGTGCTGCCCTAGTGATGCCGATACATTCTGCTTGAAAGATTGTGTTTAGCTTGTCTAGAGTAGTTGATATGTTAATGTTTAGGTCATTCGAGAAGACTCCAGCTCCTGTACCCAGCCGGGTTTTGGAACCGTCTGTGTATATCCGAACCTCCTTTATGCCTGAGCTGTCCCTAGGCTCTTCAGTGAGTTGGATATTGTATCTTCTGTCGAAGACATGTTGGCCTAGTGTTCTGTCCATGGGTGCGTCTAAAAGCGGTTTTTCTTTTAGGGTCCTATCTAAGATTTTTGAGTGTGTAGTCACTATGTTTTGTTTCCATAATCCGTTCGCTCTGAGTCTGAGGGCAGCTGCCTTTGCTTCTTCCTGGATTACCAGATGAAGCGGTCTTAAATTCAGGAGAAACTCTAGCGCGGCTGATGGAGTGGTTCTCATACATCCTGTAGCTGCGATGCTTGCTAACCGTTGTAGGCTTTGAAGTTTTGATTTGATCGTGGTCAGTTGTGTTCTGGGCCACCATACAACCGATCCATAGGTAAGTGAAGGCCTGATAACTGATGTGTATAGCCACAGTGTGATCTTTGGGTTAAGACCCCATTTCTTTCCAACAAGTCGCTTACATTGATAGAAAGCTATGCAGGCCTTCTGCATTTTATCGTCGATATGGCTCCCCCAATTCAATTTACTGTCTAGAGTGATGCCCAGATATTTCACTTGTGATGAGAGAGCTAATTCGGTGTTAAACAATTTTGGTAGCTGTAGTTCCGGTAACTTCCTTTTGTTGGTGAAAAGGATAAGTTCTGTCTTTTTCGGGTTTACTGACAGCTGGTGCTCGTTACACCATTTTTCTACTATTTGAAAAGCGGCACGCATTATGCCACATAGGAGGTTTTCCGCGTTTCCGTTTATCAGTATGGCTAAGTCATCCGCATATCCAATAGTAGTATATCCTCTTTCATTTAGTCTACTCAGGAGGCTGTCTACTACTATGTTCCATAGGAGCGGAGATAGGATGCCGCCTTGTGGGCATCCCCTGACTACTGTTGCACGCGTGGTGGTGTGTGTGGTTATTTGGACTGCCCTTTTGCTTACCAGCTCGTTTATCCATTTTGTTATTACTGGTTCTACCTTTAGTTTACTTAGGGCGTGATTGATACTGTTGTGCATGGTTTTGTCAAAAGCCCCTTCTATATCAATGAAAGCGGCCAGTGTTGATGATTTGTTGTTGATGGCCGACTCGATTTTGTGCACTACCATGTGTAGTGCTGATTCTGTCGATCTGCCTTTCCTATATGCGTGTTGTTGTGGGTGAAGTGTTTTGTTTCTTAGCACCTCATCCCTTAGGTATCTGTCTACCAGTCTTTCTAGCGTTTTCAGAAGAAATGAGGTTAGGCTAGACCACGACGTGAAACGAATCGGGAAAAGGCGGCAACAAAGGCTTCGGTACTTAGGTCCGACACGACCTCAAGGTGGACTGCCTTGGTGGAGAGGCAAACAAATACACAAAGGTAACTCTTAACCAACCTTTTATTTCTATAGGCCTGAACTTTGGTGTAGAAGGGGCCCGCGAAGTCAGTGCCTACACCATCAAATGGCCTAGCCGCGGTGACACGGTCCTTAGGAAGGTCACCCATAGGAGGCTGGGAGACAGCCGTTTTAAGTCGATAACAAGAAAGGCATTTAAAAATCACATGTTGAATAGCGCGGCGGGCAGACAGGATCCAGAATTCTCTGTTTAGAATAGCCAGAAGGGCATTCGCACCTGCGTGAGCATTTTCACGATGGTAATGGGAGATTAAAATATTCACGAAATTACCATTTTTAGGCAGAAGCAGGGGGTGTCTAGCGTCATAAGGAAGGTCAGAGTGCCGTAAACGGCCACCCACTCGTATTAGGCCTCTGTCATCTAAAAACAGGCTTAATTTCCTGAGGGAGTTGGTGATTGTATCACCCCTCTTCAAACGGTCTAGTTCATCACTGAAGCAGGTAAATTGAACAATTTTCACTAAATATATAAGAGATTCTCTACGCTCTTCAGTACTCAGGAATGAGGAGTAAGTTTTAGGGTATAAAAACCGCCTTAGGTAACAAGTTACATTTATCAACTTGTTCAATGAGCTATACCGCTCTAATAAAAAGGAAGGGTCCGGAGGAGAAACTTCAGCAGACACTACTAAACAACGTAGTCCCGGGAGGTTATTCGAGGAGGATATTCGAGGTAGGTTCCGCAGTCACGGGCCACTGATTAGGAGACTCGGTCAACCACGAAGGAGAAAACCAAAGAGTGTGGTCTACCAATTTAGAGACGGGCATGCCTCTTGATGCACAGTCGCTAGGGTTCATATAGCCAGGAATATGTCTCCAATGACTAGATGTTGGAGAATTAATAATTTGGGAAACACGATTTGCCTCAAAAGTCTGAAGAAGGTGGGGATGTGTTTTCAACCAACACAAAACAATTTTGCTATCCGTCCAACTATGGATTGAAGTCAACACAGACGTCCTTTGCAGACAAAGAGCGACGTGATGTAATAATTTAGAGAGGAGGGTAGCTCCTAACAATTCCAACTTGGGAATTGTTAAACGGGTCCTAACGGGTGCAATCTTTGACTTGGCCATAACAAGATGGACGGAGCAATTACCAGACGTATGCTCTGCGCGTAAATAAACGGCCGCAGCATAACCTAACTCGGAGGCATCGCAAAAACCATGTAGCGATAAGGAGGAGGAACCGCTAGAAAGTATATGACGAGGAATAGCCACTTTGCTCACTTTAGTCATATCTTGAATAAAGGTAGCCCACTCTAAAGCGAGGGGCTCCGTAAGTGGATCATCCCAGGAAAGGCCAGATAGCCACAAACGTTGGATAAACTCTTTGGCTTTAAACACGACTGGAGATATCCAGCCACAGGGATCATAAATTCGGGCAATCACAGATAATACCTTTCTCTTTGTAATCACTGTATCACAGGCATCATAGAAACATTTATAGGTAAATGAGTCGCTCACAGGGTTGTACTGAACACCTAACACTGCTATAGTCTGCGGATTACCCTGATCTACGATTGAGTGAGGAAGTTGTAAATGGTCTAGGGGCATATCATCCAAGAGTTCGGGTCTATTAGATATCCACTTACGAAGCTCATACCCACCAGCGGCCATGATCCCTTCAAGCTCTGATTTTAAGGCCCGTGCAGAAGAAATACACGCTGCTCCACTAAGACAGTCATCAACGTAAATATCCCTTTCAATAACTTCAGCAGCTCGGGGAAAGTTCAACCGCTCTTGTTCTGCGAGTTCAAGAAGGACCCGAATCGAAATATAAGGACTAGAGCGAAGGCCATACGTATTGGTGTTAAGCTCGTATGTGAGGAGAGGATGAGAAGGGTCCTCGCGCCAAAGTACCAGTTGGTACCTTCTATCTTTGGGGTGTACCCAGGTCATGCGGAACATCATACGAATGTCGGCAACAAACACTACTTCGTGCATACGGAAATTCGTAAGGATATGGGAGATATCTCGCTGAAGTTTAGGGCCAGTGTGTAAACATTGATTTAAGGACACTTTATTGGATGTCGGGCTACTCCCATCGAAAACAACTCGTATTTTGCCACCAGCGCTCTTAAAAACTCCATGATGGGGAATGAAATAATGTTCACGGGTGTGATCATATGACGAAAGGGACATGTGATTCAACTCAATATATTCACGCATAAAGGATATGTATTTTTCACGAAAATGAGGATTACCTTGCAAACGCCTTTCAAGGCTTCCAAATCGCTTAACGGCATTGGCCTTAGAATCACCGAGGAGTGGACGATCTTGTAAAAAAGGGAGCCTAATCATAAAACGTCCATCATTCTCACGAGTGGTGGTTGCTTTGAAGAATGTCTCACATTCTAAGTCCAAAGGGTTTGAATTAAATAGCTGGGGGGCCTCTTCAATCTTCCAGAACCTCTCCACTATTTGGGACAATGAGACTCCAGTCATAGGAGGTTCCATTTCAGAAAGACGTCCAGGAACAGGGCCTGACAAGACGAACCCAAAGATTGTCAATATGGCAGTAAGGCCATCAGGTAAAACAAACAACTCAGGCTTCAACAGGCGGCCAATGATGTCAGCTCCAAGTAGTACACTTATAGGACCAGGCTTATGGAACAGGGGGTCAGCAAGTGGTAGATGCTTGGTAGGGGTAACAACACTTTTAGGTACATCTACTTCCGGGAGGGACCCAGCAATCACGTCGACAACTATGGCGGTAGTCGATATCACAGGTAGGGTAGAATTGACAGGTTTAAAAGAAAGGGATACAGTTCCATGGGAATGGACTGACTGTATATTACCTATTCCACGAACGGGCACATGTGAAGGAGTGATAGGTAAGTTCATTTGGTCCGTAACAAACTCTGTAGTAAGGAGGCAGCCTTGGGCGCCGGTATCTAATAAGGCACGGGCTTCTGCGTAATATCCAGACAAAGTTTTAACGTGAATTAAGGCCGTAGGTAAAAGAACAAGAGAATTGCGTGATACTGAAGTAAGGGTAGGTACAGGAGGGCTATCTAGTCAGAATTGTGAAGAGTCGTTTGGCTTTGAATGGAAGGCACGTTCATCCTGAGATCTTGGAGGAGGAGCGTGATAAACACGATCACTATTGGGTACAGGCGAAAATCGCCCGCCCGAACGCGGGGGTGAAGCTCTGTGGGAATTACGAGGTGAAAAGCTGTTATAGGCTCTAGTGCGTGGGAAAGTACGTTCCGTCAGGTCACGCGGCGGGGACGTCCTCGGCGAGTTTGAAGGTAAGGCTGCGACGTCGCGGTAGGAGCGTTCATGCTGATGCTTCACGGGGGCGTCATCGGCATAACACAGCAACGTATGATGACTAGAACGACGGCAGGTATTGCAGCGATAATCTCGCTTGCATTGAGAGATGGAGTGTTTATCTAGGCATCGATAACACAAACGGGCCTCTTTAACTACATTGACACGTTGACGTGTAGGGAGGCGAACAAACTCGGGGCATTCGCGTACGTAATGCGACGTACTATTACAAACGTGACACTTCGGTGTGGGTGCAAACGTAACAAATGTCTTCGTAGGAGGCGGAGACCGCGCGTTAGATTTCGGGAATCGAGTGGAGCTCGTACTAAGTGAGGCAGTAGTGTCGACGACCGAAGCACTACCTACATTGTCGTGATGCCTACATTCATCCTCTAAGAAGGTAATAAGTTGATCAAAGGTTGGAAATTTATTAGGGTCATCACCAAAACGACGCTCAAAACGGGATTTTAATTCAGAAGGCAACTTCGCAAGGCATAGGTGTACCAGTAAATATGACCAATGATTAACAGGCAGGTCTAATCGTTCTAAACAACGGTAAGTTGAGAGAAGAGGGTTAAGAAACGATACACGTAAGCCGGACAACTTAGGTGAAATATTAGGTAGCATCATTATCTGCGCGATATGCGTATCTGCCAGGACGCGAAGGTTGTGATACCTACGCTTGAGAAGGTCACGAGCCACAGTATAATTGCCCGCTTCAATCTTAAGGTGCTGAATCAACCTACGGGGCTCGTCAGACAAGGCACCGACTAGGTAATGAAGCTTTAAAGTAGGGGTCAAAGTCGGCTGATTGTCGACCACACTATCAAACTGGTCTATAAAACTAATCCATCCGTCGGGACGGCCGTCAAATCTAGGTATAGGTAGGTCAGGTAATTTACTAGCCGGGGTGTCAACAATCATGGACTTATTTTCCTTCAAGGGGGTACTAGTACGGGGAGACTCGAACTGGTGGGGTTTTATTTCCTCCAATCTTATTTTTAGGTCATCTACCTTGTCCCTCACAACGCGCATCTCGGTTTTAATTTGAACATATTCTTGTTCATAAATAGCAGGGTCAAGGTTTCCTAACAACTTAGAACAGGCAGCTCTAAACTTATCACACATAAGCGGGAGGTCAGAAAGACGCGCACGCATGCGATTAACGGAAAAGGTCTCAAGGACGCGATGGGAATCATCAACCCAATCACTCACATAACGAATTTCACCTATAGCCTCATGGTATTCAGCCGTGTCCGTGTAAAGTAGGGCCCTCACGGTCTCGTTACTCGATTCAGAATCAGGCATGTTTGAAGTAGGTATATGTACTTACTTACACTAAAATCAATGGTAATTTATCAACACGTAATTTTCAAAAAGGCAAAGGAATGCAGGACGGCTCGGTGAAGGTGTAATGAATAAAATAGGTAAGGAATAATCGTAACTCGTAAATAGCTCGTATAAACACACACGTGGCGGAGGGACGGCGAACGTTATCAATAGCACAACAATAGGCAGGAATGCAAGTAATTAAAATGCGCTCGCGCACCCCGTAACACAATGATGAATTTGGTTATTTATTTATTTATCGTCATTAAGTAACTACTAGAAATGAATGGAACTAAGATGGCGACCGCGTGCAAAGGGGGAATGCAGATTTCACAATAATTACTAAGATAGAATGAGACGTTTTATGTAAAGGGTGGAAGCTAATTAATTACGTAAATTTTAAAATAATTATTTAGGCAAAGGTCCAAAATAAACTACGCTCTGCTACCAAAAGATGTTCGAGATCGGCAGTGGATTCAACGTGGTGGGTAAAAAATATAAAGGAGGTTTTGTCTGTCAGGACTCACCTATTATCCGCTAGTAGATGGTTTCCAGGTTGCAGGTGATCACCGAGGACACAGGCACAGTCACACAGGTCTTCAGATAAGTTTAAGGGAAAGCACACGCGAAAATTGAGCCCTGGTAGGTCAGTTCAGTGTGATGGGAACAACGTCTCGAAAGCAACTACTTTACGGGGTTGTAAGTACTCAAAATGATGTGCGTAGGAGCGCGCGCCGCAAGATTAGGATGGCAACACAGGTTTCAATCAAATTATTGTAATGAACACTTAGCTTTTATATTCCAGGTGTTCGTCGTCCGGCTCTTTCTCTTTTGTCCGGATTTAGGCCTCTTTTTTATCAATTTCCTTGTTCCTTTCGTATTTGGTCATCCTTCGTAGTTGGTACTGGAAAACTTCTTATTTTTTCATATTTTCTGAAATCACAATAATGTTCATAACGGGTCGGGTGGCGCCTCCACTGTGAAGCCTGGGTGTTGGCGAATGAATACTGGATACTATTATAGTCTTTATGAGATTGTGTTTCTTGTGTGTATGTTTCTAAGTGCAATGTACAAATAATAAAAAATACTCAGCTTTCGTGATGGACTTCTTGTTTATTTTAGTATACTTTTACAATATTCCAATTAATTCCTTGTTTTGTGATACAAATAACACTAAATATATGAAAATATCTTCGATTCTTTACATTAGACGTCAGATGAAAAAGTTAAGACGTTTGCACTTCAAAAGTCACTCATAAAGAAAGTTTTTCATCCTTTAAATTACGAAGAATCGAACAAGAGTGACATAGAGGTTTTACGCGAAGCTCCAAACCTCTACAGTATATCGTTTAATTGAGCAAATTCGCAAAAAGAGACAAAATATTCAAAGTAGTTAATAACGTTTTCATTACTAGAATACAGATTAAAATCGCCTAACACAATTATCTGTTTATATTTTACACACAACTGTTCAATTATTCTAAAACATGTAATGCACTCATTTTCATTTGTATTTGACGGGATGTAAACAAGGCAACACAAACATAGTTGACTACGATTAACATGCACAGTAGCACAAACCAGTTCAAAAGAATAGTTATTTAAGTTATCTATGTATGATTAACTATGGCTGAGATTCATATCAAGACGTTAAAAACTTGTAATGGTGAATGATGTGTTTTGTTTCTACTTGTTGTAAATGAAATGCAATATTTCGTGTTATAATGTAATTAAAATATTTAATGAAAATTTTGCCAATACTAAATTCTAGAACGGCCAATTAAAAAAAAATAAAAAATAAAAATTCATTTATTTCCAGGTTACTGAGACCCATAGTATTACACATACATTTAAAAGATAATATGTATAAATAATATTAAAATAAACTAACTGAATAAAATAAAATAAAATTAAAGTTAAAATTACATAAGAAAAATTTTAAATAAA
This sequence comes from Pyrausta aurata, assembly GCA_963584085.1. Lineage (NCBI taxonomy): Eukaryota > Metazoa > Arthropoda > Insecta > Lepidoptera > Crambidae > Pyrausta > Pyrausta aurata. The sequence continues at coordinate 8,967,144 of OY757275.1, read as the reverse complement.
AGAATAAAAAAAAAATAATTTAAATTTAAATCAAAACTAAAATTAAAATTAAAATGAAAATTCAAATTCAAAATTTAATTAAAACATTCACCATCCAATAATAAAGTTGGCTGGTTCCTATCTCAAAGGATTACGTTGCTATCCAACGCGGCAACGCAGCCAGTATTATAGCCTCCTTAACATTTCGTTTTTGAATAGGTTATTATTTTTATATTTTATCTTGCATGACTTAGTTTGAATTTTTTATTGTTTTTTATTAATAAAGTTAGTAATAGATTAAAATTTGTAATAATAATGTTTGCAATAAAACAATAAATGAATTCGTGTCAGGAAATGGGTGTACTGAGTTATTTTTGTTTTATGTCACAACGGAATGTTTCACTGACTTTGATGTTTTAACAACTGAATATTAGATTCATTCTTATTGGAGTTGACAAAATGAAAAGCCTTTTAAGATTAAGTTACTTCAGAATTCAACGGACGAGACGTCTTAATTCTGACGTTAATATTAAGGACTCAGATTTATAAAACGTACTTGGGCTGTATTTGGTTTTTGTGACTCTGTTTAGGAGAGCGTCATTAGTTGTTAGTTTTTCATATTAATTTAATTGTAATAACAATAAAATATTACAATAACAATTTACTGTCATTAAACCGTGATTTTGAGGATAACTAATGGTGCTTAATTTCAACTTTTTACTTTCGCATGACCATTGCAGTGAAATACGCATCTAAATAAGTTGAGTGGTGTGCTCTTCGTTGAGTAGTGTGGAAGGCAAGAGGAAAATCACCACACTATCGTCCCTAATTGGGAGTTTTTATGGTAAAACCTCCACCAACAAGAGACTAGCTCTAAAATTTTTATGTTGATTTGTGTACTTTTACAAACACAAAAGTGTTATTTATGTTGGTGACATGGCTCAGCGGCTTATAGACACATTTTACTGTATCTTAACTGTATCTTGTTATTAGTTATTTTATAAAGTATAAAATCTTTTTGTATTGTTATATGGATGCTCAACTAACGACTTTTGACAACATAATGGTATCTAGATAAACTGCAATAGGCTTTAAGATACTATTGTTTAAGCCAATATGTGTTTACTTTTTGTAAAAATGATAAATAAATAATTATTCAAAAGTATAGTACGAGTACTAGCAAGCGAACGTTAACTTATTTCCAAAATAGCGTTGCCACGGTTTTGATTCCTTAATCTCTTCCAATTCATCAAAGTTCACATCTCCGAAATCAAGTTACACCATAAATCGATGTCAAAGGGTTTACGCTATAATCTCAAATCTCGATCTACCCTCATAAATTATTATATTAGCTGACATGGATACGATATGTCGTACCCTAGGGGTGCGGTCACACTAATAGAAAGATGAATATAAATACTTTGCTTAGAATAGCAACTTCAAAACTTTTATTTCTCTTCATGCATAAAAATGGTTTGATATTTTGAAAATTGTTTTATGAAATGTCTACTTACGTACCATTTATATTTAACCTCTATTAAATATACAAAATCATCGACATTATCAGCCAAAGGATGCCCAATGCTGTACATAGGCCTATAGACCTTCCCTACGGGTTTTTCCAGCAATTGATGGCTACATTAACGTGTAGTTTTTTTTTTAATTCAGCAACACTTATTACAAAAAAGCAAATACACTTATTTTTTAAGGTATCATAATTCGCCATTGTATCACAATGATTAAAGTTCAAACCGTATATTTCTTTCATTTTGTGTTACCGTGTTTCAAAAAGAGAAAAGAACGTTTCTTCCTCATTCCGACAGAACCAAATAATCATTAAATTGGCCGTTGCCTCTTATCAACTCAGCCGTTCCCAAGTTTTGGGGTAATTTGTCTCGGAATAGATAAGAGAGTTCTTGTAATAGCCTATTTAAAATTTAAAGCCTTCCCTTTGTGTCTACAAGCTTAAATGCTTAATTATTGGCTACGTCTAAAGTTTAAAAACTAATTAATAAGACTCTTACAGTTGATGTCGATTTTCGTAATTTCAACGTGAAGTGTCTTGGGAACTTGTCTGGCTAAAGTATAAACCAGATCATTTGGCTTCTAAGAACAGATTTTAGAATTCTTAACTGTGGAAGTTTATTCAAATTTGTATGCCGTTTAATTTTTAATTTCAAGGAAATTATGTGCATTTTAATTTTCAAAATGTTTATCTGTTATGAACAAATAATGTCTAAGAAGACACAGCTACTTTCTGCTCCTATATACAGTATTTTTTATAGGGTTTAGGGTTCCGGTGCCTTGTGGCAAAAATCGGAACCCTTATAGTTTCGTGAAGTCTGTCTGTCTGTCTATCTGGCTGTCCGTCCATATGTCGCAGCCACTTTATTCTAAAACTATTAGCATCACACAGCTGAAATCTTACTTACCGCTTTCCGATACAAAAATTAAAAAAAAAATGATATTTAAGGGGGGCTTACATGAAACTAAAACCAAAAATATTTTTTAAAGCAAAGTTTTTGCTGTCAAAAAATATTGTGATATTTTCGGTAGGTGGAAGTAAGTGGGCCCTGAATTCATTTTAAGGGTGGTACGGAACTCTCAGTGCGCGGGTCCGACTCGCGCTTGGCCGGTTTTTTAATACTTATCCTATTATAAAAAAAACAATGTAATTAAAATGAAATAAACATTTCGTATTATTATGTATCCGTTATCAGGTAACAGGAAACAGAACGGACGAAAGTTTGCCCATTACACCATAGTACATTCCGCGTGGCAAAGAAACGTAGAAAACGATAAAACCTCTGATATAACCACGTAGAATTATTTATGAAGCGTCACGTTGTAACCATTAATTCTGCTGCCCAGGAGTTTGGTTAAGAATGACAAAACTAAGTAGGATTAGATATTAATTGGATTTTTATCAACACCTCAATAATATAAGGATATTAACGAGTTTCGGCAGTGATATTATTTTTTTTTTTATTAATTAACACGTTCCGGGACAGTGAACGCCTACAGGTGTGAAAACAATAAAACATTTTTTGTAAAAACAATAAAACATATTTTTAGAATGAAAACAACCAAAATGATCAAATAAACTTCATCAATATAACGACCACAAAAAAGATAGATACAAATTAATTTATAGGTTGCGTATTACATTTTTGCTTTGCTTTGCTTTGCTTAGAATAGCACTACATGAAGGGAAATGGAAATCATTTTTATTTTTCATAAGTTACATCGCAATGTAAATTCGGCAACTCAACTAGTTAAGTGGGAATTGACCTGTCTGAAACTTGAACGGATGAAAACAAGATCACAATACGCCCCTGAGACAAGAAAAATAACTATACCTACTTACTCATACTTCAACCTCAAATTTATCAAATGGTGATCGCTTTTTGTTATTTTTAATGTCAAAAGTAGTTATCTAAATCGATGTCAAACGCCTATCGTGAATGTAAGAATAGTAGTACGCCATTTTCAATGAAAAGCCGATGTATGGTTATCCGTATATGCAATAATCGAATTTCATAGATTACGAAATCAGCCGTCTGTGGATTCATTGTCAACACCACATTTCTCATGACTAATTTTCTCACTACTACCATTAATTACTCGATAGAACCTTCACGAGGGCTTCATTCAGAGTTATTCGACCAACTCGCTCACTCAAAGACACAGAGCTAATTGATTAGCTTTGCATAATAACACCCAACTAAGTTTTGGGTACGAAAATGATGGAATATATTAAACTGTCTTCTGGTACGGATTATAAATTAAGTTAAAAACGTCTTGTAAGCCTTTGAAAGGAGTTGGGCGTCCTCTGAAAGCATTATTAAATTTCTAGATGGAGTAGAATTAATCGTCTTCAAATACAAATTGTCCCGAAAAATAGTTTCAAGCTTAAGCCCAGGGGTAGAGTAGCACTGGGACTTCCGAATCAACCCCATGAATGTTACGCAATTTTTGTTTTTTATTTAATCGCAGAACATACGTGGAGTTATTCGGATAGCCCTAGTGATGTTCTACCTCTGGGCTTTGGCTTGACACAATTTTTGGGACATACGGTATACAGCTCTAGCTTATATAATAGATATGTTAATCTATTATTGTAATAAACTAAACAAAGTATGTGAATGAATAAACTTAAAAACTAAACTTACAGCCAATAACGAATCTACATTTTAATTTACAAATTTTATACATCGAAAATCATAAGCAAATAAATAAGTGGGTTCTCCTCACACCGTGTGCGTGCGCGTGTGTGTGTGTGTGAGTGTGTGTGTGTGTGTGTGTGTGTGTGTGTGTGTGTGTGTGCGTGTGTGTGTGTATGTGTTTTTTTGTGAATTTTAAAACATTTCTCCTATTTCACATTTCCCTCAAGCACTCCCAATATGTCCTTTTTAAATACTTTCTTGCTAATACTTTCTTAAGTTAGCCTGTGACGTCTGACTGCTGGGCAAAAGCCTTACCTCAACTATGACGGAGTTTGAGCCATACTCCACTCCACCACGCGGGCTAATAAACTAAATATATTTAAAAAATATTGGTTGAAATTAACGAAGATACCAAGCCATAGATAGTAGTTTGGCCTGTGATCTATGATGTGATGTGTTTAATCTAGTGATTACTAAGGTAATATAAAAAAAAAAAACTCGTTGAACAGTTATAAAAGTAAACATCTGAGTGGTTGAACATGCTTGGTAAGGACTTTTTAACTATATCTTGGAACAATACCAATAGTTTGGTGAAACCAACCTTTCTGTCAATATCTAAATGATTAAGCACTTTTTTAACTTGATATAATATTGCAGAATCAAAACTAATTTCTCTCTCTCTAATCATAATTTGGAAAAAAACACACACAAAATCTAAAATTTGAGACAGAAATAAATAAAATCATTCGTTTCAATCTATCCGCTTCCTGTAATATTCGTATCGTGAATTTCCCTGACAAAACAAAACAAAAAGAAAATGGGTTCGGACGAGTGCCATAGCATCCAAACACTTTGAACTAGGCTCACAGTGGCCACGTACCTACTGGAGCATAACTGCTAGAATTCCAAAGCTGAAATTCAGCTCAGTCATCTCGAAAACATGCGTTGTATTTGCGATGTTATACCAGAAACTCAAAATATGTCCACATCAAACAATGTGGATCTAACATTTGAAATTTAACCTGCCATTTCAACGGAAATGTCACAGAAATCGGCAATCAACTAACGATTGTATTAAGCGTTGATCAGTATTTTAGACAAACGTTCGGTTTGAATTTGTAGTGATGGGACATGGTTCCTGAGCCTGACAATTATCGATGAAATTTGGCATTTGAAATTCAAATTCAAATTCTTTATTTCAATTTAGGTCATGAAATGACACTTATGAAAGTATGAAAGTGTATTTACATTACGAAATCTACACACATACCCCATACAGCTTTTATTTGTCATTTGACCTACCTATTTGTTTTATTATACGTGAATGACATTGATATTGTGTTGTCTCTAGTGTTTAGTCAAGTATGTTTTTTATAACACGCAAATAGCACTCACATACATTGGTAGCTTACCTAAATTGAAAGTTTTAAAATAAGCGCTTACATATATTTGATAACGCCTTAAATTTCTGCACATAATCACTTGTAGTTTGTTTACCGTTTTAGTCACAAGCACTTTTAAATAGGGCCAACAAACCACACAAACATATTTTGTAAGTAGTGTAATAACCGTGCCGATTAGAATAAGTATTGCAGATGTTGAAATACATTTCCAAATATATCGATAAAATAAGCCATTGAGTCATTATTCTGAAGATTCTCTCCCAGAGATTTAACTGTCTGTATATCAACCATTGTTATATGGTTCATATATACACTTGCAATGTGGTGGTCGTCTAATTTAATTTAATTTTCATTTTATTTAATTTGTGCGCAATTTGATTTCATTGAATAATTTAAAATGTATGAATGACTGAATTATGTCGAAAAATAATTGAAATAAAATGAAATGAGTCCATAGCGTAGCATCTCTATATTCACTCACAAATCAGCGCTACATTTCGCTGCGGCACACAGAATAGCTAATTGCGTTGCGTTGGCGTTTTCACAAACAGCGCGACAGCTTGCCACGTGCTGGAAATACAGGGTGTAAATTGATTCTGCTTTACACAGAAAGTGTATTGTGAACTGGGTTCTGAAGCACTGTTTTTGGGATTCCGTTGACAAATGGCAATAACAGAACCCTTATAGTTTCATCTAACTGTCTATCTGGTCCTTAAGTCACAGCCGCTTTATTCTGAAACTATTATCATTACAAAGTTGAAACTTGGTAGGTAGATATTGTATCCTGGTAACCGCTTTACGATTCTTATACAAAAAATAATAATAATAAGGGTGGGCTCCCATACATAGAACTAATAACAAAAAAAATGACACTCATGCGTGTAAAAGTCGAATATTTGAAAGCTTCCACAGTGGTAAAATCTAAATAAAACATAGGAAGTGAAACATAGGTAGGAAAATCAGGCGAATTCCGTTCAAGAAATGTGAGGTGCGCATAGATATGACGAGTATCATCAACATTATTTTGATTCGAAGCTTATCCATTTCATTTCAATAAATAAATCATAATAAAAAGAATGATGAAAAGATAAAGACGAATGATGCAACGTAAGAAAACAGAACATAAAATTGGATGTCATATTGAGATATGACATCAAGTTTTCCACAAACCCTTATGATTTCAAACAAACATGTAACATCTGATAATAATATGACAAACCCAAATCTTATTGTATTATAATACCCGAAATGCTCCAAGGATATTTTTTCTTTTATCTCGTTTTCACTTTGTGGCCCGTCAGAAAAGATAAGGGTCTAAAACTAGATTATTTAGGGTGAATTTTATTTATCACGTCCGAGTGCTTGAAATATTTAGGAGGTCGGGAAGCGAGGTAGTTGTTAGTTGGATATTTTCAAAGGATGTTTTTGTTCTATCTATACTTAATATTATAAAGCTGAAGAGTTTGTTTGTTTGTTTGTTTGTTTGAACGCGCTAATCTCCGAAACTACTGGTTCGAGTTGAATAATTCTTTTTGTGTTGGATAGTCCAGTTATCGAGGAAGGCTATAGGCTATATAACATCACGCTACGACTAATAGGAGCAAAGACATAGTGGTAAATGTGTAAAAAACGGGAGAAAGAAGTCACTATTCCACGCGGACGAAGTCGCGGGCAAAAGCTAGTAGAGTATAAATTACGCTGGTAGTTTTCTTTTGTTACGAACGCCACTCATCTCAGAGATTCAGATTTTTTGTTTTTTAGAGTTCTACCCTAAAATTCACGTAACATATTATAAAATCAAACTGAGATTTTACACTCATTAAGTTAGTTCTCTCTTTGCATCATAACATAATATATTTTTATACATATACAGCGTCTGTTCGGATTGTAATAGGAGCAAAGATTTTTATCAAAGATTGACCTTATCCCTCTCATATTGATTTTATTTTATGTTTTTTCATATTCATATTGCTCTAAAATGCTTTATCTCAGAAATATGGTAATCCAAAGTTATTATCCCTAATAAATGTATATCAAAATCACTAACTCGTTATAGTAAATGAAAATGTTAAGTTTTACAACTGGACACATTTTTGTTTTCAATACATTTGTAGTTTGATTTATTTTGATACAAAATAACAATACATTTATTTTTATTATAAAAAAAAATATTTGGAATGTATATAGGGCTATATTTAACTTTTTTGCTGATATTACAAGCCACACCCTGTGTATGTATAAAAATTACCAAAACTAACGTTTTGCAATGTACTAAAAAAAACTATCAAAACCCATTTTCACATTTTAAAAACTTCGTCACTCAGTTAATAAAGTCACAGTCTCTTTACACCAGCCCTTTCATAATAAAAAGATACGAACGAAATTAATAAACTCTCAAAAAGTCCAGCTGACGCCGAAAATATTAACATGAGGGTGAAAAAGTTTATTTTCGCGAGTTCATTCTGGAAGATGAGAATTATTTTACCTTCATAACATTCTTACAAATGAGTAAATAGAATACGTGCCTCCTTAAAGGATTAAATAGGTATACGAGGTAATTTAAAAAAAAAACATTTCTTTCGCGACATGTTATCTGCATAATACTACACATTTTTGTTTAAAACCTCACGGATTTTATCATCATTCTTTTGTTTACGCGACCGCCAGCGGTCTATCGATCCCTGAGCGTAACTGAATACCTCGTGGAAGTAGTTATTAGTTCGGTGCTACCAAAGAGGTTTTGGGCTCGAATCCCGGGTGGGGCTGAAATATGTTTCGGTTTTTTTTTGTCTTGAGAATACTCGGAAACAGCTCGAAGTTGGGAAGATAATAATGATTATACCCTCGTGCCTCGGAAAGCACGTCAAGCGGTTGATCCTACGTCTGATCTCTAACCAGTCTTATCTAACCTAATAATGAAAGTAAAGTAATGGAAAGTGCCCTTATGTATTGCGCACACACTTGAGCAATAAAAACAATGGTCCCTTTTTATAATATAAAATGCAAAGAAAATATAATATTATCATCGGCTTTGCATCAGAATAAGAGAGGTAACAATATCATTGAACTTAATACACTCGTAGCAAAGCTACTACGAGATTCGTAGCAGATTCTGCGTAATTTCGTAGCTTTTCTTATACTACGGTTCGTAGTTGAACTTTCGCATTTTATTTCCATTAATGATATTCTTCGTGGATGTATTGGTTTTTATGGTGACACCATCTCAGAGCTTAACTCCTGGTTAAAACAAAATTGAATAAAGATTTATTTTAGATGGATGCGATCATCCAGCATAATATTATGCTTCAAGATTTCTCATCGCCATTGTTTTGTTTCGACCATACAGCTGACCGAATGGCAAAGTTCACAATAACATTAAAATCAAAACCAATCAATCAATCAATCAATAAAGCATTTATTGTTTTAGCTATAGGTACAAGAAGTTATAAAAATTTAAACAGAACCTTTTGCTATAGTAATAAGATTTGTTTGCGTATCACTGCTTCACAGCTGCGTTGTAGGCCGTTAGGATTATAATCCTCTATTTGTACACGGATTAGGTTTCAAAAGCTTTTGTGCAAACATGTAGCGACCAGCGGTAGCGGGCGAATGAAGCTTTAAACATTCAGGGTGTATTTTGTTAACTATATTGTATTGCCATCGATGAATTACAATAAATAAATATACACAAAAATATAAATCTATATAAATAAAAATAAATTGATGTTCGTTAGTCTGATTAAAACTCCAGAACGGCTGGGCCGATTGAGCTGATTTTGGTTTTAAAATGTTTGTCGTAGGCCAGGGTAGGTCTAAACGGTGAACAAATAAGGAAAAATTGCGAGAAAGATAGAGTAAAACGACCATTCCATTTTCCCTTATAAAAGTTGACCACTTACTTTCTGTCAAACATTTGACGGTATTTGTAGTCTCGGTTCCACTCGAATTGAAAGACGCATTAAAACAAGACTTTTGAATCGACAACATAATATCAACTTTGCTTCAAATTTCAAAATATAAAAATAATGAATGGGTTATGTTTGACGTTGTTTGACATGTTTGACGGGTGCCAATCTTACCAAATTAATGACAGGCAGGTATACGTTCTGCAAATACTGCCAACATTGTAATAAGACTCCAGTAGGCCTAACATGCATGACACACTATTACTTTCGATCGACATGACAAAATTAATCGATCAATGCTATTTTATCATATTCCCTAACATGCCAACCACATTGGACAAATTTATCCACAACGATAACGAGATATGTCAATTTCTAACCATTCACTCAATTTAATGTCAGATTTGGCTCAAAATGATCAACTTGACACAATGACAGATTGACTCGATATTGCCCACAGATTAGTAAGAGTATATCTAATATTGCCCAAAGATAATGAATTCAAATTAATAAATATGTTCCACGGGGACTTTCTTTTCAAAATTTTTACACTTTATTGTTTTTTGAGAGCCTAGGATAAAATATGGCACGACTCAGTCATATATTTTTGCTCTAAATATGTTGTTAGGGTTCCGTAGCCGAATGGCAAAAAACGGAACCCTTATAGTTTCGTCAAGTCTGTCTGTCTGTCTGTCTGTCCGTCCGTATGTCACAGTCACTTTATTCTGAAACTATAAGCATCACATAGATGAAACTTGGTAGGTAGGTGTATTTTGTTCACCGCTTTCCGATTCAGATACAAAAAGTAAGAAAAAAAAATATTTCAGGGGGGCCTCCCATACATGAAACTAAAACATAAAATTTTTTTTTTACTCAAACCTATACGTGTGGGGTGTCTATGGATAGGTCTTTTAAAATGATGTTGAGGTTTCTAAAACCATTTTTTCTAAAAGTGTAAGGTTTGAGATATAGACGCTTCCAAAGTGGTAAAATGGGCGTCCCCCCCCCCCCTAACTTTTGAACTAAGAAAGTGAAAATTTAAAAAAAAATATATGATGTAGATCTTAACAAAAACTTGCAACGAAAATTGGTTTGAAGGAGATCGAACCAGTAGTTTTTGAGATATTGCACATTTTTATCAACCGCATTTTTATCAAACACTATGAAAAACAAAGTTATTTTTGTTGTCGCAATATATTGTGATGTTTTCGTTAAGTGAAAGTAAGTGGACCCTGAATTCAGTTAAGGGTGGCACGGAACCCTCAGTGCGCGGGTCCGACACGCACTTAACCGGTTTTTTTTATTTGTCGTCGTCGCTAATGGTGGAATTTGAATATTTGTTATAATTATCAAATGCAATAAAATTAATGATTTAATTTAGTAGATTTTTGGTATTTTTTTTTTTTTTAGTATATTAACTATTAAACGTTGTTAACCTATTTAACGTTGTTTCCTCTACCCAAAGGTTGTCTGGAAGAGATCGCTTCCAGCGATAAGACCGCCAATATTGTACATGTGATCGTCTGTTTTAATGTTTTGTTGTGTCCTTTTTGTGCAATAAAGAATATTTATTATTATTATTATTATTATATTTTAGTACTGGCAACAGAATGTTACCGATTATGATGTAGCATTCGTCACATCTTAGTAGTATTTTATTACAACCTGGACAGTTATTATTTTTTTTCTGCCGTTCCATCCACTTATTACAAAAGGGACAATGCATTTTAAGGAGTTAATCACTATAAGTTCTGTTTTTATATTTGAACAATCTTTTCTTCAAAAGTTAGGTGACAGTGACACTGACAGTATTGCCAGATTACTAAACTACTATTAGGCCGCCCCAACACGAAGTGATACGAAGTTCACCGGGTCATCTATATTAAATAGATATTTTAGAGATAGACATTTGGATCGGAAATCGGACGGAGGAGGCGAACCTGGTGTGCTGTTAGGAACCAGCTCAGGTTCGATCATTTAAAAAACTTACTTCTTAAAGGACACGGTCGTATCGTGCCCCAGAGTCGTTTTATGTTTGATTAAAGAAAAGCATTAAGAGACTTGACTATATCATTTTTCAAAAAATATATTGAATTTTTAATACAATATTGTCAATTTACTTTGCTTTTATCTAGCGGCATATAAATCTACAAAAAAATAGGACATCGATTGAATACAATTTCCTGTCCCCAACAATTGTTGTGTTTGGCAGAAAATAGCGGTTTCGAGCACTTATTAGCAAACTGACGACCGCTTAACGAAATGGCATATTGTGTCATACTGTGTCATAGGACTGGCAGTTAGTTAAATAAGTAAACGCTCGCAATCGCTATTTTAAGAAGGAAAATGACGTTTGCCTCCCATAGGTACTAACCTTTAAACCTACTAACCTCTTCCTAAAACTTGAAAAAAAAACTGTGACAAGGAACTTCTTTTCGTTGGCTATTGTTTGCGTCATCGTAATTTTCACGCGTTACGCACCCTAGCGGGGCAGTTATCTATGTTTTAGTTTTGGTGGCCTAGATGGCGGTTTTTCGACACAGATGGCGCTATGATCTAGAAAGACCTGTTCTAAATAGTGTGCAAGAGATTGACCCCACACATTTTATTTCGTTTCATGTGAAAACCCCGCTATAAGCCGTAATTATATTATTTTAAAAGGCGAAGAAACGAACCCATAAAATTAGTTTTGGTCGTGACGCATGGATTTTTACTTTTGGGGCAAGCAATGTGTGGCGGGTCGACCGTGTCCTTTGGAAGTGACGAATTTCCGTTTTTATATCAATTTGTGCTTTACTTGAATTTTCTGTAGTTTTGTCATATTAATTCGTTTTGTTCGGCTTAAGTTTTAACTACATTTTACATAAATCTAAGTAAGTGGTACGAAGTTCACCGGGTCATCTAGTAAATAATAAAAAAGAACATAATTATGCATATACATGTAACTGTTGGCTCACATTTTGATCTTCCATTTTAATTTTGTTCGGAAGTAACGGCCATCAATAAAACCTTAAAATCGGTTCATCATTATTTTACAAATAAAATATTCTATGAAAAATCTCCTAAACCATCACGTTTAGCCATAAACAGGCTGCGAAGGACGCACAAATTTAGTTTTACATCTATAGCAGCTTATAATTTGAAAACCTGTCATATAGAGAAGTTTTACCAAAATATATTTTTGATTTATATTGATGTAATCTATCGAGTTCTGAAGGTTTCAGTCGTAGCCTTCATTTTGTAAAAAAATAAAAACCAAGTGAACCACGCTCTATAGCAAAAATTCCATAGCCCTTTTTACAATGACATAAATACAATAATGAAAAAACTAAATACAGAAACTTGCAATAAAAATATTTTGTAAAATTACAATAAGACTTTTTTACATAATAATGGTCAATTACACAGATAAAACACGGCCAGTTTTTTGTGACCCTAGTAAGACTAAAATCAAAGTGTTACCGTTGAAATAAGATAACTTTATCTTAAGCAACAAAAACATGTTTTCTATCAGTCATTCACTACTCGTATGATTCCAGTAACTTCCTTTGAAACACGTCTTCTTCGAATAAGTATTTCATCAACTAAGCAATTTAATCTTCATACGTCAATGTAAGGAACCCGTGACGCGTAAGAAATTGCTAATTGTGAGTGAACGGACCTTTCCAGAGGGCATTGTCGGCACTTTGGACTAATTATCGAATATTACGCCTCTTAATTACCCATGAGTAATGGCTGGGTATTTTGGGATGAGGAAGATGATGTAAAAGGCCAGGCGCGGAAGTCTAGACATAGTTCCATGTAAAACAAACAGGTGGCGCTCAAAAAATGCTGAAATGCAATTGGTATTGTCGTGTATTTATCATATAATTAATATTCCTGTCGGAATAGAAGAACAAGTAAAAGCTGTCAAACGAAACCGATTTTGTATGACAATAACCAATTTTAGTAAGTTACATTAGTAACTTAAAATGAGATAACCTTTCGTACAGGTGATTTATACCTATCCTCTTAGGTTAAATATATTAGTTTATCGCATGATAAACAGTCGACACGAAATATCGAACATGCAGCCTTAGTGTAAGACGAAAAATTATTTATTTGCACAAAATATTCGTAAACATGCATTAAATGTTATTTTGTCTTTACATTTTACATAACTTCGTACTTTAAATTTAAGCCGGATTGGCAAATATAAATCGTAAATTGAGAGGCTTCCATTTGGATTAATTTACCGTTTAAAATAAGAAGTTGTGAGGGTTATTTTGCTGTAATGAACAATAATCAATCACCGATCAAGTCCCCATGTTTCAGAAGCACAATTTCTCCTAAATATACACAATTTCATTTGAAATTATAAAAAATTACATGAAAGAAAATTTTCAGCGAGGCTCTTTGGGGCTCCTAACTGTTTGACAGCCGTCAAAAATGGTTCTGCTGCATCATATCTCGCATCTCTTTTTATCGCACAGCTTTATCCTACTGACATCTCGCTTTTGTCTTTCTATTCCGAAAGGGATAATAATTCTATGGTATTTATTGATGTTTAAATCAAGATTAACAAAGTTCAAATATTTAGCTTCGTAAGTTAAAAGGATATTCGATGTAGAAGATCAGAATAATGAAATTATTTACGCGAAATGTCAAAACTCTTGCTTCAAACTTCCATAACAGGGTACCAACTCTCATGTAGTTTGAATTGGAAAAAAAATTCGCGGTAAAATATTCGTAGTCAAAAAAAAATATTTCTCAGAGTCACGATTTCCATGCATTTTGATTTCATAAGCTGTGTGGTATTTTTTTACGCCTAGGTACCTATATCATTTAATTTTAGTTAAAAGGATAAATCTCGCAAGCGAATTACAACATCTATCATTAAAAAAATATTAAATTTAGAGAATGATAAAGTATGGATTACAGACAGTTTTATATCTTTTCTAAAGACGTGTATCCACTATTTGTGTAGGTAGTTTTTAGCAATATAACCTTAGCTCAAGTGTAACTAACTAATAATATATCACAGTGGAAACAGAGCGTAAACGACAGTCCAAGTGACTTCGGAGATAAATCCGAATATACAGCCTAAAACATTATGTGCCAAGATTTCTAAGCAGGCTGGGAGCAATGGCATAGTTATGTGACCCTTAGGAAGTTTTTATGGGCGACTTTTTAGTTGGGTCAGGTTTGAGGTGACACTTAAATAGAATGGATGTGGTTGTTGTGCTTTTAAGACTTTGTTGGAATCTCTTTGAGATAATTTACGTAAATACTCTATTCTCTAATAGGAGACTGACAATTCGGCGAAATGGTTCCAGTAAAGGATGATACTGCAGTGTTTGCTTCGCGCTCTACTTGCCGCGCCCCCTGACTTATATTAGAAAAGCATTTTTTTTTTTCAAATATGTATTGACTTCTATTTGAGTGCGTTCTAAGTTAGTTACTCAGATTCTTATTAGAAATGGAATTTGAATTTTCACGAATAAAGTAATAAAAAAAATATTTAGGAAAATCAAAAATAATAAAAAAACCTTTTTTTTATGTTTTAGTCGTGCTTACCTGAGCTCCCGTAAAAAGGTTTTGCTGAGTTTTCATGTAGATAGCGTATGCATTTTTTTATGTTCTGTATACTGCATGCTCTAGTTTGCTAGTGATTACATTGAAATATGTCTTTATTTGCTAAAATTGTCTTCTAACTATCCTATCAAATGAACTCTTTCCTTCGTACCTCCATATACCCATTGACCCAACGCTAAAAATAATAAGGCACTCAACCCCCGGGTAGCCAAGTCGTGACTGCTTACACGCATGCCAATCAAGGTTGCCCAGGACAATTCTTGACCTTTAAGGTCGGTAATGGAAGGTTATGTCTGACCTCTTGGTGAGGCGTACCACTGTGCAGTGGGCAGCTCTATTTCCGGGTTAACCAATCTGATTATGTGAGGGGCATTTGATAAGTTAATTTCGTTGTAGTTTTGTTTGGATTGTTGTAGTATTTTTGTTCTTATGTTTAGCTGATACAGGTAAGTAAAAAAGGAGATTATCTTTCTTGCACTTTTTCAGTTCATAAAATATTTAGGGGTATGTTGATTGCAAATGAATATATTAAAAAACTAGCGGCCCGCCAGCGACTTCGTACGCACGTTTTAGTTTTAATCCATTCCCATAGATCGTAGCAAAAATATTTATAAGCCTCTAAGCATTAAACTACTTAAATAGCCTACCCCGATAAATTCACTATTTAACAATGTATCTATTCTATAACCGGACCAATAGTTCCTGTGATTAGCGCCTTCAACCAAACAAACGATAACATCAGTTTTTAAATTATAGACAAATGTTATACTTTGTCGACTCAACACGTAGCCTGATCTTTAATCTGGTCAAACTTACACGGGGATAATATCTTTTTATTTTACAACGTAATGGAAATACTTTACGCCTTTCGTCAATCGTATATTTCTTTCGGGTACTAAAAAGAACAAGCTACTCTCCGCGCTAACACAGCATCATGCCACATACAGCCTGTGGGAGAAGCAAATTCCCTCAATTCTTCTCCCGCTACCTTAAGAGTTTGAACTTGAGCTTTGTTTACGGTTATAGCGAATACTCTACTTTCTTGAATTCAAATCATGAATTCAAAGGGACAATTCTATGTAAAGATCTACGCCATCATCATCATCAACACCCAAAAGCCGCCCACTTCTAAACATAGGCCCCTAACGAAAAGTTTGCAGAAAAGATCCAGATTGGACATCTTTCGACCACAGAAGCAAAGTACGCAGCGTAGAATGTCCACCGACAATATGAACAAACGATACGCAATCTACACTGGACACAGACCGCTTGATACCTACCCTGTTTAAACACAAAAAAATATTATTTACTATTCTGAGGAATAAAATCTCTCCTCGAAAGCAACATCACTGATCATGCAATAACAAACATGTGTCAAAACATTCTGTCTCAGATATGTCAAATGACTGTCAAAAATGAAATAAAAAATATTTTGATCATAAGCACTAAAGAGTATTATATCAACTTTGTATAGCAAATCACCCCCAAAAAACCTTTCTACCCCTTTTTAACCCCGTTACAAGATAAATTTCAAATAAATTCGATACGCATTTTTCGTTAATATTTTTAAAGAATGTTTATGCAAAGTTTGAAGTAGATCGGACCAAGGAATCACATTTTCTCATACAAACTTTGCACCCCTTTTTCAACCCCTTAGGGGTGTAATTTCGGAAAATCCGTTCTTAGCGGATCCCTTCGTCATACAAAGAACACACCTTCCAAGTTTCAGGTCTCTACGATCAGCGGTTTAGGCTGTGCGTTGATCCATCAGTCAGTGAATCATTCAGGACAAAGCATTTTATAATAATAGATAACAGATTTTATCAAAAGGCTACAAGCGGCTGCGTAAACAAAAGATTTTTGATAAACATCGTCTGATCAGTGAGGACATCAACACATATTATTCACACCCATTCCATTTAAGGTTACATAATAATAATTTTACAATAACAGTCTTTCATTGCTTCTTTTTATATTTATTTATTTTTCTAAATTTAATTGAATCATTTATTTCCGGCAACTAAGGCTCATACAGTAAATACATTAAAAACTAACATAATAATAACAACAAAAAAAATATCTTAATAAATGACACTATTTTGCCGGCGTAGTGTTGCGCAACTTGGTGTCTGGTAACCGTCAGCGTAATCGGCGATACAAAACACCCTTCGGCCAAAACTCTGCTTTTATGAAGGTTTCACGAATTAAAATTCGTATTGTGACGAGACTCCAACCTTTCGATCTTCAGTGAGTAACTGGTCTTTATTTAAAGATAATATTTGTTAAAGCTCTAACCACAAATAAAAAACTTCAAAGTCCTGTAAACAAAACACAAACTTAAATAAGCCTTTACGCATACAGGCTAACATTACAGCATTCAGAAAATCTTCCTTCTACGTATGGAAACGAGAAAATGTCGACCCCGTAAGACATCTTTCAGTGGAATTTACTCACAGTCCATAGCAGCTTCAAGTGGGATCCCAGTACAAGTTTGCGATTCCAAGAACCTTTATGCGAGTACAAACAAGCTTGTTCAGAGAAGTTTTGAAGAGAAGACAACGTCGATTTCCAGTAGGGATATGAATTTTTAAAGTGTCTTCGTTGCATTTCATTGTTTACGATAAAATCTAGACAATGTACGTGTATTTCAAGATTTTTTTTCTCATAATAAAGGGACACTGACCTACTTTAATTGTTGCAAACGCTTATTTATTTACACAGACACACGGGGATTAACGCGATCGCGATAAACATAATTACCTTATGTTTTTGCCTGACGTTTCGATCGGGTTTCACCAATCGTGGTCACAGGCGAACTCAAGGCGAAGGTCAGTTCACGTTCGAACTAGCCAGCATCATCAAGAAAGTACATTTATTGAAGATTTATTTAATATATCTATTTATGTATTGTTCTAAGGATGCTCAACTAACAAATCTTGAGGACATCATATAGTATCTAGACAAATCTGCAATTGGCTTTAAAATACTATTATTTAAGCCAATATGTGTGTATACTTTTTTGTAATGATAATAAATAAATTATGATAATAATAGATAATATTTAATGGTACATTTATTATTTAATGCTACTTTCTTGTTTTCTTCATACAAGAAAAATACAAAAGTGGAATTATCTCCCAAACTAGACTTTAATTAGAGTTATATTATTTTTAAGGCGTTCAAATAATATAAATAATGAAAAAAATAGTTTAAAACTAACGACTAAAATCGCAGGGAAACGTAAGTAAACAAATAATTACTGGTAGGTAGGTGTAAACAAAGATAATAATGCGTGTCTAACTTTGTACAAACTCCATATAAACTACAGCCTGTTACACAAGCTTGTCTAAACATTATGTGCGCGATGGTTCGCAATACCGCTCTTCCGTTAACTTTAAATTAGAAAACAAGCCTCGTAGAGTTAGAAAACCAACAATACTGCCATATACGCATATTGAGAATTCAAGGCAATAACAAACCATTAATGTAAGAAGGAAGGTTGATGTTGGAATGGTGTGTGACACAGATGTTAAGGACAGAGATACCCAATAGAATAGAGCAGAGATTTTTTTTTGCGATTTTTTCACCGTGCCGTTCGGTGCCGACAAAACTCCCATGATGAAACTTGAGCTTGCCCAACGTGCTGTACTCAATGTCATGACTCGGAAAAAACGCGTGTTCTCGACCAAAGAATTGTATGGCGAGTGTAAAGTTCTTACAGATAGGCAATGCCATTCTTAAGACAGAAAGAAAGAAGAAAGAAAATACATTTATTCGACCGAGAAAAAATACATGCAGAACTGAGTAGGCTACTCGAGTCGAAAAGGCACTGAGCATAAGTCGTGGCAACAGAACGCATACCACGACGCTGATTTTCAGCGGGTGCCTTTGTGGGTCTTCGACTGGTTCTGAAGCGACACCAAACACTGTCCTTCAATCGTCAGATCGCAGCAAGGCGACAGGGAGCAATGCGAGCATACCCTATTATTCGATGCCGTACGGCGTGAGCAAAAAGACAGCACAAAACCTTGAGCTCAAAACTAAATAATGGATTGATTAACACTTCACATATTTAGTCTATGGCCATACACGAGGTCAAATGTGTAGTAAAAGAGGTACGTACCGTATTTGCACGTTTTCATGCAATTTTCATGCAAATACCGTACGAAGTCAAATCATATTTTTTTTCAATACAGATGATGTAAGAAATTTTAATGTGTTACACGTTTCTGGTCTATATTCTAAGCGTGTAAAGATAACACGAACGCAATCAATACCCTTCAGTTGATGCAGTACCTGTTTTACATCAGCAGACATAGCTGAAATAGATCAGTAAATAAAAGTAAAGTTAGCCTGTAAAATGTCCATGCAACTGCTAGGCAAAGGCATCAATAAATATACTCCACCACGCGGGCTCAGTGCGGATTGGTGGAGAGGTTTTTGCAAGGCAAGCAATCTTGCTGTCAGATGTTATTAAACCGCTTATTGAAATAATATAATATATAATAGACGATCCTGATGATGATTTAATTAAGAGCTAGGCTCTTGTCGGTGTTTTTTTTTAAATAGTAAAAAAAAAGTAAAGTTAGCCTGTAAGCATCCCACTGCTGGGCAAAGGCCTTACCTCAAATGTGAGGTAGTATGAGCCATACTCCACCACGCGGGCTCAGTGCGGATTGGCGGAGGGGTGTTAGCAAGGCAAGCGACCAACCTTGCTGTCAGATTTTATCAAGCCGCCCATAGGGCCTCTGACTAGGCTTAACGACTAATACCAATCAATATTAGCCGGGACCAACGGCTTAACGTGCCTTCCGAAGCTCGTGATGTACGTCACTTATATGGTCGGAATGGTCATGGTTTTTTAAATAAAATCCAAATTATGGTAAGATAGTGTGGTGAATTCTCTCTTGCCTCCCACACCGCAGTTTAAGAACCGGAGGTTTCCCGCCTCCTAATACCTAGTAAAAAACCTATAACAGATGCAACTATTGAATATTTGATTTGATTTGAGTCAAAGCTTTGCCTAATTAACTCGTCAAGTATGTGTGAACGAGACACAATAGAAATTTCATTATTATGCGACTCCCGGCAGTCGTTTGATACCTGACTGATTAATATACGTGAATTGATAGGTAAGTAGTAATTATATAAAAAAAACTGCAGATAATGGTGTGAGAGAAAACGCTTTAAAAAAGACAGATTGATTTTCCAATGTGAAAGTATGAAGGTATGATGATCATGACATCATGTCATTATCATAACATGTCAGTTTTTGTGTAAATTCATAAAATACTGTACCTAAGTATACCAAAATGTTTTGCATCTCTTCTTCGTAATAAGATTTTTAATTTAATTTACTTTCGGACACTACGAGTATGATTTACTATTTCAAATCGATATAATAAATATGGGTTATTTATGATATCCATTAAAAGTTAGTAATACTTGTAAATGTCACTTTTTTGTATTTTTTCATATGCAATTCATCGATATCCCTTTGAAGAGTAAGGCATTATTTACATCTCCATCTATTATCTTCTTTCCTATATTGTTTTAGCTTGAATGATGATATTTTAAACAAAATATCATTGGTAAGCGTTATAAATTATTCTCAAGTTTTGATACATCGTTCCTGTTTTTGCTACAACCGAACTCAACTCGGCTGAA
The DNA here is from genome assembly GCA_963584085.1 of Pyrausta aurata. Lineage (NCBI taxonomy): Eukaryota > Metazoa > Arthropoda > Insecta > Lepidoptera > Crambidae > Pyrausta > Pyrausta aurata. Next base: position 8,946,450 of record OY757275.1, on the reverse strand, counting down.
CTTGCCTGTGCTTTGCCTAGAGCGAGCAATATCGCAAAGTTGGCACAAACTTTATCCTTGGTATCGACGTAAAAAGCTATAGTAGTAATTCAAGAGAGAAGCTACTTAATTGGAAAATAAAATATTCAAGGTGTTTTAAAACACTGAGTAATTAATAAAGGGAGTTACTAGGAATCAGTAACTGAACAACTTTCTTATAGAAACACGGGTCGAAATATGCCAAAAATTAATTGACTCTCCATAGAAATCAGACGGGTCACATAACCGATTTAGTATGGGAAGTCAAATTATTTTTGGCGTTATTCGACCTATGTTTCTACGAGAAAGATTTTTAATTACTGATTCTGAGTAACTCCCTTCATTCTTTACTCGTTGTTTTGAAACACCTTGTATAAAATACTACTAGAGTAGGTACGGTCGTAGTGTCTTGCGCCTAGCCACTTTTCAACTAAAATCGCTTGCACACACGACACAAAGCGGGCATCACTTCAAACAACGACAATGTGAGGGGCAAGCAATTTTCACACCGAAAATCGACTATTAGATTTAGGAAGATTTACAGTTTTAATTCAAAAAATTCAAAATTCAAAATCTTTATTTCAATTTAGGTCATGAAATGACACTTATGAACGTCAAAATATACAGTGAAAAAAAAATAAAAAAAAATGTGCCCTGAAAGGGCCGAAACATGTCTCCTTATCTTTTGGGCCCTACCAGCGCTTCGAGACAGAACACAGACAATTAGGCAAGTGCTGAGAAGAAACGCCGGAACAAACTCAGTCACCACTAGCTGCCGTAAAATCGAAATCATCAAAGGTAAGTACATCAGTCGGTGCAGGCTGGACGGACCACACATTCGTGTCGTTTAGATAGTCTTGAACCTTATAATAGCCTTTAGACATAAGCGTGTTTTTAACGTGTTTCTTAAATTTATCAACCGGCAATTCGACAAGATTGTGTGGTATATTATTAAAGAATTTTATACAATTTCCCATAAACGAATTACTAGTTTTAACTAATCTGAAGTTAGGAACGACAAGCTTGTGTTTATTTCTTATGTTATATGGGTGAATGTCGCTTTTCTTCATGAAATTATCTAAATTTTTACGGACGTACATTATATTATCAAAAATGTATTGAGAAGCCACAGTTAATATGTTGATTTTCTTAAAGACCTCTCTCAGGGAGTCACGAGGACTAAGTTTATAAATAGCACAAATGGCTCTTTTCTGCAAAAAAAACCCACAAGAGAAGACCGTAAGACATAATACTGTGGAAGTAACTAAAATATACAAGCCTCGCCGTTTCAACATCAGTCAGACACCTAATTTTTCTAACTGAAAAGGCAGCTGAGCTTAGCCTTCCAGCTAGGGCTTCAATATGAGGTCCCCACTGTAATTTTGAGTCAAGTGTAATGCCCAAAAATACAGTGGAGTCCATTAAGACTAGATTGTTACCATTTAGTACAATATTTGGTGTCAGTTGCTTTAAATTAGGCAAAGTGAATTTTATACATTTAGTTTTACTAGCATTCAGTAACAAGTTATTGGTGGTGAACCAATTCAATACTTTGGAGAGAGTATTGTTTACTTCGTCAAAATTTTCTTCATGTCTTTTCATTTTAAAAATCAAAGAAGTATCATCAGCAAACAAAACTATCTCACAAAGATTTGTGGAATGAAATGGTAGGTCGTTTACATATATTAGGAAGAGTAAGGGCCCCAATATTGAGCCCTGGGGCACCCCCATTTGAAGGGGGGCACCGGAAGAGTAGGTACCATTTATGTTAACTGATTGTCTACCTGATAGGTATGAACTTAACAACCTTGTTGAGGAGTTTTCCGAGACACCATAGTGTTCCAACTTAATGAGCAGTGTTTGATGGTCTACACAATCAAACGCCTTTGATAAATCACAGAATACACCTACAGCATCATGTTTGTCTTCAAAAGCATCAAGAATGTGTCTGATGAGTGCTACCCCAGCATCAGTTGTATTTCTACCTTTAGAGAACCCAAACTGTTTTTCGTGTAGTAAATTATTAAGTTTAAAATGGGAAAGTAATTGAATAAAAATGATTTTTTCAAAAATTTGACTTATTGTGGGTAATATTGAAATTGGCCTAAAATTGCTGGGGTCACTTTTGTCTCCTGATTTAAATAAAGGTACAACCTTACTATGTTTCAATAAATTTGGAAACTGATTTTGATCAATACATTCATTAAAGATATAAGATAAGTAAGGAGCTATTAGAGGTATAATGGGTTTTATTGTGTCTATTGATATACCCGATTTATCCTCTGTTTTCTTTTGTTTTAGTTCTTTAAATGTCTTTACGATGTCTGAAGGACCAATATGTCTGAATTTAAATGAGGATTCGCACCTATCAACACTCGAAACTAGTAATGATTTCGCCTGAAGTGAGCAAGAACTCAACTGTTTAGTCGTCTCTATAGGACACTATATCCAAACATAAAAATAAATAAACACTATATCCAAATATTTTTAATGTTTAGCATCAATACTAATAATAAATCTCCACATGAGTAGTCAGATATCAAGATAAGGTCCGATTGGGGCAACTACAAACCAAAGGAAAGAAAAAATGTTGCTCCAAGGATAAAAAAGTGGTATATAAATGAAGTTTGACAGTTAAAATCGGTTAAAATAAGTAACTTCATGCAACAGAGTTGTCATAATGTGAATATACATTCAGACTAATGATAAATCCTGCGTTATAAAAAACGTATTTTTTAAAGTTATGTGACATTTATATTACTCGTATATTAAAAATGCATAGTTCAATTGGTAGTATCTTCATAGTTACTAATTTCACACTCATTAAAAACTAAGCATTTCATGCGGAAATGTTTCTCTTGCCTATCATAGCACACAGCCCACTCAAACCAATGAAGCGTAATTCCCTCTATCCGAAGAAAAAACCTTAATTCCAAATCCGACAAAATCCTTAGGAAAAACAACGTAAGTTACAAAGGAGGAAGTTAAATACGAAGTTAGAGTGAACTAAATTCGCATTTAAGCGAAGAACACACTGTACCGTTACCACGAGTTTACGTCGGTTTTACTCGCTAGCGACGGACGTAACTTTTTGTATGGAAAATATTAGTTCTGCAAGTGACCGCTAGGGGCGCTGTGCAATTTTCCATAGACTTTTTTTTACGTAGTTGCTAGCGAGTAAAACCGTCGTAAACTCATGGTTACGGTACTGATGCATTATGGAGACAATTTGACGTCTGATTTGTTGTTGTATTTGAGCTATCTATTCAGCATGCCTCAAAGAAAGTAGTTTTAAATCAAATTATGTTTGAGTTTTCCTTATCCTATCGAATGCAATTTTACAATGCACTATAAAGGGTTATTTGTCAGTTCAGCAGCTCTGCTTTTGAATGCATTATAAAATTCGTTTTGCCATTTCGAATAATCCACTCGCAGATTAGCGTGGGACAGCACTACACGAGCGAGTGAAATGTAAATACTTTGAATTTTACATTAGTTGCATTGCAATACCAATTATGCGACTCAACTAGTTGGGTAGAAATAATTGAACTACTTGAGAAGAGTCTGTATAAACTTATAAAAGCTACATAAGTACCTATAATATATTTAAACACTCATGTTAAATAACTATTAGACATGACGGGTCTAAACGCGAACAAAATCTTATGAGTTGGCTCGTGACCACGGCAGTTGCAATACAGCCGAAACGTCGAGCAGTGAGTAATAGCAACTCGTAAGTTTTTATTCGCGTTTAGACCCTTTATAGTTATTGCAATGCAACGCGAAAGTTTAAAAACACATGTTAAATTACCACCACCTAGAACTTATACGCTGTAAACTAAAACTGTGAGACATATAACTTCCTTTTGATTTCAAAACCTTAAAAAGCCTTCTTAGAACGTCCTACGTACATATTTTATGTGCTCTACCCTTTATACGGGGGTGGTCAAGTTAGGAAAGGAGGTAATCCTCCAGAAATTGGGATACTACGTGTTAGTTTCCACGTTCTGTGTGTTCGCTTAACTTTCACGTTAGTGTGGACATGAAGTAAATTGGAATAGATTTGTTGCGACGTAGAGAAATGTTATTATATGCAACAGTCTCTCTGGGATCACATGTAGCTTTGCACTTAACACGTTCCGGGACACTACTCCAGACACAATAGATGTTTTATTGTTTTAACGCCTGTAGGCGGGCACTGTCCTGGAACGTGTTAAAGACAATAACACTCTCAATGATCCTTACTTTTTAGGGTTTCGTACCCAAAGGTCTACCTATCTGCTCAGCTGTATCTCAAGATAGCTAGACAATTGAAATTTTCACAAATTGTGTATATTTTTTGCCGCTATAACAACAAATACTACAAACATAATAAAATAATATTTTAAGGCGGGCTCCTATACAACAAGTGCGATTTTTTTGCTCAATGTCAATAATAATAAAAGATAAGGAGACATGATTCGGCCCTTTCAGGGCGCAGATTTTTTATTTGTTTCATTGTGTATTTGACGTTTATAAGTGTCATTTCATGACCTACATGGAAAAAAAGATTTTGAATAGCAACAAGTAGGCACTTGAAATATTCACAAAATACTCTTTACTTTAAAAAAATATTTAAGGTGTCTCCTATACAAACAACGCATTTTTGCCTTTTTACCTAGTCAATGGTACGGAACCCTTCGTACGCGAGTTTGACTCGCACATGACCAGTTTTTACTCCCTGGTTTGACATTTGTATAGAAGATTAAAGTTGATAAGTGTGTATTGAGGTTGTTTTTGTAAAACAGACACTTTCTTTTGTTTCAAATAGGTTTCAGATATTCGTAGTATGTGAAGTACTCAGCACATCATTGTGGTTATGTGTATGCAGAACCAACTCGTGCTTAAAATATACAACATTTGTAGCAAAAGTCAGAACTAAATATGAACCTGCTTAAATGTTTTTGCTTTTGAAGTCAACTTAACGAAAATACGAGTAGTTATACGGAAGCAAGGAAGGTGTTTGTAAAGGCCTCATTACGATGCAGACTCTGAGGACTAATGAGCGCTTCTTTCAGTGTAAAAGAAACAATCGTAGAATGAATTAATACAGTTTTTTTTACTTCTACTAAGGTGCAGCGTAGGACACCCATCAATACTTAAACATACATATACGCCGGGAACAAGACACAAATGTTTTTAAAAGAAAACTTAAAAAATATTTTTTTTATCTACCTTTACTTAGTATTTAAGGTTTTATTTGGAATGTTGAGACTCGTGATCAATGGTTTATAATTGATGATGGATGGATGATTTTGTAAAGACATGTTTAGCAAGTTATATGGCATGTTCTTTTTGCTGATATGATTATAATGATGTAAATTAAACAATACATATCAAAAAGATAAACCAACGGTAAAAGACCTCTGGATATTGATAAGCAAGGTATCACTCTGATTATGCTATTTCATTTATCGAGGTTTAATGGAATGACGGATAGCTGTTGCAGTTTTTATAACTAAAATTAAGTAAATTTTTATCCCGGGCAATAATTACAGGTTTACTGCAGTGAAATAGGAAAAAGTCACCTTTTGTTATCCAAGAAGTTGTAAGTTACATCATAATGATGATATATACGACCTGACACATGATATGAACGTCTATAGAGAGTCATAGTCGTTGTTTTTGTACTATGAAATAGAGTTTTTCTAAGTTGAAATGACGCGCCGCCCCACTCCTTTATTAGTTGGTTTCGATGTGTGAGTGCAAATATTAATAACGACACTTCATCTGTGTGGGAGTGTCAACTGCTCTGCGAATTAAGGTCGTATGCCAACGTCTCAATCAACTAGTTAAAATGTGCTTGTGTGCGTTACTGCGATAGTTGGGTGCATCTTCAATCTTTCAGATTAGACAAGCTTTAAACGCTAGCATTTCTACGTTTCATCCTTTAGCAGTATAATGAGACGCAGTTTAACTTTGAGGTTGGTAAAGAGGTCTTTCGACGTGGATTTGATAATGAACTTTTGGGGTCTGCCCTTAATTAAATCTATTTTGGGTGAGCACCGTAATTTGTGGATGCTTTGTTGTCCCATTGTTTTGGGTGTGATAGACAGATGTTAATTGTTGATGGATTGGAGAGTAGGGAATTTTATTTAAATGTTCCTAAGATTATACTAAATACTTAATAAGAAAATTTAGATTGCTGTTGATTCTATAACATGTTGCGGGTATAAGTTAAGGTTAACGACTTGTCATTGTGGCACATATTATGGCATTTATGGTATAAAAAAGTCTGATTGATAAGCAACTAAGGAACAGTATTATAATTTATATTAAAATATCGACCATAGACTTATGCATCGTATAGCGCAAATATGACAATATGGTCAACGTATCAAAGTTTTGATGCAGACTAATTTAATAATACTTAACTTTAAAACTAATTTTCTGATGAAAACAGATGACAGCTTTATCTTAGTCTAAGTCAACGACGTTAATCAAATTATATTCCTATCATATTCCTATTCAAAACAGAGCATTCTTCATAAACTCTGTACTACATTCAAGTGTCCTACTTTCAATTTAAACGAGCTTACAAAACCCATCAGATTGTCCTACCACAATTTTAAATTACCTGCATGTGACATCAATGCATTTCCAACGTTTAAAAATATCTCTCCCACACAAAGCATTTCAGTTCAGCAGTGCTGAAAGTCTTTAGCAACATGTTATCCATTTCGCGTAGACAATTTCGATTATCCTTCTAACTTACATAGCTATTATAAATACATATAAATTTTTAACAAATATTAAACATATTTGTAATATTTTAAGCCTGATTCAAATATTCTTCTTAATCAATAAATACACGAAAATACCAATTTTGTCTAAAAAAGCATTTTTCGAGCGCAACCTGGTAGATTTTTTTTCCTTTTTTTTCTCTATAAAATTCACAGCTCTTATTACAAAAAATAAGCTAATCTTACATTCTAAACTTACAGCCAATTACGAATTTATTTTATATACATATAGCTTGTAAAAATTAAAGTTGACATGGGTTGACTTGACATAAACTACAATTGATATTATGTGATATTATTTTACAGGAAACTATGTCGAAACTTCCGCGCCAGGAGTAAATGATTCATTCCTGACATCAAGAGTGACAAAACTCACTTCAAATTCGTAAAATTGAAAGGAAAATTCGAAAAATGGTCCGCACTATCTCGCTTTGGTAGGTTATGCAAGTTTTAAAAAGTTACGCTGAAAAATTTTTACAATTCGCCTTTCGACTTTAACGTCGTTAGGTTTTTATAAGTTGGATCAAGTTATTTTTACTTGCGGTCAAAGTTAAATTGACAGAAAAGTGGTATTTAGTCTGAAGTGGATATAATGATTTAATTTTCTAATTTTATTTTGTTTTTATAATGTTTTGTCACTATACAAAATTGTCACTTTTAAAAACAATAGTGTCAGACAAGAAATCCAACCCGATAGTATGTCTTACGCTATTCGGCCTATTATTTAAAGTATAAATAAATACATTAATAAATATGCACCAGACAACACACCAATTGCCTTGGTTTCGAACTAAGGATTTTGCTTCCTTGTGCTACGAATACCAGACAACGATAATGACGCAAAATGTTTATTTTTCATAGGAACAACCACCATACGTTCTGCATTTTCGTTATGCTATTTAATAGCATTCAATTCACAACAAAAGTAGGAATACAAATGGCCGACTGAAACGCCTTCACGATAAAATACAAAGGAACAGCACAGCACAATTATCTTTTGATTTCACATAGTACTTTTTACATTTTATAAATTCAAAATTCAATATCTTTATTTCAATTTAGGTCATAAAATGACACTTATGAACGTCAAATACAAAAATTAAAATAAATATGCGAAACATGTCTCCTTATCTTTTTTATAAACCCCGTAAAAAAGACCTGACTATAACAAAAAACGTGCATAACTTTAAAATTAGTTTTCGCCATTTTTAGGATAGCTAAACCTGGACTAATCGCAAAGTCCTTTTTATTTCAGTCCATGATGCAATTTAAAGCCAAATTAACGGTTAAAAGATAAAAGAATCCAGGGCTTATTTAAACATTTATGCAAAGGAGAGCGTGTTTTATTAAATCCTTTTAATGGAAAAGATAAAGACCGTAAAAGTTCAGAGCTTGTAAAATTTTATTGATATTAGGGACCCAAGACAACTGTAGGAACTTGTGAAACTGAAATACACGAAACAAGCTAATTTGCCACCAATGAGTTTTTACTGTTTTATTTGACGACATTTTTTTGTTTCAGAAAGAGAATTAATTATTAATTTTTTTTTTCATTTTTAAATTTAATCTACTTTTTAAAGCGGGGCATAGAAAAACCAGTGTACCTAACTAAATCTTTAGTAAGAATTTAAAAAATAACAAAATCACCTGGTAAAATGACAAAAATTACGCCTACAGTGCATGATGTTTGTTACTGTTACTCGCGCTGTCCATTAAAGTAGACAGCACCAACTTCAAATGCATATTTTCTCCTAATAGCGTTATGCGAGTCCTTTTTTTACGGAAGTATTTTTTTTTCATCGTAGTAAGTTACCTATTATGTTAGTTATAATATAAATTTTATAGTTACCTGAACTTTTCCTTAAAAGTAACAAATAATTTTCTGAAAACCGCATCAAAATCGGTTCAACCAAACGTGAAATATACAGGTCAAACTGAGAAGCTCTTTTTTTTAAATCGGTTAAAAATAGTAGTTGTTTTTTTTCTAAAATTTTAATAATTTCTGCGTCAGTAAAACTTTACGAACAGATGATAAATTAAAAAAAAAGTACGGAATCTTTTTCAAATATAAAAAATCCCTCTTGGATACTCAAAGTCCTATCTACGAGTACTTTATGAAAGTTGATTTATTATAGTAAAGCCTGAAAGGGTTCGACACTTTATTGAGGTTGCACCTTTTAAATGTATTATTAAAATATTAAAGGTAGTAGTATTAAAGGTAGTTATTTACGTTGTTATAAAATAATATTTATGATAAGCCTTTTTGTCATTAATAAAAAAAGCATTATATTTTTAGGTGCTATTTTGAATAAAATCAACTCAAAAATAAATAAAAATATTTACTGTTTTAATTAGGTTCTTAGACATTTTGTGGAGATTTAACGTAAGCTCCTGACTACTATGCCAGCGGTCGCGGGTTCGAATCTCGCAATGTTTATATGATGAGCACTAAAATTTGTACCTAAGTCATAGATTTTTATATGTATTCAAGTATTTATGGGAGACGCCGCCCCCGTCATTATCGTTGTCTGGTTTTCGTAGCGCAAGGAAGAAAATTTCTTAGTTCGAAACCAAGACAATTAGTGGGTTGTCTGGCGCATATTTCTATTTATTTATTTATTGAATACGGATAACGGTAATGTATCAACTTATTTGTATCAGTAATTTAAATTCAAATTACTAATGGCATATTTCACCATCGACAAATAAGCTCTTACTAACGAGCAATTTAAATATTGAACGACATTTCGTATGAAGTATTGGACAGATAACGCTTACCAGAACTAATAAGGACATTGTAAAATAGGCCATATGTTGGTAGAAGTTTTTAATACCATGACTATCTTTTTTTACTCTTTTTATTTAGTGTTTTTACATCGTACATTTCCAAAGTATAAATGGCAACTTTTTTGGCAACTGGCGCGTAAAAAGAGTATCTATCTAGTAATTTTATCTGCGACTAAACTATTTGTCTCGTGTCCGTCCTTTCTTTTGTTAGGGAAAATAACAAACAACTTTTTTCATCTGACATTAACATATTCAGAACTTAACAAGAAAGAAAAACCGGTTAAGTGCGTGTCGGACCCGCGCACTGAGGGTTCCGTGCCACCCTTAACTGAATTCAGGGTCCACTTACTTTCACTTAACGAAAACATCACAATATATTGCGACGGCAAAAATAACTTTGTTTTTCATAGTTTTTATATGAAAGACAAAGTTATATTTGCGGTTGATAAAAATGAGTAATATCTCAAAAACTACTGGTTCGATCTCATTCAAACCAATTTTAATTGCAAGTTTTTGTTGAGATCTACATCATATATTTTTTTCAAAATTTTCACTTTCTTAGTTCAAAAGTTAGATGGGGGGGGACGCCCATTTTACCACTTTGGAAGCGTCTATATCTCAAACCTTACACTTTTAGAAAAAATGGTTTTAGAAACCTCAACATCATTTTTAAAAACCTATCCATAGACACCCCACACGCATAGGTTTGAGTAAAAAAAAATTTTAGGTTTTAGTTTCATGTATTAAATAATAATAATAGCCCTTAAATATTATTTTTTCTTACTTTTTGTATCTGAATCGGAAAGCGGTGAACAAAATACACCTACCTACCAAGTTTCAGCTATGTGGTGCTTATAGTTTCAGAATAAAGTGGCTGTGACATACGGACGGACAGACAGACAGACAGACAGACAGACTTGACGAAACTATAAGGGTTCCGTTTTTTGCCATTCGGCTACGGAACCCTAAAAACCCCGAGATCCACCAATCTTGTCAGGCGGATAAATCCAAGACAAATAAAAACATCTTGGGCAAAGCTAAATCTTTTCTAAATACATAATCAGACATGTTTTTATCAAGTTACCCGAATTTGAGGCTTTAAAAAATCATAGGATTTTCATTAAAACACACTTTATGGATTGATTTCGCGAACATTTAGTCACAGGCAGACTGATCACTGTCTGCCTGCCTGTAAAGCATTCGAAACGTCAGGCATTTAATAAAAATAAATTTTCGCGAAATCAATCCGTAAAGTGTGTTTTAATGAGTGGTGTTCGCGTAAACATCAGAACCACGGAAGATTTTCATTTAGGCTGTGGAAAATGTACGATGTTAATAACACTTTATAAATTACCTAAATAATTTCACTTAATTTTGGATTTTTGGCTACAACATGCCTAATAAAATGAGTATATGTTACAGGTCTATGCTCTTTATTTTTTCAAATAACATGAAGAGTTGCATTTTTAGAGACTTTTGTGCTCACAAATTAATCAGTACCTATTAGTTTCTTAATAATAGATTCTCATAAACTATTCAATTTGTATGTTCCCAATCAAACATCATGAGTTTTACCTGAAAACCTATCCTCATATTATGGACTATTTCATAACTAGGTCATTGGCAATCCATAGGTAAAGACACTGTGGCGCCGTCTACAAGGTTATTACCAAGGTGAGAGCCACATGTTTTCTTGCCAATAGACGGATATTATTATTGGGAATTTATTAGTATTGGCTGAAAGGAAAAAAACAACTTAATTTTTCCATGTTTTATGATTTGGGTGTTTTTGATATTGCGTTGCTGATTTGGTAATCGAATTTTTTTTTTTATTAAGACTTAAAAGACACAATTTCTTGTGACTTTTGTGTAACTTTGAGTCTGTGATCTACTTAAACTTATTCATTATTTGTGTGTCTTAAGGACTATTTATTTTAATTCCATTGTTCTACATTAACACGTTCCGGAACACTATTCCAGACACAATAGATGTTTTATTGTTTTCACGTCTGTAGGCATTCACTGTCCCGGAACGTGTTAACAATATTTTTTATTATTTTGTTCTGTAAAAAAGAGAGAATTAAGTCTATCAAGCTCGCAACAGGAAGAAAAACAAATCAAATAATGTGATACAATGTGTAAAGAATTTACACAGGGCAAGGATATTGAGAAATCACAGTACAAGTAGGATGCAGTAGCTTTATTACAATTACGGTATGGTATTTGTAATTTAATATTTGAATCGCAAAAAAATAAATTATTTAAGTGTGTAATACAATATAGGATATTTATGATTTCTTTCTAATAGTCTTGTTACAGACGGCAATTTATCACAATCAGTCATATAAATGAAAATAAATATTAAGTTAGTTAGCATTATGTGCTATGTAAAGCACATGTGCTCTCTCATTATTTTCTTAACTTTGAAATGCATCAATTTAACTTCCAAAAGTTGAAATTTTCATATTTTAGTGTACAAACGCTTAGCTTAATGTACAACGCCGTTTTTGAATGAAAAATCATATAGATAATTCTTATGTCATTGATACCCTCATTATCTTCATCATTATCAGCCGAAGGACGTCCACTGCTGAACATAGGCCTCCCCATGGCTTTCCACAACGACCGGTTGTGAGCGGTCTGAATCCAGTGCGATCCTGCGATCTTTACAAGGTCGTCTGTCCATCTTGTCGTCCTACGCTACGCCTTTGGTCGAAAGGTCTCCAATCTAGGAGAATCTAGAATAATCTAGAATATTGATACCCTGATATGATCTTATTCATATCGTAGCTAGAATGGTTAATTATATTTAGTACCCCAAAATGAGCACGTTAGCGTAAACTCAAATCAAACGACTGCCGAACTAATAGTCCTACTATACAAAATTCCACTGTGACGTAATGTTCTATCAACCGAGAAATATAGCTAAAGTTTTTTAATATACAAGTTTCATTGCCGATGGGATGCCAGTTGATGCGAAGGGCAGATCGTAGACTGGGCGTCGCCTATAGGAGGAGATCCCATGGTCTGGAAATACGTGGGTGATGCTATGAATACAAATATTGCTTTGCTTTGTATTTTTCTCCAATAGTACTTGGATTGTTATATCACAAGCTAAGCTGTAATACCATTTATGTTTCCCTAGTGTTAAAACAAAGTATTTTAAAACTTCTCTTACTCAATAATTATGCTGTTTTTGTAGTTGTTTTTAAATTTTGGCAGGCAGCAGCTATTGTAATAAAACTATTCTCATGCATGAGCAATAGTCTAAATGAAGTTATGATTAGTTAGCATTTTCTCAATTCGAAATCTTAAACTACATACAACTCAACTACTGCAAAATCCTAAATTTAGTAACATATTGTATGCACTCAAAAATAGTGTTATAAATTCTAGTCTGTAAGGTCGTCTCTAATTTGATATTCATCAATTTATGTAAAGTAATATTGCATAAATTAATAATCGTTGAAAAATCCTACACAAAATGTTTGTCCATATACCAGACTAGTGCCAAAAAAATTCAAAGCAGCGTCGACCTCTATGGTGCCAACCGCCAACCCCATAGAGGTCAGGACGCCCACGATTTCTCTGGCTCAGATCAATGCCAGACATACTGGCGGCAAGGTGTTGGCAATGAACGGGAACCTTGGACTGAGACGCCCTTTGGCAATGTTGTATGGGGAGTCAATGTTACGGTGTGGAAATATTGTGTTAGATGTGATAAATTTATGCTTTTAGCATTAAGTCCGCCATATGTACCTTTTGTTTGTGCATGAAGTTTAATAAATAAAAAATAAATAAAATAAATTGGTCGAATGATTCCGTTGTATTATCGGTAATCAAGCCTCCCCCAGCGGCGTGGATAAGGGCTGTTTTTATACCTCTACAACTCATTCAGAGTTTAGTTGTATGTGTTTGTACTTAACTGCTTGAAATGGTTCCAGCAGAATAGCTGTATAGTTCCAAATTATGCTGAGCTTAACCTTTTTGACACATACGTACTTGTAATTTTCTGGTTATAATTTATTTTATAGTCCTAAGAATCTAATTTAATTTGTATCGAGATTTTTTTTTTTCATTTTACTAGTATTTAGTAGTACTTTGTATTTTGATCGAAGATGTGTAATGTAGTGTGTTGTATCAAATAAAATTATCATTCATTCATTATGCTTTGTAAAGTAAGTTCACTCAATAACGTCATTTTGTCTAGTCGTACCTACTAGATAGGAGAGTGTAGCCACAAGCAAACAACCGTCATCAACACTCTTGTTACACAATTACCGAATACACATTTGGCATCACCTCGACAAAACATTAGGGTGCTTTGCCAAATGCTTTCGCCAGCATCACATGATCATCTGTCAAACCTTCAAAAATACTTAGAAGTGGGTCACGGTTGAATATTTCTTTTAACTAACCGTGCACTTGGGATTGTCATAATGGAGGTGGAAAAAGTTGGATCGAGAAATATAGTCTAATAATATTTGTGGGTTAATGTGATTAATTATAAAAAGATTTATAGATTTTTTTTGTTCTTATAGTGTTTTGTCACAAGACAATCTTAATATTATAAGCTTACGCGCTAAAGAATGCACAATCAAAATTTATCAGGCTTGTCAATACGTCGGTGGCCGAGTGGTAAAGGCATGCGCCCGGATAGCGTAAGACACAGGGTTCGATTCTTTGTTCGACACAGTTGCTTGCTGCAATTGTAATAGGGCTTGGCAATGTGATCCAAATAATAGGTACGTCATTAGTTAAATGTAGAGGTATGTCAAGTTCCTAAATAAGGTATGGTCGAGGTTGCTAACACCTTACCACTTCTCAACGAAAACTGCTTGCACTCACGACACAAAAACGTGCGTCACTTTAAACAAAAGATGACACAAGGTTCAAGCATTTTGGTTCTTAGGGTGGTCAAACAGGTTAGTCGCCAGTGATCTATACCGTATTCGTTCTACGGCCAGATATATCAAAGCATAATATTCAGATACGCATATTCATCTATAAATTATGATGCCGATGTCAAATAATAATTAGATGTTTAAATTCAAGAATTTCTTTTTTAGGTTTAAGTTTCATAAGCCCCCCACTTAAATGTATTTTTTTAAACTTTTTATATCTGAATCAGAAATCGCTTTATAAGATACACTTACCTACCAAGTAAGTTAGTTTCAGCTGTGTGATGCTCATAGTTTTAGAATAAAGTGGCTGTGACATACGGACGGACAAACATACAGACAGACAGACTTGACGAAACTATTTCATTCCGTTTTTGGCCATTCGGCTTCGGCTAAAAACACTCTCTATTCAATCATGATATATTCTCCTACCGATTTTCAGTAATGGCGGCTCCCCTCAACAGAGATACGCAGGAGATATTATAGTGCCCTGATCTGTGCGCAATACACAAGTACACTCTCTGCTTCCTTCACTCATTAATTTGGTGAGACTGCAGTCCTACATCATCGATGAAAGATCAAGCACAGGATCAACGGCTTAACGTGCTTGCCGAGGTAAGGTGTCATCACCACCAACGTCCTGACTCTGAGCTGTTTCTGAATATTTTCAAGACAGAAAACCCCAGTAACAAATTTTGGCCCGACCTGGGATTTGCACCCGAGTCCTCTTGGGTCTTCAATGGTAAGGCAGTCAATTTATCTTATAAAAATCCTATCATTTACATACACACAAACATGCTACATTAACTTTACCTCTTTGTATTGGTTAAAACATTATTTCGTAAATAGTTGTTTTTTTTTTTGTAGTGTTTTGTCACTATACAAACTTAATAATATTAAATTGAACTTGTAAAAAGCAACCGTGACTCTGTGACAGACGAGAAATCACGCAGCCTACGCGTTAAAAGAAGGCGCTTGCAAAATTCAACAGACTTGTTAATGTGACCGCGGCCGAGTGGTATAGGCATAGGCCCGGATAGCGTAAGACACGGGGTTCGATTCCTCGTCTGTCACAGAGTCACGGTTGCTTTTTACAAGTGCAATTTATATTATTTCGTAAAGTTTAGTTTAAAGTAAAAATACTGCTAAAAGCTTATCCTATTTTCTATTCAAACTAGAAAAGAGACCACTGCACCCAGATCTATATTGTTGGACGCTGCAACCTATTTGGCTGCAGAATGCATTTACAGTGTCAACGCTGTGACAACAAAATTATTTGCACCGTTCGAAGGTCAAGTGGAGATTAAGCTATTTTAAAGTGAAAGCCAACATCGTCGTCATTGTGGCGTAGCCAAGTAAAAGCTTTTTAATCTTAATATTAAAGAAACTGCGTATTGTAAGATAAGTCACTTTTATGGTTTGAAACTACGTAGTTCTATTTTGTTTTAGTTAAATTCAGAATTTGCCTGCGACGTTAAACTTAAAATTTACACTAACTAATATTTTCAAGTTTTTTGTCAAAAAAAATAGTCTTGTCGTTTTCTAAAGGTCCTTTTTAAATATAAAACTTTTTGTTCTGTATAAAACGTTTCTTTTGGATTCAATGTATGGAGTGTGGAAAGCTTAAAATTCTTTCTTATTTTTAATATCACCCAACAAGCTGAAAGTCAAATAACCAGTGTGTAAAGTACAATATGAATACATATTGAATAGGTTAGAGTATTGAAAATATTAGTTCTGATTCGAGAGAACTATAAACCTCTTTTAATGCGCATACTAACTACGATCAAAGGTCACCTCGTAATGAAAAGAGGAATAGTGTTGCCCACCAATACTAAACTATCGATAGTAGGATATTATTAATTAATAATAGACAATCTCCGTGATTGTATCCGCCTGTTTTGCAACATACTTGATGGATGCTTATTCCGCTCTTAATGCGTAATGTACTTACTATGTTTTTTCCACGCTAAATCAGAATCTTTTATCTTTATTTATTCTAAGACACACTGGTGCCGGTCTAGTGGTACAGTTAAAATCAATGCCCATTTGAATGTTTTTCAGCAGTCATAAAAAAGGTAAAAACACTCATAGCAAAGATCACGACTCATTTTACAACACACTAGCGGTCCCAGCGAACTTTGTTTCTCCCCAGCCCCGTCCTGCCCCAGCCCCGGCCCCGTTGCACGGGATAAAAAGGATCCTATGTCCTTCTCCTGGCTCTAAGCTACCTCCGTGCCAATTTTCAGCTAAATCGGTTCAGCCGTTAGGCAGGGTACGCAAAATAAGTAACTTTTTTGGTTTTACACCTTGTGTCCGAAAAACCCTAATATCCGAGGAACCCTATTTTTGTTCAAAATTAAATATAGCCTATATTACTCGTGGATAATGTAGCTTTTGAATGGTGAAAGAATTTTTAAAATCGGTTTAGTAGTTTATGAGCCTATTCATTACAATCAAACAAACAAAGTTTTCCTCTTTATAATATTAGTATATATGAAATCGAGTGACAATCGTACCCATTTTACTAAATATGATAAAGAAATACAAATACAATTATAAACTTTTTTTAAAATAAATTAATAAGGAAAAATATGCGCCAGACAGCACACCAATCTGGTTTCGTGGTAAGGAATTTTCTTCCTTGTGTTACAAAGTACCAGACAACCATTATGACGGGGACGTCTCCCATAAGTACTTAAATACATAATATTGCTACAAGATAAGAAATTGTAACTATCTGACCAACTCAAACCCCATAGACTTAAAATGTATTTTATTGTAGACACGCTGTTCAAAACGTCATGGTCGTTGTTTCAACCTTTGAAAACTAATTGAGATTTTATACTCCCAAAATATCAAATCTCTCTGACTACATTATCGATATCTATCTACGTTAAGAGTAATTTTTATTCTATCGATATTTAAAATTATCTTTCGATATTTAGCACAACTCTACAACAAAGTTTTGTTTTAGAAATACCCTTGCAAAGACCTAATGAATACGGATTCGCGATCTGTAAGGGACTGTGAGAGGATTATGAGTGCCCTTTGTCTCTGTATATTGACATCATAAAATATTATATTTCTTTGCGGAGATCGAGAGAATGTTGCAGGAACATAATGAGAGTTCTCACTAGATGCTTTGAACAATAGAAGAATCGAATCGTATTAGTAGTCTATACTAATATTATAAAGCTGAAGAGTTTGTTTGTTTGTTTGTTTGAACGCGCTAATCTCCGAAACTACTGGTTCGAATTGAATAATTCTTTTTGTGTTGGATAGTCCAGTTATCGAGGAAGGCTATAGGCTATATAACATCACGCTGCGACCAATAGGAGCAAATATATAGTGGTAAATGTGTAAAAAACGGGAGAAAGAAGTCACTATTCCACGCGGAAGAAGTCGCGGGCAAAAGCTAGTATTAGTATATAATAAACTAGATCGGAACTTGAAAAACGAAACACTTTGTTAGTTAGAATTAGGTGCTCTTGACTGAGTCATACGTAATAATTTTTCAACAACATCATCTTATTTGTTTTGAATAAAAAATCACCAACGATCATTAAAAAAACACTCTGACATTTAACTAAGTTATTTTTTCGTCAATGCATGTACAATCGTAAATATTCAACCACTGCTAGCGACATTTAACCATTAGTTGGCTTAACTCACTAACTTGGCTTAACTATAGGTAAACCAATGGTTTTGCAATATTTTTTTAACACTCACAGTGTCATATTTTATTTTTGGTTTCATATTTCATCTTATAGGTAAACCGCTTCGTTGAGACTTCGCCTGCGGGGTACAAGGGTGCGGGCGGAAAGACGATAGCGGGGACTGTAAAGGGTGCGGGCGGAGGGGATACACAGGAGACGAAATTTGCCGCGACATTTCTTAAGATATGTGACGTCAGTGGTCACAATGGTGGTCGTCAGTGTCGACACTTCATAACATTACATAACATATTGGAAAAAAAATATTCGATTCGATACAATTACACCAATGAGAGTGAATTAATTCTAAATATTTTTATCCAGAGCCGTGGATTTTGATCAATAAATAAAATGGAATTTTAAAATAAGACAGATTTTTTGGCAAAATTAAAAACTTCAAATAACATTCCTTGGTAAATTTTGCGACTGTTTTGTTTGAGTGTATTATCGAGTTCATATTCATATCTAGTTTATATTCCACTGAGTTTAGATCTATATTTTTATATATAATATTCGTATATATTTAGAGCATTTATTTAAACACTGTTGTTTAACAGTGTTCAAACGGTGGACTTAATGCTAGAATGATGTAAAATAGAATTAAAAAAAACACGACAAAAATACAATAATATAGATTTTTGTCCGAATATACTGCGACTCATCTTCAGACTTCAGTCAGACAGTATTCTCTTGTGTACTTCTGTCAAAGCGTCCGCAACTGTCAACAGATGCTATCGCTACCTGTGTAGCGAGCGTACTGAATTTTGAAAAGAATGTGCCTGCCGCCCGCACCTCTCACAAGCCCCGCTCTCGCCTCCCCCCGCGCCCCTGTACCCCGCAGGCGAGGTCTCAATTTCGCGGTTTACCTATAATTGATGTATCTGTCTTATGACCTCTTGTGTGTCAAATAAATAAATCATTCAATCATTCAATCATTCAACTAACGATCACGCAACCTAGCCTTAAACGCTAAAACATTTCTTATGATTATCTCCATTGAATGCTTTTTGTTAGCCCAATAGATACTAACTAGGTACTTAGTTATATTTTGATAATGATCTTTTACGTCTCTAAAACACAGTTTCAATCCGTCCAGAGTACTTATGTACCTAAGCATTTAACTAAGTAAGCCGTTTCCGTGTCATTAGTACGCCTGTATTAGTACCAAAAAGACGGCAGCAAAACAAATTAACATAAGTTAAAAGACCGCAATTTTAACACCAGCAGGGCATATTTGCATATTTGCCCATTCCAGAAGTAGCATCAACAGGCTTAAACCGTTGCTTCGTCATTACGTCCTATCAGCACCAAAGAGACTCAGCAGCTTAATAGCTTGACCCTTTACTCACCGAACCCGGATCGAGCAATTGCACGTAAATCTCGGCAACTCGTTTGGAACAATCAACAGTTCGGATCCCAGTACAGTCAGCAAATCCGTCACGAGCGCATGCCCTTGGCATTATTGCAGTACCCCGGGCGTAGCGCGGTCGTTCACATTTCGTATTGATTTTGCTGGCTCTCCGTGCAGCCCCATAGATTGTGGAAGCAGAGAGGCAACTTTGTCTTTTGCTATATCTGAAGTGATCGATAGAATCTACCTACAGTGGCGACGTCAAACATTCAGGCACAATTGCTAGATGTGACTGTAGCTGTAGTGTGTAAACTGAACCGCAGTATTTGAAGACTTAGTTAAGAAGACATAATCTTGGGCCATAGTGGTGACCCGCCAAAGCCGAAAAGGCGAAGCGCAAGGTCACTACCTACCATTTCTCGAAGTACTTTGTCGGTTTTTACTTACCAGACTTCTGACATGAATGTATAATAATAAATACATCATCAAGTAATATTGGCAAAAGCTTGCAATGTACTATAAACGATTAGGACGACAGGTGGCGCGCGCCTTCGTGGATGGCACTATCTTTAAACAAGATGGCAGCAACAAGTTAAAATGATTTTATATTTTTTGTCTTTTACTCTCAGTTGACTACTTAAGAGCTGTTCTATCTCAGTCGTGTTCTAAATAAATACAATGTCATCTTCCTATTATAAATTCTTGGTAGCTAAGGTGAATCAACATATCATAATAGCCCACTCAGATGCAAAGACACGTTAGGCAGCAAATACACCATCCGATCCGTCCCAGATCTTGATTTGTGCACTGACCTAGTTAAACCCGTAGCGGGGTAACGCGTTAGTGTGGTTGCACCTTAACGTGCCTATTTACGGTATAGGACAAAGCCGCTTCTGTTCGTATCAATGTTGTTGTGATTATATGAGAGATATGTTTAGGTGAATCTGAGTTTCTGACTTAACAAATATTTCTTCAATATTCATATTCATTTATTCACTTCATAATATAACAGCAGACAATACATTTAGGCAAAAAGGTGATTAATAAGTTACATTATGACCTCAACGAGGTATTCGTGAATTTTAAAGTTAATTACAATTTAATTTATTTTTTATTAATAGTACATGTCAATCGAATAACTATTTTGTCAAATTAAAAGTCATTAATTCGATCATGCTAAATAATAATAATGTGGTTATGTCAAAATGGATAATTGTCAAACTAGGTATAAACAAATTACAATCATATCAACAATAATTCATACTCAATAAAATAATACAATGTCAAGTCCAAATATGTTAAAATTTGTCATTAAAATATTCAGTCATACTATAATATGCCTTATTAACTAACAATTTCTTCAATTCTTTATCAAATTTAATACCTTGGAGGGCTTTAATAGGGTTAGGCAAATGGTTATGTACCTTTATAGCCATGTAGTATGGACCGACCTTGAATAATGCCAATCTAGCCGCAGGCAGAATGAAATCATTTGCACGGCGCGAAGCATAACGACTCGACGTGTTATTGAATTGTTGAAAATAATAATAAATAACGCATATGGTATGTTTCTTGTAAATTGACAGTTAAACTACACGACTTGAAGCTGATTATAAGCAGGAGGCCAATTCTCGTGCAGTTCGTATACGACAAAAGTTTACCGACCTAATTTTATTTTTCAAAGAAAATACAGTTATTGCTTTATCTGGATCATGATTTATATGCATTTTAATTCGTGCGGTAGTTTTTTTTTACGTGGATATATTACCTACTTGAATTACCACACGAAATAAGTTCGATCATGCGAGAATCGGTCTCCAGGTTTTTATAAAAAATGGAAAGATTAATAGAAATCGCTAGGACCTCTAATGAGTAAACAAACGTTGGATCGCATCATTTCAGTTGCTCTGATCCCAATGTTGCAGGGCTGTTTCCCACGGCAGTTCAGTTCTGCGGGACCACTGCATTACTGAATCTTGCACAAATATTAGTAGGGCAAGCACGACTAATCTGCGTCAAACTATTCGTATCGTTAACGAAAACAATTTGTATGAAAATCGTGTCGAGCGCCTCTGTTTGACGTAAATCAAACTAAATTTGGCGCACAAATGCCTGACGCATCGTAATGTAATTGTACGGTAACAGTATCCTATTATTTTGTACTAGCTGAACCTTTATTTGACGTATAAAATCTTGTAGTAAACTTGCTACGCTTACGTTACGAATACTTTCAAAAGTTCGTGCTTTGGCTACTGGTGTGTTTGCACGGCAGTATTTTGAAGGTACGGTTGCCTGTCAACTGAGTCCTGTCAACTCCTGTCAGTGTCATGTAGCTACCTCGCTTGCATTTACCGATAAAGCGACGCGCTGTATGTTCCCATCTTTTTAACAACATTGCCATAGTCATTTATTTCTGCAAACTGTCATTTAAACAAACAAACAATACTTGTAATCAAACTGGATTCTGTTTTTTACTAATCCATTTCAATGAAAAAACTGTGTCAGTAAAATCTGGTGTCGATTTCCTTGGTTACTACAAGCGGAATGTACGTGTGAATATTAGTATAAAAACGCAAATACCACTAATCGATATCCTGCAGAATACAGTACCAGCAATAAACAGGATTTCACCGTGTGACCAAACCACTCACAGGGCTTCAAGTGGGAACTTAACCCTACTCGAAGCTCTGGTTATTGTTAAAAGAAATCCAACGCAGCAAAATTATTGTTGTTTGTCTACTTCTATCACAGATTATACATAAAAAAATATTTATAAATCAGCCGTATGTGTCAATATTTAGGTACCAATATATCAATTCTATTCGTTCACATTGATCTATTCACACATAAATTCAATTTCGTTCTTACATTTAAAAATGCACGTGAAAAAGTGCACAGGCACATTTTGCTTTGAGAGCTACATTTTTCCTCATTAAAATGCTGAGTGAAGTTTTAGCACAAAACCTTTCAGGGATGCTTTGAAAGCAGCTATTCTAGCATAATTTATAGACGGTAATACATTTCAGCTTTTTTTGTGAGTTCTCAATTGAGTGAGTTATGAATTTATTTTCATGATGTTAAAAAAGAGAGAAACATATGGCCCTCTCTTTGCAGTACAATAAAGTTTAAAAATACTTAAGTCAAGATATTAAGTGTTCACAAATATTTTGTCTATTCCATTAACTTTTTATTTTTTATTGAGAATCTAACTCGGGAATCAAGGTTTTCTTAGGGTACACCAACGGTCTGTTTCACAATCACCTATTAAGATGATCGTATGCAGGCGTAACGCAACGCGAGTTTTCATACATTTCGAACGCCAACGGTCGAAATATGCTTGCCGGCGAATACGTTTTCCTACCCGTAAACTTATATGGAATGAGACAAATTTGGTCTCATTCGTTTTCATACATCCTAAACTACATTTGTGCGTCTTATTTTTTGAATTAAGGCTTGATTAGTTAAAAATGGACGAAATTCCGTAGAGATTTTTTAGTCAAAAAAGTGAAGTGGTTCTTATATTTTCCGAAACATACAATATTTAAAAAAAAAGACGTACGAGCATAACTCTTCAAAATATATTTAACATGTAAAAAATGACAAAATCAAACAACGTTTCCTTAAACGTTGTACCCCTTACCCCTTGGTAGAAAACGTGTTCTCTTTTTGTATGGCAGCTTGCTTAGTGTAATCTTTCCAATAATTCATACGAAATGGTGTTCCGTAATTATTCTTTGGTTAGTGCATATTTGCCGAAAGTGACATAGGCCCTTTAATAAAACTTTGTGTATCTTTAGTTCTTTTAATGTTTACCAAAATAGAAAATAATATTTGCATCGCAATAAAACATTACGGATGATAAATGTCCCATAATAAATCATACGGAACTTGACATTCTTATTTAATGAATTGAAATTATGAGGAAGACTCGGTTGCAAGGGCTCTTACAAAAATTATTACACATTTTTTCAGAATTCCATATTGCACTGTACAAACCACTATAAAATTATTTTTAAAGTATAAAATTTTATTAAAATTAGGTTCAAATTTATTTTTATTCTCATAAAAGACAAATACAGTCACTTACACGAGAACAACGCTTTCTTATAAAATTACATTTAAAATTGTTAGTGAAAAGCTGTAATACATTCAAGAATTATAAAAAAAAACTTAGCAGGATTTTAGTACCTATTTTTCACTGCCGATGTATTTGTTTTACTTTTGCAAAAACCGTTTTAAAAACCGTAACCGTATTCCACCATGAGGTCTAATTAATTTCTCAAATTTTATAATTAAAATGTAAACTTGATTGATGGCAAATTCTTTATTTTAATTGCAATAATTGCGCTTGTAAAACAACTGTGTCATACAAGGAATCGGACCCTGTGTCTTACCATATCCTGGCGTTTGTCTATAACACTCGACAATCCACACATTGGCAAGCCTTTTGAATTGCGATGATAATATAATGTAGCTTTATTCATTCTTATTACATATTCAAAACGCAGATGAAATACAACTGCTTACGTTACAAGAATGCCTCAAAGTTAGAGTCAGCAACAAGAAACGATTGTAACCAAATCCCTTATAAAAATAAAACGTAGGTACATTAAACTCCGGTGCTATTACGTATTACGCGAAAGAAAAAATATACTAAATATATTTGTGTTTTTACTCGAATTCGGTTCGAATCGGTTTGACGCTACTAACATTAGTAGCGTCAAACCTTCATGCTTCTAGCATGTAATCCTCCTTTTGTACACTTACATTTGTGCAATCAAGTTTTTAGATAAATAAACTACCAAAAAAGACAACGTTGGCTCTACCAAGTAATAGATTTGGCGCGCCTTCACATTAGAGCGACAGCAGCGCGTCGATCTAATGTAAAGGGCTTACTGCTGTCATTTATGTATGTAATTGACAGCAGCTGAAGTTACCTAATAAATTGTGAAAGCGCTTTAAACGCTAAAAAGTTTCCATTTTATAATCAATCGTACAATTTAAGCTACCGCAAGATATGTAATAGCCGATTTCTTTACAACAGCGATTCAGGCAGTATTTCTCTACCCTTAAAAATTAATGACATAAAAAGGTTTCGAGTTACATTACAATGGAAGGGCTTGTGTTTGATATCACGCCGCCTTTTCTGTAAAGATTTCACTGAAAAAACGTTGGAATAAAATTGGCAAAGGAAAGTATAAAAACACCAACCGCACTGGCTTACGAGCCTCGAATGTTTTTTTTTTTGTTACTTGATAAAATTATTTGTCTGTAAAGTATTTATATTATTTAAGTTTTCAAAAAATGGAGCTGATTAAAATAGAAATAAGTAAAATAATATTATTCAAAATAGTTTTGTAACAAAATTATTGATTTAGAGTCTGACTACATATAAAACGCCTTACTTATTTAAAAACCTTCAGTAAACATAAAAAAATAAAATGCATCTACATCTTTTATGGCCATCAGCTTCCAAGTCGAGTTTATTTTGTGCTGTAAAAGAGACTGGCTGAAAGTTTTCAGGGAGCTTTTAAAACTGCAATATTTCGGTGCGGTCTTTTATAAGTGACACTTTCTGACATTTGCTGCTAGCACTAACCAGTGTGCCAGTCATCATTTGCCTGGTTTGCTTTCTTGAAAATATTATTCAGACTTAAATTGAGCATGCACTTATCCGCATCGGTCAATGTGGACAGGACACATCGTTGTATCGTAAGGTGTAGCAAACATTTTGTATACCTATTGAATCCGACCAATGGACCATTCTAAGGTTCTATTAAAATAGCCTAGGCTACGATATTGCTTCTGCAAAACACGAACAATCGTAAATATTCAACCGCTGGTAACATTTGACCATTAGTTGAGTTACCTATCGATCACGCAACTGGGCCTAATCGGTTCATAAAAAGCTAGGTACCCAAAATCTAGACCTCAAACTAAGTTATTTCAAAGTTCTTACAACGCATTATTTCCTCCGCCAATCTTCCATCTTCCTTTACGTTTATTAAAAAAATACATTTCCTGAAATATCTTTGTAGGTTCTACATGTCCTGGGGTTTCTAGCTGCTATCGACGGGGCCAAATCAACATAGTTATGTCCACAATTGAATTTCAACTCTATTTCAGGTAGATTGGGCTGAAAATCGTGAATGATAAAAGCTTTTGCCACATACTACACTTTTTTTAGTCGACATTCTCCCACTTGGAGCGTGATGAAGGCATTTCCTATAGTGATGTAGTTGGATTATCGATGGTCAATAAAATTACTTTAAAAAATATATCTTTATTAACGATACAACATTATTCTCAGAAACATTATGCATATTTGAAATGTGCTGTTAATTTTAACGTCATTAATAAGCAATATCTTTAATTAAAAAAACTGCTTATTATAAATTTGTGAGGGCTACACAACTTGTCAGTGGACATACGTTAGACTTGTTATAAATAAATTATTGTTTGTTTCAGAAAACATTCATACGTATGAAAATGCTGATTAATTGTGGAGCACTAAGCTGATCAGCAGTCCGTGAAGACCAAATTGACAAGAATGAAGTTACAGGTACCTAAGTTATGCTTCATCCCTACTTGTTGGTAAAACTTACGTCACATTTAAAAAGAATTATCAATATTGATTACCAATCTATCGATAAACGTTTTCTCCGTCACTATACCCCGTCAAAGAGAATTCAAGTCGATGTCACCGAACCACGTCGGTTCACATAATTTACGAGTCCAATGGAACCGAAATGTTATTCACATTGTTTCGCACATTTTTGCGTTTCTTCCTTCTGAACGCGGTTTGTAGTAGATCATTATTATGCAATAGATAGGTAGTATATGATCCTCATTGGGAAAGTGATGAATAAAATACCAAAAGTTTACTCATCTTAAATGTAATCGGATGCCACGGTTAATCACAATACAAAACAGTTTAGGATCAGGCTTACTTTATATTTTATTTAATTTGCATTACAGAATCCACAGCTCTTAAAGATGATAACGTAATATACAGACATATCGGACTTACAGCCAATGACGGATTTACATTTTATGTACTATATTTTAGTAACGGTCATCAGATACTATGACGTGTATTTAATGTATCTCACTGTGTGTGTGTGTGTGTGAGTGTATGTGTGTGAGTGTGTGTGTGTGTGTGTGTGTGTGTGTGTGTGTGTGTGTGTGTGTGTGTGTGTGTGTGTGTATCAATAGTTGATGACATCAATACACGCGCAAGCAACGACGGACCGAGACAAGAGACGAGGGAGAGAGGAGCGACTCTACTGACAGTCATCATCGACTGCCTTAGACAATAAATAAAACCGGTTAAGTGCGTCTCGGACCCGCGCACTGAGGGTTCCGTGCCACCCTTAACTGAATTCAGGGTCCACTTACTTTCACTTAACGAAAACATCACAATATATTGCGACGGCAAAAATAACTTTGTTTTTCATAGTGTTTGTATGAAAGACAAAGTTATATTTGCGGTTGATAAAAATGTGCAATATCTCAAAAACTACTGGTTCGATCTCCTTCAAACCAATTTTCGTTGCAAGTTTTTTGTTGAGATCTACAACATATATTTTTTTCAAAATTTTCACTTTCTTAGTTCAAAAGTTAGATGGGGGGGGACGCCCATTTTACCACTTTGGAAGCGTCTATATCTCAAACCATACACTTTTAGAAAAATTGGTTTTAGAAACCTCAACATCATTTTAAAAGACCTATCCATAGACACCCCACACGCATAGGTTTGAATAAAAAAAAAAAATTAGGTTTTAGTTTCATGTATGGGAGCCCCCCCTTAAATATTATTTTTTTCTTACTTTTTGTATCTGAATCGGAAAGCGGTGAACAAAATACACCTACCTACGAAGTTTCAGATATGTGATGCTTATAGTTTCAGAATAAAGTGGCTGTGACATACGGACGGACAGACAGACAGACAGACAGACAGACAGACAGACTTGACGAAACTATAAGGGTTCCGTTTTTTGCCATTCGGCTACGGAACCCTAAAAAGGACGTTTTATTACAGTAGTCACACAGTGATATGTAAAATTAATCTGTAAATGTTTTACTGCTGGGCCAAAACATCACCTGAAGTATGAGGTGATAAGCCAGGTCTTTGCTAAGCAAGCACCGAAGGGTTTCTGATTTGGCTTAACGACTAATTATCAGGTCCATTTTTACGCTTACCAGGACTTCCTACCCTAAAACGAAAGTAGTAAAAATGTGGCTAACACTGATCTGCTGCGATGCTTGTTTGTAACATATTATTTTCTTGATATATCCAGCCTAACAGATTTAGCTCATCTTTAAGTATTTCTATTTCGTTTCAAAATCTATGTTATATACATAACTCAAATTAACTCGTCAAGTATGTGTAAACGAGACACAATAAAAATTCCATTGTTATGCGACTCTCGGCATTCGTTTGATACCTGACTGATTACCTTGAGTGAAACTAGAAATACTGGCACACCTTCAATTACGCGTGAGCATAGGATTAACCCTGAAGCCTAGCAACTATATAACACTATGTCTGTTTGTACACCGTGGGTCAATTTGAGGGATTAGGCCATTTCCAGAGATGGTTACTGTGTTAATAACTTTTTTTCTTAGGCAGTATGTGTGCTACATATGCAGGTAGATTATTGCAAATGAAACAAGACGATATAATATTCAACATTTACATAGTTTATTTGTGATTCGAAAAATTTAATTCAAATGGGCCTCAAACGCTCGAACTGTCATGGCGTCCTAAATGACGTCACTTCTTAGGTCGAAAGGCTTTTTGACAGCAAAATACTATGGAGAGTTGTCTATGACAGCAGAAAAAGTCCGACATCGTACAAAGTATTACGTCACATCCCCTGACAGGCGTGAGAAACTTAATTATTGAAAATATAAATAATCTTTTAATTAATTAATTAATTCGTTTTTTTGTTTTATCATAAATAATTGTGTGATTTGTTCTGAGTGTATACTAGCCTTTTCTTTAACCTATATCATCCCACTGCTGTGCAAAGGTCTCCCCTAAGCTCTTCCACCTATCTATAAGCATGGCCAACGACTCCCAATCCTTAGCAAAACTAACCAAATCGTCACACCAGCGCTTTCTGGGTCTGCCCCTGCGGCGATAGCCATCTGCTGGTATCCATCGCGTGACGATTTGGGCCCATCTATCCGGGTGCATCCTACATATGTATCCCGCCCACTCTCACTTTAGCCTTGCTGTTTTCTCACCTACATCCGCTATGCCAGTTCTGGAGCGTATCGTGGTATTACGGACCTTATCCTTCCTTTTAATACCCAACACGCTCCTTTCCATGGCTCTTTGGCAAACCTTGAGTTTGGATTTTTGACTTTCGGTATACTAGCCTATTAAACAAATAAGAATGAAAATTTGAAAATAATATAAATTGTGCATTGTTTTGACTGCTTTGATGCAACAATAGGTAGGTAAAAAAATACTACTTGTTTTATATAAAGTGAGTTTTTGAAGCCTAAGAAGTGGATGTATTTGCCACCAGTCTGAACTATTCATAAATTATTTAATTATTATTTATAAGGTACATGGAAGCAATCCCGTATATAACAACTCTAAATTATTTCGAGTTCAAAATACCAAATTTTTTAAGTTTGTACTAAGGCCCGGTTTCGTGGCCGATAGTTAACTCAAGTTAAGTGAATGGTTAGAAGTCGTTACCATTGGTTAATGAATTACGGTTGTGCGTGCTTTGACTAAAAAAATACTACCAATGGTCACTAAACAGTCATTCTGTTTTTTTAAAACATGCACAGTTGTACTTTTTCAACTGCTAGTAACGATTTTTAACCATTCGTTGAGTTAACTACCGATCACGAAACCAGCCCTATTGCTCATAACACAAAACGATACTTCAAAAACTTATTTCAAATAAGCCTTAATTAGTTAGAAAATCGGTCTAATATTAAAGCAATATCAAATTTAATATCGAGTTTGTAGTAAGTTGAGTTGAACTCGCGGAAAATTTATAGAGGTCATATTTCAGTCTGGGAAGTGAAGCCAACATAACAGCGATTGCTTACACCCCTTGTTCGATGAAGGAGGAAACTAGATACTTTTGAAGTTATGGTATGCAGTTTGAGAAAAATAGTAATAAAGAGACATTAAGACCGCTGATGTTATGAGAGATTTCAGCCCAAGAGCCATTGCTTGAAGGAGTGAAAAGGAGGATGAAACCTCTAGCCTAACATAATTTGGTCTCTTTTTAGTTTGTTTCCTTTCAGACGCATCCATAATACCTACCTACGCACAAAATCATGCCATCTGCTGATATTTTGCGTTATTTATGTAAGTTTAAAGATAATTTGTTAGGGAGGACAACAGAACTATAAGGTTTCAAATAATTGACATACTGAAAACAAAAAAAAATATCTTATAAGACTATCAAAAAGATCAAATCATTTTGTGGCTCAGTTATTTTAGTTGAGAATATACAAGGTGTTTCAAAGTAACCTGTAAAAATGAAGAGAGCTATAGAATCAGTAACTAAACAACTTTTCCCTAGAAACATAGGTCGAATAACGCCAAAAAAATTGACTTCCCATGCTATCAGTCACGTGACCCTTCTGTTTTTTTATGGAGAGTCATTTTTTGCATGCCTCAACGCATGTTTCTAGGAGAACGTTGTTACTGATTCTGAGTAGGTACCTCTCTTTATTTTTTACATGTTGTTTGGAAACACCTTTTACCACCTACACCACTACACTAGCAATTTAAGACTTTATTTCAAGATAGTAATATAACGATAAAAGTACTACATATTTCCCTATGAACCCAAAGGCAGGAAAATGATCGCAAACTAATGATTCATATTAATGCCTACTAGTATTATTCAAACTACTCAAATTGCATTGAAAATGACTACGAAATACACTAACACTACATATATTCATTTTTTCTATCATACTTAGATCAACCTGTTTCTTACTTTTCTGTAAGTTTCAAAAATTATTCTTATTCCGTTCTCAAAGTATAACAAAATGGAGGCTGTGCTTGGCGCTATTGCAACTTTATCGTTTGCTGTGAAATGTGGATATAATGGTCTCTTTTGATACTAGGAGCCACTATTTCTTAGAGTATTTGGAGATCCGTACGGATCTCTAAGTTGCTCGCTCTCTTTGGTGAATTGGGTGGTAAAAGAACCACCAACATTGCTTGTTTAGCAGAAACAATCTTTTATGTATAACATGGGATTCAATAATTATTCATTCACTAGCGGCCGCCCGCGACTTCATTCGCGCGTCTTAGTTTTACTCTGTTCCCACATATCGTA
The DNA here is from genome assembly GCA_963584085.1 of Pyrausta aurata. Taxonomy (NCBI): domain Eukaryota; kingdom Metazoa; phylum Arthropoda; class Insecta; order Lepidoptera; family Crambidae; genus Pyrausta; species Pyrausta aurata. The sequence goes on along the minus strand of OY757275.1, from coordinate 8,915,568 downwards.
GAATTTTTATAAGCCTATACCTTTGCCTATACGTATTAAACTACTTTTATAGCCTTTTCCGATATATAAGCTATCTAACAATGTATCTGACAAAAGTTATAACCGGACCAATAGTTCCTAAGATTGGCGCGTTTAAACAAACAAAAACATCCAGCTTTTTAATATCCATATAACATAAATATACGAATTAACAAATATTTTATTAATTTATGTACCCACAACACGTGTAGGTTGTTCTTTATTCTGATCAAACTTTCACGGGGATATATTTATATTTTACAACGAAATGAAAATACTTACTTCGCCTATCGTCAATATTTCTTTTGGGTGCCCGAAAGAAAGACCACTACTCTGTGCGCTTACACAGCATCATGCCACATTACAGGCTGTGGATGAATCATATTCCCTCAAGTCTTCTCCCGCTACCTTAAGAGTTTGAACTTGAGCTTTGTTTATGGTCATAAAGAATACTCTACTATTTTGATTTCAAACCGTGAATTCAAAGGGACCATTCATCTATCTACCCCATCATCATCATCATCAACACCCAAAGGCCGTCCACTGCTAAGCATAGACTCCCCGCGAATTGCAGAAAAGTTCCAAATTGGACACATTTCGACCACAGGAGCAGCGTAGGATGTCCACCAACAATATGAAACATGAAGATTGCAGGATTACACTGGACACAGATTGCTTGCGACCGGTCGCTGTGGAAAACTGTGGGGTCTATTTAACTACCCTGTTTAACAACAAACACTAAAAATGATTATTTACTTTTCTAAGGAATAAAGTCTCTTCTCTAGAGCAACATCAAAACATCAATAACAAACATGTGTCAAAACATTGAGTTTTCAGATTTGTCAAATTATTGTCAAAATAAAATAACAATTATTTTAGTCGTAAGCACTAAAGAGTATTGATATTAACTTCGAAGAAAATCACCCTCAAAATAACTTTGTACCCCTTTTTCACCCCCTTAGGAGGTTAATTGCAATAAAATACAAAATAAATTTTCCATCAATTCTGTAAAAGAATGTGTATGCAAAATCTGAAGTAGATTGGACCAAGGAATCACGTTGTCCCATACAAACTTTGCACCCCATTTTGACCCCCTTAGGGGTAAAATTTCGAAAAATCCTTTCTTATCGGATCTCTACGTCATACAAAGAACACACCCTCCCAGTTTCAGGTTTCTACGATCAGCGGTTTAGGCTGTGCGTTGATCCATCAGTCAGTCAGTCAGTCAGTCAATCAATAAGTCAGTCGTTCAGGACAAAGCATTTTATAGGTATAGATGACGGCTCACATACTAAACTGTTTGTTTTGGGCCAATTAATTCCTATCACACTTAAATTATATTTTACTTACGGTCTGTTGTACAATGTCCTTATAAGTTCTGGTTAACGTTATCTACCCAATACCTCATACAAAATGATGTTCCATATTTGAACTATTCGTTGGTTAATGCTGATTGGTCGATGAAAAAACAGGCTCAATTATAATAAAAACCGGTTAAGTGCGTGTCGGACCCACGCACTGAGGGTTCCGTGCCACCCTTAACTGAATTCAGGGTCCACTTACTTTCACTTAACGAAAAGATCACAATATATTGCGACGGCAAAAATAACTTTGTTTTTCATAGTGTTTGTATGAAAGACAAAGTTATATTTGCGGTTGATAAAAATGTGCAATATCTCAAAAACTACTGGTTCGATCTCCTTCAAACCAATTTCCGTTGCAAGTTTTTGTTGAGATCTACATCATATATTTTTTCCAAAATTTTCACTTTCTTAGTTCAAAAGTTAGAGGGGGGGGGGGGGGGACGCCCATTTTACCACTTTGGAAGCGTCTATATCTCAAACCTTACACTTTTAGAAAAAATGGTTTTAGAAACCTCAACATCATTTTAAAAGACCTATCCATAGACACCCCACACGCATAGGTTTGAGTAAAAAAAAATTTTAGGTTTTAGTTTCATGTATGGGAGCCCCCCCTTAAATATTATTTTTTCTTACTTTTTGTATTTGAATCGGAAAGCGGTGAACAAAATACACCTACCTACCAAGTTTCAGCTATGTGACGCTTATAGTTTCAGAATAAAGTGGCTGTGACATACGGACGGACAGACAGACAGACAGACAGACAGACAGACTTGACGAAACTATAAGGGTTCCGTTTTTTGCCATTCGGCTACGGAACCCTAAAAAGGACGGTGATATATAAGATATCCAATTTCATGAGCACTGGTAATTCACAGAGCCAAAATTTCTCTGAAAAAAAAACAAAAATATGTTCCGTTTTAAAGTCTACCTACGGAACCTAGAAAAAGAAAATAGGGTTATGACATAACATTTTCGTTCGTAAAAGTTTGCAACAAACGATCTACTTCTGTTTCCATAACTTCATACTTATTTACTAAATGTGTGAGGAAAATTCTCAACTAGTTTGTATTTCTTTATTTCTTGGTACAAGGTCCACCGCATACATTATTGTTACAGGTCGTAGTATACTATTGAGTTCGTTTTAGTTTATTTAAAATACTATGTCTGTAAGCTTGAAAAAATATATTAATTAAAGCATTTTATTTTAATAAGAAATAGCATGAATATACCGTACCGTATCATGAAACATAACTAAGCCATAGTTAGAGCATTCTGGGTAAAATATCTATGACACAAAAAAAAAGTTAATTAATCCGTTTGAGAGCTATGATACCACAGATAATTAAACAGACACACAGACAGACACGTCAAACTTATAACCCCTCCCTTTTGCGTCAGGGATTAAAAAGGTACAGTACCCCAATCACGAACATTTGACGTATTCGTCACGTAATCGTAGCGAGCATACGTCAGTAGGCAGCACAAAGCACTCCCGTGTCGTGCCGTAAACTCGAAAGCATTACTGCAGATGACGTCATACTAACGTGAATATGGCACATCCAGAGACAACTTCAACGATTCATTTAATTAAATTTTTTGAATTGTATTATTTAATTAAAATTATTGAAATGTATTATCTTATTCGAGTTTAAAAATGTTTTGTTTGTTTTACGTCCGATAGAGGCGTACGCGTTATACTACTATATACCTACGAATACTTTGACAAAATTATTCGTGATTGGGGTACTGAATACACGATAGAGTACGTCATAATTTCTTTTTTTTTTATTGTATAACTGCCACTGTGCTGCGTCCCAGTATCGAGGCTCCCGCTGAAAATCAGCGTCGTGATAAACATCACAGATGGTTATCACGACTAGTGCTGAGCGGGAGCCTTTTTGATACACAATCATGGTTTTTAAATTATTATTTTTAGTATGTCTGTATTGTTGTGTGTCAAATAAATGTTTCTTTCTTTCTTTCTTTCTTTCTTTCATAAGTAATAGTAAACATATGTATACTATTACACGTAACACCAAACGCATTCGCATGCAGCAGCGATGCGGCTGAACGATACCGACAAGGATGCAACTATCACATCCCGCTATGTTAGAGCGAGAATATCAAATTAGCTTTGTAAGAGCAAATGCAAAGCGAATTCGTTGGTGAAATAACGGCTTAAGTATTCCAAATATGATGTATTATAATTAAATTAATTAAAATATACCTATTTATTATTATATAATTAAGACAAATTAATTTTATTTTCATTATGAAAGAATATATTATATTATTTACCCATAATTTCTTTACCCAAAGGTTGTCTAGAAGAGATCGCTTATAGCGATAAGACCGCCTAAATTGTACATTTCCTTAAACACGTTCCGGGACACTACTCCAGACACAACAGATGTTTTATTGTTTTCACGCCTGTAGGCGGGCACTGTCCCGGAACGTGTTAAACAAATTTGTAAATTCACTAATTTTGTGTGCAATAAAGAGTTATATATTTAAGTATACAAAAAAAAATCTATTTCTAAATTGTTAATATTAAAATTGTGTGATGCATACAAAGGATGCGTGATACAAAATTGTTATATGATTAGTCATAGACAGCTTTCTACCAATATAGTAGTAATCACCTTTAAACTAGTATTCTAATTAGTTTTCTTTGCACTCAGCCAGCCTGTATCTTAAAGGCTCATATTCAAATTATACCACTTAAAGGAAAAAGTTAAGTTTTCACAAAAAGGCAGAATTTCCGCTAGAAAAAACAGTTATTTAGTATTCTATTCAGAAACCTCCGTAATGGCGCGCCACCCGGAATATCAAACTTTTGCTATTAGAGATGTGATAAAATGTCGATACTATTTTAAAGTATCGATAGGCACTATGAGTCGATATCGATATTATGGCTCTGAGACAACTGAAAACTGAGACCCTGATGTTATTATATGTATCAACTACTACGAAAATCGTTTGCAATGCAAACTATTGCAACTTACCTCTTTAGTAATGGAAGTTGCATAAATATTGCAATTTAAAGCAAATTAGAAAATGTCGCCATAAATCTAGCTTCTCGTACAAAAATATCGAAATTTTCACATTAAGAAAAAAAAAAAAAAGATTGTTTCCACTTTTGTTTGTGCGTCACTCATGTGCCTTGATGTATTTGAAAATGTATACACATATTAATTAAAATCATAATAAACTCCCGTCCTTTAATTGATACAAAATATTAACTAAAATTATAAATAACAGGTAAAATCATTTTTTCCCATAAAAAAATCCCAATATCGATGAACGATTTCCACCATCTCTTTTTTCTGCCCCATTTGTAGGCTACTCTAAGAGCTTTTTTTGTAGAAAAATCTAGTAAGTTTCTGACTTAAATTGTATACTTTATGTTCTTATTTCCTTACTAAGGGCCTTTGATAAAATCAACGCAAAATAATGAATAGAAAAATAAATTCTGTCTCAAAGAAGCTTTCTTTTTTATTCTTACTATCTTAAAATTGGAGCTTTTAAATGGAAACCGAAAAATTTTACAAACAAAATTACTTTAACGTGAAATTTAATCTGAAGGAAACAAAATATAATTTTATTTTATATAGTGGAAATTAGTTTCCATTTTTGTAATTGTCGTGTTGTTATGGTCAAAATTAACTTGATGCATCAGGGCGTTTAAACATTTTTCTTTAGAAAATATTATAATATTTTCGTTATTGTAGTTTTAACAACATATAACAAACATTGTAACATTTTCCCTTTCATTCATAAAAACGCAAACAGTCTAATAAACCTGTTTTAACTATTATACTGTTTGTCTAATTCTCTCTTGGCGCTGACATCATTAAACAGTAAGTGACAAAACAGTGTAATAGCTAAAATAGGTTCATTATACTGTTTGAATTATTATGAATAAGGGGCTTAGTTTATACGCATTTAATGTTTGCATAAGTGACCCGACCAGCTACGGTTCGAAATACGAACATGATCCGTACGTCAAGGTTATTCGATTTCATAATTATTGTGCTTTGTGAATTCATTTACCCCTGCTATTACCACAGGCGAACAATGATCTACGAAATCATCGTAATAACAAAAAAATGTGCGATGCGTGGGTGTAATAGCTAAATAATTTTGTCAGCGTTGTTCAACGCTCATGGACACATAGGGGCAGGTCACATAGCTCGAAGAATTGATGGCAGTTGGTGCAGAAAATCTCTAGATTCGAGGCCCTTTGACCAAAGGCGCAGCGTTGGATGTCTACCAACAAGATGGACGGACTACCTTGTAAAGATTGCAAGATCACACTGGATGCAGACGAGGCCTATTATTCAGCAGTGGACGTCCATTGGCTTGTAATGATGATGAGCATGTCCAATGCTAGTAAGCACTAAGTGTTTCGACACACAAGCGCGACTTGACTACGGCACGTTGATATCTGGTTGACGGCTAGCCGCTGGTATCATATCAATGGTTGTCACTGCCATGTTCATGATAGCGCTGTCAAATCAATGGCAGCCGCTTACATGTCACACCCCTTAATAATCTGCTGTTGACCCGACGCAACATTATGACAGTACCTACGTCAATTGTACCTCAACGTGACATCATTGGTATGGTAAGTAGACGGAATGTCAACGGCTGCCGCTGCCGCTAGTCACGGCTGTCGTTACTTACATCATTCTAATAAATAAATAAATCGTTTATTTGCTCAAAACATGGTAAAAACTTGATATTACATACAGAAAAAGGTGCTCATGTTTCGCTAATAAAATAGCATGCAAATCATTCACAGTGCATGGAATCAAAACTTCATTGAATAACAAAAGTATCAAAATGTTAAAAATTGTCAAAGCTTTATTTTTTTTTACAATAATTGAGATTCCTTGTTTCGGAGCTTTTGAAATAGAGTTATGACTACAGTTGTAATCTTTCATCAACCGAGTTACGTAATTGCCCTGGTTATTGCATTATGTCAAACTTAATCCCGTTATTGGATATTAGTTAGTATGTGTAATTAAAATACCACATCTCATACGGAACTTCATTATCGCTCAATTAATTAAATATGGTATTAATGACATTATCGATCACTACTCGTAGTAGGCGTGATAATTTGATTTGTGCACTAGGAGAATAAATAAATAAAGGTAAATAGGAGAAAAGAATGTCGTTAACTCCATAGACAAAATGAATGATAGTCTACCGTTCCTATACTTTTTAAACATGTTAGCTCCTTTTGTTCTTCTACGGCCCGATTGCGTGGTCGAGTGAGAGAGTAGTAAGTTAACTGATCGTAAAATATTTTCAACCATTAGTTGAGTAAATTATTGATCACGGAACCGGGCCGTGTGATCAGAGGCCAACAAGGTATCTAATGTAAAGAGATAAAATCTTTAGAAACATTAAAAGAAATTAATACTACAAAAGTCTCAAATTAGATTTCTCGTTGTCGTGAACAAAAACGTAACGTTTCCCTTATAACCCTATTTTTTTAAATTATCCTTCCCTACTTTCAGTTGCAGGCATAGCAAACATTCTTGGTTGTTTTGTGAAGTTTTCACAAAAATGCATCTCTCGCAGTCACTTAAATGCTGGTCCGTTTTAGCTTTTTATTTAAAGTCTTCTTTTTAGTTAAGTAACTTGTTACTCAAAGAGTTATGAATGAGAAAATTATAATATTTATCTCTTAATTTATAAATACACTTATTAGTTGTTACAGACCTGACCAGACAGAATTTTTAAGAAATTTATTTTGGTAAATGTCATTTATTAGCTTTGTTTCATAATATTAGTGTAGATAACATATATACAGAATAACAGAAAAAAAAAGAAAATAAATTTATAAAATATAAAAAACATCACCCCCAGCGCTGCTATATGGAATGGTGCCCAAAATGCTGGCAGCGTTACCCCTCTGGATAGCTAAACTAATCCGCTGTCCGAGGTAGCTGCCAGCCTTTTAGTCACCTGTTGATTCAGTCAACCTTTGGCGGAGATCTTTAAAAAGGGAACGTGCAAAAGGGCCCCAAGTGCCCAAGGTCTCGACACCAAAAGGCACAAATATGTAGTTATCAGTGATAGCTGCATATTTGCGCCTTTTCAAACACTCGGCAGAGGCTGCCGCCGCGCCAGCAGCAGTAGAAGTGCTGCTTATATGGGATGGCGCAAGCGTATCTACGCATGTGGCATCCCACACAAGAGCACGACCCTGCTTCCAAGGAATGAGCGTCATGCCGTCAGGTCTCTTGCCGTCGTCACGAAAAATGCCGGGAGGCTCCAGCACCGCTGGCACGTTGGCGGCAACAAGAGCCCTGCGGATGACGTCATTAATGCTGGCATGGCGGGAGACCCTACCAGCACTCAAGTGGCAGGAAAGACCATGATGTCCTAACTCGGACACGTGATCTCCGCAACGGCAGCGATGGGGTTGATTAGTCCTGGCGCCGATTCTTAAACTAGCCGCTAAAGAAAAAGTAGTCTTGTCAAGCAGAGTCCCGACATTGGCTGAAGGAAGAGCCTGCAACCAATAACCGGACTCCGGTTGAAAGACGGCCAGTAGGCGAGCACGCTCTGTTGTGTTCTCTGCGTGATCTAATAGTTCATTTTGAACACACAAACAGAGCGGCTCATCCCACTTTTTTTGAGAGGAAGTTAGGTTGGGAGGATCGATCAACGGGCAAGCCACTGACCAGGCATTTCTTGCCTCTGTCAAGTAAGCCACCTCCACTACACCTAAAGGAGGGTAGAGTATTTTATTAAAGAGGTCGGACGTACTGTGAGCTTTGTTTCTAAGTTTTCATTTCCAGATTTTGTGTTAAGAAAAAGTTATACTTGCGTTTTGCAAAAGGCAATTCATTATTTCATTCCAAAACTTTATTTGCACGAAACTTTCTTAAACTTTTAACCACCTTTAAAAACAAAACACATTTGAAACTTTACAAAGAAGTTACAATTACAATTTCTCACGAATGCCGAATGTTTCCAAAATGTTTCAAACAGGTAGGCCAAGGAACACAAAGCTAAGTTAATTAACTTAATTAACTCGGACGAGATCATAAACTCTTAATTAATATGAATGTGTGGAGTTTGAGCACAGAAAAATAGATGAGTTTGCTTTTTTTGCACGTTAATTAATTATTTGTTCCACTTTTCAGTTCGCTATTTTAATGAAAGACAGATAAAAAAAATAAAGAAATGTAAACACGACTTACAGATTTAGGGATCCGTTGACTTATCAGTATAGTATTTACGAAGTTCTTTCTTCAAAAACGCTCACTGCATAATCACTGTATTTTTCGCCATGGTATTGCAGACGTGACATCATATCGATGCACCAAGCAGGTCAAGAGGAGGAAAGAGAAAAGAATGGTGATTAGTCCACCGACAAGAGCGCAAAGGGCATATTGCTCAATCTTGCTTAATCAGTTTAATTCCCAGGCTGTTTAATTCCCACTCAGGCTAGAACTTTTTTTTTTTATTTAACCTGATTCATCCCACTGCTGGGCAAAGGTCTCCCCCAACACCTTCCATTGGTCCCTGTCAGCAGCCAATGACAACCAATCTCCCGCAAAGCTGGTCAAGTCATCACACCACCTCTTTTTGGGTCTACCTCTTCGTCGGTAGCCATCTTGTGGTATCCATCGCGTAACGACTTGGGTCCATCTATCCGGGTGCATTCTGCACACGTGCCCAGCCCACTCCCACTTTAGCTTTGCTGTCTTCTCACCAACGTCCGACTGGAACAGGCTAGAACTTATAAGTTTTATTTTTATTTTTACAGAACCCAATAGAATTTTTCAAATACAAAACAGGAAACATTGAGGGCAGAGCAAGTTGGAGTAGTAGGAGTACTTTTGTTTCGTCTCGTTATTTTTAATGCTGAGACGACGAACCTTAAGAAGTGCAGCAAATTGAAAAGATTACTTAAATGAAATTTTGCTTTGAAAGTTTTTAACTTAAATCTTTTTAGTTATTCATTTCTGTAACAGTCCTTTGAATGGTGACTTTGGTATTGTAATGCAAAAGGTAAAATACTCCTTTCCGTTTTCTTTTGAGTTCCAGGAATTTGAGAAAGAAAAATCAGCTAATTGCATAGAAATTGCATCTTGTGATTGAAAATATTTCTGTTTCCATTAGAAATAGAATAGGTCACATAAGTTCTAAACAATTTTTAAAATTTACTTTATTTATGTGAAATTAACTTTTTAATTTGTAAATAATAATTTTGCATAGAGACGAGGTTTTAGGTTGAGTAGCTCTATTAAAATAGTTATCTACTTTTAGTGCCGACCATACCTAACTAACACTTCTATTATTTAATCAATTTTCATTTAGTAGTTCAATAAGCGGTTTTCACCTCTATATTAAGTTTACCTTTCACAATCAATACTTATATGGTTTCGTTAGCTTAATTAGTTCCGTATGTTGTGACCGTTAGTACGGTCTGTAATAGGATCTAAGGCTGTAACATTTGTAACATGCTAAGACCCAACATTTTCATCGATTGTGATGGTGAAGATACGTAGAAGAACTAAGGTAACGGACATAGCCCTGCGAATCAGTAAGCTCAAGTGGCAGTGGGCAGGGGGCACATAGCGCGTAGAACTTATGGCCGTTGGGGTAGAAAAGTCCTAGATTGAAGACCCTTCGACCAAAGGCGCAGCGTAGGACGTCCACCGACAAGATGGACAGACGACCTTGTAAAGATCGCAGGATCGCACTGGATGCAGACCGCTCACAACCAGTCGTTGTGGAAGGCCATGGGGGAGGCCTATGTTCAGCAGTGAACGTCCTTCGGCTGATGATGATGATGATGTGATGGTAAAGTTACATTACATGCGGCAGCATAAGGTTTTGTCTGCCTTGTAGGTGAAGTGGTTAGTTCGGTCAAGAGGTCCCGAAGAGGTTGGGCCGAAGGAATAGAGAGAACACTTGAGTATTGCGCACACCTGGGCCCTTTAATATCTCCTGCATACCTGGGGGCGTATTGCGATCCAACTTAATCCGTTCAATTCCGAGGCAGTTCAATTCCCACTCCGTGTAAACGAATATTATCAATATAATAATAGTATAATAATAGGCATAGCCTAGTTTGAGAGCCTTTGGTAATTTGTGAGATTTAAAGGTGCTTGTTTATTATTACTTTAAGCTTATTAATGTAAATGTCTTGTGGGTAATAAACTTATTTTTATATTTTTTTTATTTTATATTGTTATATTATAGTAATATTATCAATATAATGCGAAATTGCAATAAGAATTGCTAATTTGAAAGTAAAACAGAGCTGTTTAACTGTCAAAACTGCATCGCAATATCTCCTTTCCTATCTCTGTTGAGAGGGGCCGCCATTATCGGAAATCGGTAGAAGAATACTTATTATAATAATGTTGAAATTATGAATGGATTATAGGTATCAGATAGATAAGGATATGTAAAGACGTTTAGAGTTTTATAAATTCCATTCCCCTACTGAACATAAACCCGGGTTTAATTATAAAGTTCCCCGATAAGCTCTCGGTCGGTGAATTGAGGTTAATTTTTGATTAACTGGTCTTAAAAAGTTTTGAAGGCTGTTTATGTCTTTTATTAGAAGAATTGGTGCAATTAAGAATAGTAGGTAGACACAAAGTTTGATCTAAAAGTATACTCCTCATGATTCTGATAATTTGGACAAAGAAAAATACACTTAAAACTGTCTTTAGTTAAGGAAGTTATAATTGTTAATCAGGCTAGTAATAAATATTTGTTGCGTTAATTCACACAAAAATAACCAACGTTTTTTTCACAAAAATACAGGTGCTAACCAAAGAAACTATGCTACCATGGTGAATTAAAGGCGCATGGGACTTTTGTCTTACTTTTCGGTCCGAAATTTTGTTTAAAAGTAGTGGCCATTAATAAAACTTTAAAAGAACAATACGAAGCATAATTTTACAAATACAATAGTCTATAACCTAATCTCCTAAACCGTCACCACACATATAATGGTACTACATACGCTTAGGCATAAACAGGCTGTAAAGGACGCTCGAATTTTAGTTTTACAACTTTAACAGATTATAATTCGAAACCCTTTTTACCGAAGTATATTAAAGTATATTTTTTATTTCTCATTATAATATTTTTTTTTCTTCTTAACTGCCTCTGCCAGCGGTTAGAGGGTCGCATTTTAAAGCGACGGCTGCGCCAGAGGTCCTGGGTTCGATTCCCGGGTCGGGCCAAAAAATATGTACCTGAGTTTTCTGTTTAGAAATTCTCAGGGAAGCCCGGAGTTTGGAACTTGGCGGTGTTTCACCCCTGTGCCTCGGAAAGCACGTAAAGCCGTTGGTCCTGCGCCTGATCTCTCTTCGGTCGTGTCAGATTGCTGGCCCATCGGGCTATGAGAGTGAAAGGAATAGAGAGTGCACCTGTGTTTGCGCACACACTAAACTATAATATGTCCCGCGCAGTCGGTTGGTCCTTGTGACTGGCCACCGTAGTCGAAATCGGCTAGGGGGACTATTTTTTAGGACTATATTTTTTATTTCTTAGTGATGTGAAGTATCTATTTTTAAGGTTTCAGTCAAGATCGTGTTTTCGTAAAAAAAAAACAAGCTAGCCACGCTCCATAGTAAGTTTTCCAAAGCCCTTTCCCAGTAAAATAATTACTATTTATGTAGACTTATTCATTATTTAAGGACATTTTCTCTGACTCTGAAAATCTTCTGACAGGCCGATTCTGAGAATTCTTACGCAGAACAATGAAACAAAGACGTGTTTTAGACCCAAATAGAATTACCCGATAAAATGTGTATATACAAGTACAAGTAGTCTATAAGCGAGAATGCCTACAACATGTGCACAATACATCAGAATACAGTAGGTTTGTTCCAAATTTTATTAAAGTTTTTTCAGCAACCATTAATTCGTCTTTATAAAAGTAAAAGTTTGTGCGTACTAGAGATGCCATACATGTCGGTCGGCCGAGTGGTAAAGGCATGCCCGGATAGCGTAAGATAAAGGGTTGGTTCCTTGTCACACACTTGTTTTTTTTTTCAGGATCAGTTTGTAATTTATGATGTCATACATGAAAACCATCTCATAAATAACAGAAAAAATGATATTTACATTATAAATATAACCCTAAATCTAAAGAATAAATAAAAGAAAACAAAAAATAAAGAACTTATATCTACTATAAATAAAAAATATCTTCTAAATTTCCGCCGCTTGGCGGCAGGGTAACAGATTTTGTAAAAAAAAAAACCATCTAACGGTTTGTGTCACAATGTTCTTTAACCACGATAACGATTTTTATCCAACACTTCATACGAAATGACGTTCCTTATTGAAATTATTGGTTAGGTAGTTATTTGTCGATTGTGAAACAGACTCGAAGTATAGTATCTTAAGTTTAATTACCAGTTTACATAGGTAGGTAGTAGTTGTTTAAGTTACGATAATGAACAACAGACACAAAAAACATGTAGAGCTTAGTGCTGTATAAAATATTATATCTTCTGAGTATATCAGGAAGAGATCGCTTATAGCGAACATACCTTTACAAAGACGCCTAAATTGTACATTTACTTTGTACTATTTACATGTTATGGGAAATAAAGAGTCATATTATATTCCGCCTACTCATCCTAGTTTCATTGTGGCCAGCATCTGTAGCTATCTTATCGTGTTCAAAGTCGATTTCGAACGCCTTTGTCGAATCGAGACGGTACGCAAAAAGCATTGTTTCGCCTTCAAGCGCGAAGATGGTAGGGCCGGTTGTTTAGAGTTATTTAAAGATTATGATTTGGAATAAAATGCAGTTTAAATCTTGAAAGTGAAGAAAACCCTACTTCAGTCTTTGAAACGAATTCAATTTAAAAGTCTTCAACCATCGGCTAAGACTTAGATAATATCGTCACCGCCGCCATATCATCTGAAAAGCCAAAATTGTTTGCACTTAATGTCGTCTTTCGTTAAACGCACAAGCGTTTTTTTTTTAAGTAATTAGGCGCGAAAAAATATTTTGTATTCTTTAAATATGGAAAACAATCACATCTTAAACTAAAACGATTATAAAAAGTAGTACACAGACCGAAAGTTATACTTTCTTATTCGATTGAAACATAAATGCAATAAATAGCACTCAATTTCAGTCACACGAGTGGATAACTATCCAATTAATTCCAGCTTACTATCGAAATGAAATATTTAAATCTACTTTAGAGACAACCCTGCTCCCATAATTGGAATCGTGACTCAATTATTCAGTATTTGTTCGTTTTGCGACACGTTCGTGAATATGTCTGGGATAATAACTAAATCAATTGCTTTTTATAGGTAGCTGTCATTGACGCAACAACAGTATTTTGAAAGCAAATGTTTTTTTCTCACTGCACCCTACTATACCATGACTGTGCTCAGGCACAAAAAGCAATACAATACGCTGTACCCACTGAACGGATTGATAGCGTTCTGTCTCACCGTTATATGCAGCGAGAGCAAGAGCTAGCGAGTTTTGCCGGTTCTGTCACGCTCCGTGCGTGGCACGCGACGGTGTTGGTCGGTGACGGAACAGTCTATTAAGAACAGTGGCATAGTTTTCAATACAAAGAATACTTATTTTCTTGATACGTGCTAGCAGTCATTTTATACTACGGTGCAGTAAGCAAAAAAACATAAGAGCTAAAACCTCATTGGTATTGAAAAGTTGACATGCTTGATGTGGCGTCCAACAATATGCATGCTAGAGCAAGTGGCAATTGATAGAGTATACAGCGCGAAGAACAGGCGGCCGTTTGGGCAATCAAGTCCTAGATTCCCTTCATTCAGAAACGCGTATTGACGACATTGACGTCCTTAGACGTGGCCTTGTGCCTATGTTCAGCAGTGGACATCCTTCGGCTGATTATGATGATAAGGATCATGCCACACACAGCAATTACATAGCAATTGATTGCAAGTTACGTAATAACCCTGCCGATCATCTCAAATCGATTGAAGTACCAAATTCTGTAGAGGTGAGAATAATTTTGGATATGGAAATGCTACAAAATCTTTTACCAATTTCCTGCAAACCGAATTTTTGTTACTAAGCGGTCATAAACGAGTGAATTAACAAAAATATAAATGTTCTAACATCTGGTAAAAAACTTTGTTTCAGTTTGAAATTACATCAAGGAGAAATTATTTAAATCACCGATCATGTAAGAAGGTACGTACTACTCTTTGTTTGTTTTTTGTTCCGTTATCCGATCTATGTAGGAAAGTATAAATATCATCAAAAGCTCGTTCAGTTCTGAATTTCACACGAATACTACTCATTTATGAAAACGATTTATGGATTTATTTCACACAATTTAAAATTAAACGCCTGATGTTTCGAATGCTTCACAGCATCCCTGGTTACAGGCAGACTAATACATGTTCCGTCAATAGCTGCCAATGCACCTTGGATGTGCTATGACGACATCTATTTATCAACATAAGTGCCGTTCGTATGTAAGAACAGTCTGAGTAAACCCGAAACAAAACTCCAAACAGAAAAAAATTTAACTTCGTTACTTACTTAACCCTTAACACACTGCGACTTTTAGCATCGATTCAAACGCGATGCAGTCGCGATACTGCATCGATGCAGTCGCAGACTATTTTTTTAGCATCGATGCAGTCGCGATGCTAACGCGCGTTAGTATCGATGCAGTCGCGATGGAGAAGTTTGACATTGACAAATTATGTACTGAATATTGGCGACTGCATCGATCGATACTAAAGCATCGATGCAGTCGCGCTTCTGCATCGATACTAACGCGCGATGCCAAATTAAATCTGTTCATTGCGTGAGTCGCTATGCTGTCGAACGTTTTCAAAACGCGCTTCTGCATCGATGCTAAAAGTCGCAGTGTGTAAGGGGTATAAAACTTCTGCGGTGTTAAGTACCCTCAGATTTGCCTCAAAAAGGGCTGTCCCAAACTTGCCTAATCTCGACCTTTAGGAAAGATAAATGACGATTCTCTGCCAACAACTTTCAAAACTATGCGACTATTTGTATTTGTTAAACTCTGAAGGACAGACGATTTTAATAAGAGCTGACGGTCTCTCAGGAATCCGTATTGATTCTAGATATTTGTGTTTGCTTTCAGAAATAACAATATTTGGGAGTTTTCGGTTTTAATCTAGAAATGGATTTTGGATTTGAAGCATTGATACAACAATGATTATTATTTCAAATACTGGTGTTTCTTAGCCTAGTGAAGTTGAAGCACTCTTTCGTGTTACTTATCAAAACGGTTAATCTTAATTCAAGCTTTAGGTACCTAAAGCTTGAATTAAGAACAGCATCATAATCAGCCATAAAACGACTATTGTTTTATGCCTCGTGATTTGATACTTTTCCGCAGAGACCGTTTGCAAGCGGTCTGCAATTAGCGTGATCCTGCTATGAAAAAAAGTTCGTATGTCCATCTTTTCGGTTGAAGTCCTGCGCACAGATCTATCTGATTTGAATGAGCATAGACGTTATCTATTGTGCACTGAGCTCACCCAGAAGAAATAATAGTCCCCCTAGCCGATTTCGACTTCGGTGGCCAGTCACAACGACTAACCGACTGCGCGGGACATATTATTATAGTACACAAGTCATAGTCCGATGGGACAGCAGTCTGACACGACCAGAGAGAGATCAGGCGCAGGACTAACGGCTTTACGTGCTTTCCGAGGCACGGAGTGTAACACCGCCAACTTCCAAACTCCGGGCTACCAGAAGAAGTATATAATTTACTAGCTTTTGCCAGCGACTTCGTCCGCGTGGAATAGTGACTTCTTTCTCCCGTTTTTTACACATTTACCACTATATCTTTGCTCCTATTGGTCGTAGCGTGATGTTATATAGCCTATAGCCTTCCTCGATAACTGGACTATCCAACACAAAAATAATTATTCAATTCGAACCAGTAGTTTCGAAGATTAGCGCGTTCAAACAAACAAACAAACAAACAAACAAACTCTTCAGCTTTATAATATTAGTATAGATGTATTTGGTTATGAAGTTTACGCGAATACTACTAATTGTGTCAGTCTGCCTGTGACCACAGCTGTAAAGCATTCCAAACGTCAGGCTTTTAATTAAAAATAAATGTTCGTGAAATACATCCGTAAGTATTTTAATCAAGATGTAGTATAATGACTACGGGGCGTATTGCGATCCAACTTAATCCGTTCAATTCCGAGGCAGTTCAATTCCCACTTAGTGTAAACGAATATTTCCAATATAATAATATTATAATAATACTACAATGTTATATTATAGTGATATTATCAATGCAATGCGAAATCGCAATAACAATTGCTAATTTGACAGTAAAACAGACCTATTTAACTGTCAAAACTGCATCGCAATACGCACCTAGTACTTTGTAAGCTTTCGGATTATGCGACTTCAGGAACATGGTGTATGTTCCTATTGGTTAAATATATAATATTCGAGAAATACAGTAATGTTTACAAATCGACCGAGCTCTGCCCAAGCTCGTTCATTAAAACTAATGATGCAAATCAGCACAAAGTAATGAAATAATTTTGTGGACATGAATCACACTGTTATTCAAAAATAAACACTGTTCCTATTTGACAAACACTGAAATTTATGATAATTAATAAACTAGTTAAATATCAAACAAAAACCGACCGCAAAACCTGTTTCATTACATATTCAAATTGATATTTCAATGTGGAATAAAGTATTAAAATTTGTATACAATATTATTGGTTTGGGTAGCGTGAACAAAATGTTTTCACAACATATTTTGCACTTTACGAATAAAATGCAAATTGATCTATCGGATATGGTGCCAATTTTATCTGGCGCTTAAGAGGTGTTTTCATTGATGCGTTTTTAATACAAATTAAAAAAAACGTTACAGATAGAGTGTGCAACTACCCGTCTTTTTTATAGAGAATTATCTTTGGAAATTGAACACAGCCTTTTAGAACGTGCTTTTTAAAGTGTAATTATACGTATTTAAACGTGTATTTAACTAGGAGATTAGACACACATGACATGACAAATAAGCTGAAACGAAAACTGTTCATAGACAAGTCAATCGAATAATAATAATAGTATTTAACTCCTATAACAACGTTATTGTTGTCATAGGAGTGAAATAGTTGACGTTATTTTTTTTTGTTGTTCTCTAACTTGTTTATCCTATATCTTATTATTCGTAACGCAGTTTAATGTTAAAAGTGTAATTTTTCAAAATAAAAAAAACACAAAGTCGCACTGATAAAAACGCTGCTTAAACTTTGCAGCAGGCAGATATCGATGCAATTTTGAACCCTGGTGATTTTCTATCAGGCCGTGAATAGCGTCCATTTGATTGAAAAATTGTCGTTTGCCACCGGGTAGGTGGTTTTAAACTCAATGAAGAACGAAGCCAGTTTAATGGCATATACCTTATATTAGCTACTAGCTTTTGCCCGCGCCTTCGTCCGCGTGGAATAGTGACTTCTTTCTCCCGTTTTTTACACATTTACCACTATATCTTTGCTCCTATTGGTCGAAGCGTGATGTTATATAGCCTAAAGCCTTCCTCGATAACTGGACTATCCAACACAAAAAAAATTATTCAATTCGAACCAGTAGTTTCGGAGATTAGCGCGTTCAAACAAACAAACAAACAAACAAACTCTTCAGCTTTATAATATTAGTATAGATGCAACAGTAGCTAATCAGGGCTTCTTAAAAAATGCGATGCACTATTCTACGAGTATAACAACGGTATTTTATCTATCGTACTATTATTTATACCAAATGGGTTCGCTCTTGTCTCCAGGCTAGACCAGTGGCATAGACAGAGACGACGATGGAGCAAGCTCACCCAGAAAAAGCCTGTTCACTCTAACTTTGAAAACTTTAGGGTTATAATCCATTGGAAACACTGATGCGGATAGAGAATTTTTTTTTTAAAATTTAAAACTTTTATGTAAGCATTTCTATTTTACACGTAAAATTAAAACATCCTCTGACAGCAAACTTGCTATATCATCGTCGACTTTGACTCTGAATGGCTATTCTAGTCTATAAAGTTAACAAACCCGTGCATTAAAAAGGTTATATTTATTTCTTCGCTATAGTTAATACAAATATAGTTAATACTAAAATTAGTACTTCTATTTTTATAATTCATACCATTTGATTTCTCACGTCCCATTCTTCCTCAAGCAAAAAAAAAATGTTTGATCAAATAAATCTTACCATAAAAAAGAAAAGGCTGTTTGTTTGTAAACTGAGAGTGTTGTAACCTGATTGCCGGAAGATAGGTTTACTCTCAAGTTCTTTGTTTGATTTATTGAGTTTTTTCTTAGCTTTTGATACGTTGAAAGATCGCGTTTCAATTTCAATCTATTTCTAATACAGGCACAGGGTATAAAATAAGTATTTTTTGTTGTTTTATATGCTCCGATAACTAAGAGAGGGATGAGTATGAATGTGGATGGCTGGAAAGTAAGAGATCGACCGAGAAAAAAATGGATGGACTGTGTGAAACACGTTATGAGTGTGAAAGGAGTGGATGATTCAGTTACGTGTGATAGAATAGTGTGGACGCGGAAAACACACTGAGCCAACCCCAGATATACTGGGAACAGGCCAAAAGAATGATAATGATGATATGCTCTGTTATGAAATTTCCAATAACTGAAATACGAATTTTATTTTTATTTTCTTTATATAATTTAATACTCAAACAAACCACAGCCGGAAAGTAACTAATACATGCAAATCATTTCACTTTTAAATGAACTAAAGATAACGTCCGTTACAATTAATATATGATTAAGAAATGTATTTTTTTCCTTCTCTCTTTTTTATTATAAGCATCAACGAACATTTTACATTAAAATTAAAGAGGACGCAATTGTATTGCTATAAATCTTGCTGTTTTGTTTAGAAAAATCTTAATAATTGAATGTTGACAAATTAACTTTCGAATATTGTGTGCTTTGACATTTGTATTGTATTTTTTTTTTACTGTTATCTTATTATTATTATTTATCCTATGAATTCAAACACAATGTATTATTGTTATATGAATAAATGCATTGAATTGAATTGAATTATTATAAATTGTAATAAGGGTTCCGTGTTTTGCCATTCGGCCACGAAACCCTACAAAGCAAATGTGTGAGACAAAGAATCGAACCTTGTACTTGTGTCTAATGCTACGCAGTAATGTTTTTTTAGGTATAATTGTCAATCAATACTTTTGTCTATGTGTTCGACAAAGTGATAAATAAGTAGGTACGCACCAAGATATAAATGAATAAATAATAATAATAAATATAATAATAATACGCACCAAGATAAACGGTTAACAAAACCATACATCAAATCCATGAACAAAAAATGAAATAAGAAATTTAAAAGACAAGTCATCTTGGCTTCTAACAAAGGGTGACTTCTTGGCGTTAGCCCAAAGACTTCATCGAGATTTTTCTAGCCAATGAACGCTTTCAAACTTCTTTTTATAATAACTCCTAGCTGAGTGTGATGGAAAAAAAGTCTCGTCAATCATATAAAGAAAGAAAGAAAGATACATTTATTTGACACACAACAATACAGACATAATAATATAAAAAACATGATTGTGTATCATAAAGGCTCCCGCTCAGCACTAGTCGTGATAACCATGTGTAATGTTTATCACGACGCTGATTTTCAGCGGGAGCCTCGCTACTGGGACGCAGCACAGCGGCGCTTATCATAAAAAAAATAACAAAAAAAAACTACACTGTCGTGGCGAAACGCAATCCGCGGAAGTTAAAAACCGCAAAAAAAAAATGACACTACTGTGTGATGACATTGACATATCGAATGAAGTGGTGTGAAAAATATCAATTTTAGATATCATAATGATTTATCACTACAATTATAAAGGTCTGGGCTCACTACACTGTATCATACCATGACCGTGCTAGGAGCGTATCACACGAAATGCAACACGACACGCTCTACAATGCCCACTGAACGGATCTACAGCGTTCTGTCTCACCGTTATATGAAGCGAAAGTGAGAGCAAGCGAATACGTGCTGACACGCTCCGTGCATGACATACGACGGAATTAGTCGGTGACGGAACGGTCTATTGAGAAGAGTTTGATAGTTTGCAATACAAATAATATTGCTCATCAATAAACATTTGCGCGATTCGAATCAGCGACCGCTAGCATAATAGTCAGAAGCGTTAACCACTTCATTAATAGTGTCGTTTTAAAAGTTATGTCGTAATTTATGAGTTATTCCACTTATGGAATAAATATGCAACTCTAGTCACTTACTCAAAGTTAACTTTCATCAGGTCATCGACCTCGGATATTCAATTACCGAAGTCCGAAGTGGATTTCCGCTTAATTTCGATTTGAAGATTAAGACGGAATACCCATTCTGGTATTGCGAAAGATTCCAATGGTTTCCTTTTGTTGTACTTCTTTCTTTATGAGACATTGAACTTAATGACCTCTCTGACCTTTTGGCGATAAGCCATTCCAGAAAGTCAAGTATATGCTAATAGCTGAATAATGCGATAGATAAATAAGCACTATCAAAATATTACAAATGATTTTATTTCTCTGTGTGTTTTGGTGTTCATTTCATCATACTCACTACATTTTTGTGGATTGCATTTGACATTATTCGATTGTATTAAATAATCGCATGTTTCACTTATTCAGGTGAATTACATTTTAATCAAAGGACATTAGTATATTCATCGAAATTGTTTACATGCCTAAAACATTTTAATAACTAGAGCTTAACTACTGAAATAACAGTTACCGGTAAGCGATCAATTAGTGTGAAGTGCAGATTAAATTATTAAGGAACAAATGAAAATCCACCACACACACAAGAAGTGCTAAAATTTAACATAAAAAAATGCACTGATTTATTATTAACCTAAGGTAAGATATGAAGACTCGCGTCTTTTGCAAACTAGGTAACTAATCTTCTAAGCAACCCAGACATTCATCGTTGTCATTATCAACTGCAGGAAGTCCTCTATTGAACATGAGCCCTCATGGTTCTACCCACCGGTGAAATGGACAAAACACCTTATACCTACTAGAAACAAATACGGACATTTAAAAAAAAAAACATTTTTTTTAAAATAAATATGATTCATACATAAAAAAAAACACTCCCACTTTCTAAATCAAAGCAAATGAATCGAAAACGCGAAGTTTGATAGAACACCCGGATGAGTGATGGCCGGAAAGCATAGACCAATAAGCGCATAGACTATTTTAGCCTGATTTTAATAAACAGATAAGAGATCGTCGATATTTGAAAACGCTATCTATTTGTCAACGATCACTTATGTAAGTGTCATTTTATAAATGGACACTTTACCTTTACTTTATCAGTCAAGTTATGTTTTATATGACGTTTGAAAAATCGTTCTTAAGAGAGCTTTCACGTGCAAGCGACTTTAGCAGCGCAGCAGCAGCGCGACTTACGCGCGACAGTCGCGCTACCGATAATTTCATACTACTCGTATAAACGGCAGCTCGACAGCAGAGCCGCTGCTGACGCCCCTAATGTAAGGCACACTGTCTTGAAAATTTATAGAAAATATTTGATGAAAAAGATAGAGGGTAGCATCAAGCTGTTGTAACAAGTCAAGTAGAAGTATGAATTATTTTCTCTTCTAGTATATTTACAATATCAATTAGTTTTACACATTAACAACAAACAAACAAATTAAACTGTCTGAAAACCTAATGCACTATAAAAAATGAAATAAAAAAATAACTTCTTGAAACAGTCAATTTTAGGCGAAAGAATTCCTTTTGGAGTCTATGCTATCGCATTCGAGCCATCTCAAGCACTATCAGAGCGCCGAATCCAAAAATATTTTGTTCTCCTAAAATGGCGTACTAGAAGAAATAAAACTAAATAGTCCCCCTAGCCGATTTAACCGGTCGAGACTCGATAAAAAAATAAGCTGTCAATCAGTGTGTGTGACGTCTTATGTCACGTGACATCACACGCATGCGTGGTGTCGGATTACACTTACGTAAACACACGTAACTTCTTGGAAGGACAACCGATTACAATTCTGTAAAGAGGGTATTGTGACTGAATGTTATGCCTTTACTTGTGTCAAAACAAATTAAAATTTAATGCGGGTAGTTATTTTATAATGGGCCATAATAAAACAACTACCCGCCCATAACGACAACATTTGTTATTGTTGTCGTAAGTACTAAAATAATGACGTAATATAAATAATCTTTCAACCGAAATCGTCTACGAACCGCAAACATTCAATCCACACACAAAAACACGCATATGTAGAATGTTTATTTTCAAGTATCACCACTTGAAATTTCGAGAGTCAAGTATCAAGCCCCTAACAGTCCATGGTCACTATTGTTGCCAAGTGCCATACTCCTTAAAGTTGTTGTTTTCGGCTGTTTTTGGTGCCTATTGTATAGGATTTGGTCTCATCTATTCAAAAAAGTCAACATAGCTAAGATCTGATCAATAATACCGCCACAGTACGAGTTTGAAACACTCCATAGGCGAGACCACCCGCCGGCGTGTGGTTGGGCCTATCGGGACAAAATGTGTCAAATTTGTTACCACCCGCCAGCGTGTGCCACGGTCCCCAACCGGTAGTCGCCACAGCGACCAACCGACTGCACGGGACATATTATAGTGCACAAGTGTGTGCGCAAACACAGGTGCACTCTTCCTTTCACTCTCATAGCCTGATGGGACAACAATCTGACACGACCGGAGAGAGATCAGGCGCAAGACCAACGGCTTTACGTGCTTTCCGAGGCACGGGGGTGAAACACCGCCAACTTCCAAACTCAGGGCTTCCCTAGAATTGAAAACCCAGGTACATATTTTTGGCCCGACCCGAGAATCGAACCCGGGACCTCTAGATTAGCGGTTAGAGGGTCGCATTTTTTAAAACGAAGGCTGCTAGAAGAAAAGAAGTATACAGAAGTCGTATTTTTTTCATAAACATTCTTGTTTTTCTACACTCCTAACTAAGTGGTCTACAACGGAAAACGTCGGATATACTTTTGTTCTGGATCCATGATTTATGCCAACAAGCTTTATGGGGACACCGTCCTCTTAATGTTGGATCCAGTTCATTGTGAATTATGGCTTTTGTCGCAATTTCGGGAGTAATGTCCTGTAAACACAATTTACTGCTTGATTAAGTTTCAGACGATAACTTACGAATATACAGTGATATTATACTCCTACAGATTTTTAGCAATGGCGGCATCTAAGCAAAAATGGGGCTTATTTCTGCTGTTTGCCTATTTAATAGGCCAGGTAAGCAATAGTACCCAGGTGTGTGCGCGATACACAAGTGCACTCTTTATTCCTTCACTCTCATTTCTGTGAAACGGCGGTCCGACATGACCGATGAGAGAACAGGCGCAGAGCCAACGGCTTAACATACTTTTCCAGGCACGGGGATGTTATCCCCACATACTTCGAGCTGTTTCCGAGAATTTGTAAGGCAAAAAACCCAGAAATAAATTTTGGCTCGACCCGGGATTCAAATCAGGGACCTCTTGGGTAGTGCTCAGTGTTCTGTTTTATTTCGAACAATACCAAATTCAAAGTTGTTACAAAACTTGGTAATGAAAAAAACCCTTCAAATAAGAATAATCTGTTTTAATAATAAGTAACTTGTTCACTCTATCATCATTCCAAATTATTGAATATTCAAGTTTGAATAAAACCCACAATTTAGTTTTAGAAACTATTTCAAAATGGCATGGATTTGTATTTAAAGCATTTTGTTATTACTAAACATTAAATGGAAACCGTTTCAGCACCAGTTGCTAATAGCTCATTTCAAAGTGCTTTTCACAGACCGCAACCGAAACCACAGGGTAGATTTAAATACTACGTTAATAAATAACAAAGCAGAAATGTTTCATGGCATTGTAAGCTTACTATATCAACTTTTAAGCTTTATTTTTGTGACGCAGTGAGCTTTTAGCCACTTTTTCTAATCCATTGTTTTGGTCAGCGACGAGCGGCTCGGGGGTTGTATGGGGGTTTATTTTTTTGATAGAAAATTTTTTCATTACGATATAAAGGGCGAGTCAAAACTATCAACACCAGGTCGCCTACTTGTAGTTTACTAGCTACGGCGTTGTATTTCATAGATACGCGCGAGCTACGCGCGAGGGTGCGAGTTTTTCCATTCATTTTGAGTTTTTTAGAAGGTTGTGAAGACGTTTTCTCTTATAAAACTTGCTTATAATTTTAAGAAAATATTTTTTTTGGAATAGGCATAACTCCTATTATAATCCCTGAGGCGCTCATCGCTGAAAACAACACCCTGTATAATGTTATAAAGCTGAAGACTATGTTTGTTTTTTGAACGCGCTAATATAAGGAACTACTGGACCGATTTAAAAATAACTGTTTGTGTTGGATATTTTACAAAGTGAGGAAGGCTTTCAGACTATAAAACATCACGCTACGACGGAAGTGGAGGGAGGAAACTCAAAACGTGCGGACTCAGTTACAAGGGACCACTAGTCAATTCGTAAAAGTAGGTAATGTAAAGTAGTACCAATATTAATTTGCGGTACCCCTATGGGGTGTCATGTGTGCAATGTACTATTAATTGTAATAACACCTGTAATTTACCATGTGTCAAGCAAATAAATAAATTCAAATAAATTTAAATTCAAATAATGCAAAGTGACCAATTAAAGCTTGGAACAAGAAAAGAATAGGACTGATTTTCAATAATTGATTTCGCTTTTCAAACCCTCAAGGGGATGTTCCTTTACCTCTATTACCAATTCGTAGACTCTGCTATGTATAGTAAAGTAAAAATTCAACAAAGTCGCACTAACCAACAAATAATTTATTTAACGAACGCCAGTTTGACAGATGACATTAACCAAAACTTATTAATAGGATATTGTGAAACAGACCGTCAGTACTTTTGTATAATGTGAGGTGATTGCACACCAAGGTTTACTCGTCCAATCTATACTTTATCCGATACCAGCAGTGAGTTGTTACTACTACGTATAGAGAAACTATGCCAAGCAAAAATTTTCTTTCGAATCATGATTTGTACTACGAGTTGATGACCGGGCCATCAATTTAGGGAGCACAAAATTTGTTCGTGATGTCAGCTCCATACGCTAGTAATAGTAGTTCAATGATACCATCCAACTTCAAAGCATTATTTCGAATAGATTTTCCCTGACGGCAGTTTTATTTATATAAATCTTATGATATTATAAGTTCGGTTCTATTCAAAGTCACCAGACCAATTTCTTGGGCAAGCAACTATTTTTGGTATGAAGTTGGTAGGACTGAATTAACGAAATGGAGTTCTCTTTTATGTGGTTAATTTATCGAAAAAACTATTTAGGGTTAGTTTAGTGAATGAATGGACCAAATCAACAAAATGAGCAGTTTCTTTTTTAGACACCCGAGATTTTATTCTAGATTCTACTCTATTTAGATGATGTTGGAAGATGGTGTGGTGATTTCATTCTTGCCTTTTACATCGCAGCTTAAGAACTGTGGATTTCCCGCCTTTTGATACCCAGTGAAAAGCCTTTCCTGATATACTAATGTTCAGCCTTCTGCCGGTACTGATGATGCCGCTATCCAATACCGTGGGGAATGCTTATTTGCTTCCGCTTTTTTTTAGCTGTAATGTTATGCATATGTGAAATAATGTGTGAGCTAGTTATATCAACTATCGTAATACGTATTTTTAATAATTTTGTATATCAAAACTCAACAAAACTAATAAGAGTTTAAACTAAAAAGAAATAGAGCTTCTGTTTAACGATACCTTAGTTTCAGATGTTGTAGCAAGAGCATTTAAGGTATAAGCACATTTATCCACCCACAACGGGAACAACACCGTATTATTATCAACCATGCGTCAAATATACGTAAGCACGTTACGTAAAGGCACGTTACGCATTTTAAAGCGACGGCTGCGCCAGAGGCCCCAGGTTCGATTCCCGGGTCGGGCCAATAATATGTAGGTACCTGGGTTTTTCTGTTCAGAAATTTTCAGCGAAGCCAGGAGTTTGGACGTTGGCGGTGTTTCACCCCCGTGCCTCAGAAAGCACGTTAAGCCGTTGGACCTGCGCCTGATCTCGCTCCGGTTGTGTCAGATTGCTGTCCCATCGGGCTATGAGAGTGAAAGGAATAGAGAGTGCACCTGTGTTTGCGCACACAGATGTGCATTATAATATGTCTTGCGCAGTCGGTTAGTCGTTGTGACTGGCCACCGTAGTCGAAATCGGCTAGGGGGACTAATTTAATTATTACGTAAAGCCACGCCTCGGCATGGGATCGGCGCCGGATAGAAAACGCTACGCCTGGGATCGCGTTTGCTATTACTTATGACAGTTTTTCTTGTGAATGCCCATTTGACGTGATGGGTGGATAGTCGACGAACATTCACTAGATGAGTAGAACATTGACTAGTCGTAAACTCGTGACGACCCATGCGCCGACTGCCGAGAGTGGGTCCCGAGTTGATCTCGATTCGCGATTGATAGATGTGCGTTGCAGTATGGAGTTTTATACAAAGAATCCTTCAATCTAGAGCTTAGTCCATATATCCGTTTAGTTCGGCACAAGGCCAGTCTTGTTGACGCACTAGGCATCGTTCCCAAGGTGTGCACACGCAAGTACATTCAGCAACTACTGCGCGGCCGAGAATACTCAACGCCACGAGTTGATACAGTGATGTTCCCGTTACGGTTGGATAGATGTGCTTCAATCTTAAATCTATAATCGTTTATTGAGAGCATTGAACACATAAATATCTTACTTATATCAACTACCATTTGTAAGGAAAGATCGCAAATCACGAAAATCTCTTAAACGCTCAAAACGACTATCGAAGGATTTATAGGGATCGCCGATTGCCTTTCATAAGTAAAAATACCTTTAGATTTGCTTTTTCGGAAGGATGTAGCTAAGACTAAAAGAGCAGGTATCTATGATATTTTCTATGTTATAGGCAGTTCGAAAAGCAGAATATATTTGGTTCTGAAGTTTACGCGAATACTACTAATTGATTATTCATTGAATACAGGCAGTCTGCCTGTGACCACGGATTTTGCAAAGCATTTGAAACGTCAGGCATTTAATAAAAAAATAATGTAAGCGAAATAAAATCGTAAAGTGTTTCAATAAATCAGAATATTTTACAAAACCTACCAATATACTTAACGTTATTTACAAATAAACTGGTTTTACATTTTTCCTTTGGGGGTCAAACAGTGGAATTAATGATGTTAGATATTCTTTACCAATTATACCTTTGGGGTAGATAAATTTAATTGGACTCATTTTCTAAATGTAAAATAGCTAACGTTAATTGTGCTGGTTTTGAAATAAAATATGCATTGTATACGAGGTTGGGTAAGGAAAACCATGACGCATGAATTAATTTACTCACATCGTTGACTACCAAAAGTTAATCGTTATTGTGGCCGGATTCGAATGACAGGTATCTGAAATAAAACAATTCATGTCTAGTCTTACAAACATTACATTAGAAACATTTTCACATTCCTTGTTTCGTATAATATCTAAAACATTACATAGTCAGGTTTATGAGAATACCTTTTCTTAAATAAAATATATTTGGTATCCGATTCTTGGCTCGTAGTATTCTTAGAAAGCCATTATAGCTAGCTTATATCCTTTTGGGATTGATCTCGCGAAAAATCACAGCATATTCAAATGATAATTCCGCTGGCTGATTTAGTTTAAGGATGAGAATAACATTTGATTGTGTTACGAGAACTGTAACCCAACCTCCGTCAGCTTAGCGCGCGCACACTGGCCGGCGAGAAAAATTAAAGGAAGAAGAAAAGCGACCGGCGCGCGGCGATTGTTTTTTTTTTCACTTCTTGAATTCGATCACGTAGGCCGTGCCCTACAAACTTTCAATGCGTTTTTTTCAATTTTCTATTTTAATGTAAATACTTTTGTAAAGCTCTTATTCAAATAATAACGTGTAACATAATATCAAGAGTTTTCATTTTATATAAATAACTACCAGCGACCA
Organism: Pyrausta aurata; assembly: GCA_963584085.1. Taxonomy (NCBI): domain Eukaryota; kingdom Metazoa; phylum Arthropoda; class Insecta; order Lepidoptera; family Crambidae; genus Pyrausta; species Pyrausta aurata. The sequence goes on along the minus strand of OY757275.1, from coordinate 8,887,088 downwards.
TTCAAACAAGCAAGAAAACATAACATCGTTTGTTTTGGCCACGTCTTGCCGGATGAAAATTGAAGATCATCGCTTGCCGCCGGCTTGAAATTGCAGCGGCGACTACGTACGAACAGCATAATATATCGTCGACCACCGGGACTGCTACGTAAGACGCACTTACCTTCGCTACGCTCCGGGAGACTAGGGGGTTCAAGTGTGCTGAGGTGGACTTACCGGTCAGGTTTTCTTTTCGTTTCTTTATTTACCAAAACTTCGTTTTTTAACGTAAATTTATCACTTACCTGTAAGTAAACTATTTCGTAATTCCAGCTTCACTTAGTTCCGTACTATTTAAGCAGTTTTTACGATGGCAAATGCAGCCGATGCCAATCCGAAACCTGAAATTCAATTTAGCAGAAAGAAAGGCTCTGTCAAAGCACGTCTTACTAAGTTTAAAACATACCTCGAATCATTAGAAAAACCATTAAATGAAATAGATCAGCACCAACTTAAATACCGAATTGAAAAAATAACCTCCTTACAGGACGAATTCCATGAGCTCATCGAGCTTGAATGCGCGGAGGCTGATGACAAACTGGTACAAAGGCTGTATGAGGAGCGTGACGCTTTTGAGGACAGCTTGTTCGAGGCAGTGGGGTTCGCCAACCTACTGATCTCTTCGAGGCAACCGCGATCCCGAGCTTCAAGCGACTGCGACGATGATCAGGCGTCATTCAGGTCACTGCGTCACTCCGCCGGACTAAATCAGGTTGGCTCCACCCGTGATTTTTCGTGTATCAAATTGCCTACAATATCTTTGCCGAGATTTGATGGAAGCTACGAAAACTGGCTTGAATTTCGAGATACATTCACGTCATTAATTCATGAAAATCAAGCAATAGATAAAATAAGTAAGTTCCATTATCTACGGTCGAGCCTCGAAGGCTACGCTGCCAATGTCATTCATTCAATCACTTTATCCACTGCTAACTATGATATTGCTTGGCAGCTGTTGCTAGAGCGGTATAATAATTCGCAAGCTCTTATACAAAACCATGTGCAATCCCTATTTAATTTATCGCCCATGTGTGAAGAAACTTCAACAGAAATTCGTACTATAATTGATAAATCTAACACCAATTTGCGTGCCTTGTCCTCATTGGGGGAGAATACTTCCCAATGGGACACATTACTAGTTTATTTAATTAGTTCGAAGCTCGATTCATCCACATCGAAAGAGTGGGAGCAGACTAAAATGAGCGTAGCAAAGCCTTCGTATGACGATATGATGAATTTCCTTAAAAATAGAGCGATTTTACTTGAAACTTTAGAGTCTACACAAAACCGTGATACTAAACCTTTACATAGTAAAAATAATTCTGTAAATAAAATGAGTTCGAACAAAAATACCAATTCTAATACATATAACACTGAAAATAAACGACATCAAACATTTGCTTTGACAAGTAATCCAACTCAGCAGGCTACATTTATTCCGCCCTCTTGTCCTCTTTGTAATAAAGGGCATAGGTTATACTTTTGTAATGCATTTCGAAATTTGACCGATTCTATGCGCACTAATAAAGCGAAGGAGTTAAATGTATGCCTGAATTGTCTAAGGCCCAACCACACCGCGACAGAGTGTAGGCGCAGTCACTGTCAAAAATGTACCCTAAAACATAATACTTTGTTACATATTGACAGTGATTCCCAAACTTCAGCCCCGACTGACAATGTAACACTATCGATTTCGACACAACACACATGTAAACGTGTTCTATTGTCAACCGCACTTGTCACTGTGTACGATGCTGATGGCCACCCTTATTCAGCTCGTGCCCTCCTAGACAGCGGGAGTACCTCCAGTTTTATTACAGAACAGCTAGCGGAAACTTTAAAGCTACCTGTGTGTAAAGCTGATGTAATTGTATCTGGAATCGGTAACTCGTCTACTGCGATAACGGGTAAATCTAATATCGTAATTCATTCTCGAACAAGTTCATTTAAAATGCCAATCTGTTGCCTAACAATCCCTAGTATTTTAGAATCGCCACCGTGTCATCAATACATAAATACTGCTAGTATAAATATTCCTAATACGGTCGAACTGGCTGACCCTGATTATTTGAAACAAAGCAGAATTGATATACTCATAGGCAGTGATATTTTTTGGGACTTACTTGGTTCGAAACACATTTCATTAGGCCGCAATCAACCAACTCTGAGAGAAACCAAGTTCGGTTGGATAGTTTCGGGCAGTGTTTCATCAAGTACAATAAATAACGAACGGGAAGTTGGCTTGACAGCTACTATACACATACAAAAACAGCTTGCGTCTTTTTGGGAACTCGAAAATGTCCCTGAAGCTTCTTCGTTGTCTTTTGAAGAGCAAAGATGCGAGGAAATCTTTGTTAATGCGACAAAACGACTTCCCGATGGTAGATTTGAGGTTTCGATTCCACTTAAAGAGTCAGTATCAAAATTGGGCGACTCTTATACACTAGCACATAAACGCCTCAAATCACTCGAAAAACGTCTAACCCACGACACCTTACTCGATCAAAGATATAGAGAGTTTCTCGATGAATATCGCGAACTACAGCACATGTCGGAAGTATTACCTACAAACATAGCATCTACTCTATACTACCTACCTCATCACGGAGTATTGAGAGAAAGTAGTGCGACTACCAAACTTCGAGTTGTTTTTAACGCTTCAGCGCCAACGACATCGGGTCTATCTCTTAATGACTTGCAGCTGGTCGGACCAATAGTCCAAGATCCGATTATATCGATATTGTTGCGTTTTCGAGAACACAACGTTGTAATTTGTGGTGACATCGAAAAGATGTATAGACAAATCTTAGTTCGGTCTGAAGATAGAGTATTGCAACGTATTTTATGGCGTGATTCCCCAGAGTTACCACTTAAGGTCTTTGAATTAAACACTGTAACTTACGGAACTGCTTCAGCTCCTTATCTGGCTACACGCTGTCTGAAGCAAGTTGCATTAGAATGTAAAGACAAAACCATTGCTAATGTAATTGAACACGATTTTTATGTCGATGATTTTTTGTCTGGATCTTCGTCGGCTCAGGAAAGTATTAATCTTGCGAAACGTGTTTCTGAGGACCTCCAATCGGCAGGATTTCCCCTTCGTAAATGGCGATCAAATGATCAAAACGTCCTAAAAGAACTTGTCGATGTATCAGCATCAAATGAGCACAAGTTGAGTGAGACTCCTATCTCCAAAACACTAGGTTTGCTGTGGGATGATTCCAAGGATGTGTTAAAATTTGTGATCAACATAGATCTACCTGGAAAACAAACTAAACGAGCAATTCTTTCAATTATATCTCAAGTGTTTGATCCTTTAGGACTCATTAGTCCATGTCTTATCGAGGCCAAGCAGCTTATGCAGTCTTTGTGGCTTCATAAACTTTATTGGGATGATCATATTCCTCCTGAAGTAGCCGAACGTTGGTTGGAATTCGTCAATCCGTTAAAACAAATTAACGACTTTAATATTCCTCGTCAGGCTGTCCATGGCCGTAACACAGAAGTACATATTTTTGCGGACGCCTCAGAGCGCGCTTATGGTGCTTGTGCTTATTCTCGTACACACGAACACGATACAGTCCACACCAATCTTCTATGTGCCAAGGCCAGAGTAGCACCACTTAAGCCAGTGACCATTCCAAAACTTGAGTTGTGCGGCGCTTTGATGGCAGCCCGTCTCGGTGAATTCATTCGAAAAACACTTCGAGTCCATATCGACAAAGTCGTTTTTTGGACTGATTCAACCATTGTTTTATGTTGGTTAAATATGGATCCATATCGTTTAAAACCTTTTGTCAGAAACCGTGTTTCTGAAATACAAAATCTTACTGCAGAAGATGAATGGCGTCATGTACCCACTGACTGTAACCCAGCAGATTTGGTTTCTCGCGGAGTCAAACCAAACATTCTAATTAACTCAGATTTATGGTGGCATGGCCCTGAGTTTTTATCTCACTGTCAAAATTCTTGGCCTGTCAACCTAATGGAAAAACAATCTAACGACATACCCGAAACTATAAAAAACCACACAGTGGCGATAATAAGTAAGGTTACTACAAATTCTTCTGATTTTGATACTGTTTTTGAACGTGTGTCCTGCTTGAAGAAAATACGTCGTATTTGGGCATACGTACTGAGATTTATTCACAACATTCGTTACAAAGACAAGAAACACGGTAGTCTTACTTGTCAAGAAATATCAAACGCTAACATAATTATTATGAGACACGTTCAAAAAGGTGATTTTAGTACCGAAATAGACTTGCATAAACAAGGAAAACCAATCCCAAAAGGCAGCAAACTTTCAAGACTCTGTCCATTTTTAGATCATGACGGTGTGCTTAAAGTTTACGGCCGACTTGAACATTCAAATCTTCCATATGATTCCAAGCACCCTGCTATTATACACGGTCATAATATCTTTGCTAGGAGATTATTCGAACTCGAACACAAAAATTCGTTACACGCAGGTCCTCAACTCTTATTAAACACAACTCGGCAAAGATATTGGACAATTGGCGGTCGTAACCTAGCAAAAAAGGTTGTACATCGGTGTGTTAAATGTTTTCGATTGACTGCACGAATTAAAATGCCGTTGATGGGACAGTTACCACCCGAACGAGTTACACCATCACAGCCTTTCACAGACACTGGTGTTGATTACGCTGGCCCCATACACATTAGTACTAAAAAGGGACGTGGAGCCAAGCTTATTAAGTCATACATTTGTATTTTCGTATGTTTTGCAACAAAAGCAGTGCACCTAGAGTTAGTCGGTGATCAGTCGTCGGAGTCGTTCCTGCTTGCTTTAAAACGATTTATAGGTCGTCGTGGAAAGCCTTCACGCATTCACTGCGACAATGGGACAAATTTTGTTGGAGCCTGGAACGATCTTAAGCAAGATCTATCTCATTATGGTAGCGACGAAGGGATTCAGTTCTTGTTTATCCCTGTAAATGCTGCTCACTTTGGTGGGCTCTGGGAAGCTGGAGTTAAGTCCGTAAAATACCATTTGAGGCGCGTAGTAGGGTTATCTCACCTTACATTCGAAGAACTCTCAACCACACTAGTACAAATTGAAGCCGTGTTAAACTCTAGACCGTTAGTTCCCATATCCGATTCACCCGATGATTTAGAAGCTTTAACTCCCGGTCACTTCCTTATCGGTAAGCCATTGAACGCGCTGCCTACCCCCGAAATTCCGGAGCACACTAGCATCGAGCGTCTTCCCCGGTACAGCCGCATTGAGAAAGCACGACGTGAATTTTGGCGTCACTGGAGTCTGACCTACCTCCGAGATCTTCAGCAACGAGTGAAATGGCAGAGTAGCTCACCTCCACTTCAAGTAAACCAAATGGTCGTTATTAAGGAAGATAATATACCCCCACTTCGATGGCGTCTAGGACGCATCCAACATCTCTACTTCGGTGCAGACAAGATAGCCCGAGTAGCTACAATAAGAACATCTGCGGGAGTTATCAAAAGGCCATTGTCCAAGATTGCTCCATTACCAATTCAAGATTGAAGTCGTTCGACTCTCAAGGCGGGCGGTATGTTACGAGAACTGTAACCCAACCTCCGTCAGCTTAGCGCGCGCACACTGGCCGGCGAGAAAAATTAAAGGAAGAAGAAAAGCGACCGGCGCGCGGCGATTGTTTTTTTTTTCACTTCTTGAATTCGATCACGTAGGCCGTGCCCTACAAACTTTCAATGCGTTTTTTTCAATTTTCTATTTTAATGTAAATACTTTTGTAAAGCTCTTATTCAAATAATAACGTGTAACATAATATCAAGAGTTTTCATTTTATATAAATAACTACCAGCGACCATTCAAACAAGCAAGAAAACATAACAGATTGTGTATTGAGAAAACACAAATAACTCCTTATTTTTATTTTTAATAATTTATTAAATAAAAATTTGGAGAAGATTCTAGGTATAGTTCTTAAATATCCTTAATAGGAGCCAAAATCTTAATCACCACGCGTCGTGTTTTTTTTTTTAAGTGACGACCAATTTTGTGATGTGTGATCAAGCCATTTTCGTTTAAAAGTGGTTAGGTGGGATAGACGTCGACCGCTCAAATTTACGGAATATTTACTTTTCAAGTTTAAACTTCGTGAAAATAAAGATAGGAATAAAACCAATTATTTAGCTGACAGAGATGACAACATTTAAAACAGTATTTGAAGATCTTCGAGTAAGTAAGTCTCGTCGTCGATAATCTAAGTCTCTGAGTTCATGAATGATTGGAAATTCTAATTTTAGTTTTCTAACTGGAGAGTTCTTGAAGCTAGCGATGTCAACTGGAATTTCTGTAATTATTCCCTTTCTTGTGCTAATAAGCCGCTGCGAGTCAACATAATAGGAGTGGGATAATTTCCTTTAAGATTTCAGTTTAACACTAGAAATTTACGTTGTTTAAAACTTTTATCAGTTTTATTCACACCTTTAGAGCATTTTTATGATCTTTAAAAACCTGAAAAGATGTAGCAAATACCACTGTTTCTGAAAGTCAACTCAACTAATGGGTAAATGTCTTACCCACGTTTTGAAGAAAAATGACCTTATCCAATGGTAATTAAACTAGGTATAATTTCAGAATAGACATTTTGTTAAAGTATTTTTTCCGCCAATAACCGTAAATACTCAACCGCATTTAACCATTACTTAATTTAACTATATATCACATAGCCGGGCCTACTAAGTCAACTAACATACTAGTGCGGAGTGCGTGAAGAGATTACGCAGTTTTAGTTAGTTAAACACAAGAGACAAACAAACATAATGATGTTTAAATTGTTTGAGTTAAGATCTGTGGGATCAGTGTTTTGGTTAGGAAAACGTAGTTGTGGGGAAACTACGAGGGTATTAAGTTCGCTATGCGAATAAAATATAATTATCTAAACAGCATTGTCGAGGACGCAAACATGCTCATGACGGTCAGAATGTCGATGTAGCTAATGAAATATATAATTACAAGAATAAAATAATTTATAAAGAAATATGATACAATATAACTTTTTAAGATAAACTACACTCATACTAAAATAGCTTTACAGAAGTAAGATAATTGCAAGGAAATTTAGTTCCATTGTTTAATAAAAGATGGCGCTGATTGTTGACAAATTGCGGTATTGAAGTATTTTCCGGAACCTTAAAAAATTAATCAGTCTTGTATGAAAGTACTCTACAGCATACAAGCTATCACTTAATAATTATAGTGCGAACGTGTATCTGTCATATCTTATCTAGCTTAGACCGCTGAACCTATTTAGATCCATAAATAAGTGATTAAATTCAGGAACGTCAGTTTTGAAAGTTGTAGATTTATGAACAACTTTATGTTAGCATACCTAAGTTTAGATTGCCTGTAAACAAAGGCTAACGGAAATTAAAAGCTCACATTACAAGTTAAATTTTACTGACCGAATAATACCAATGACTAAAAACCACGAATTCTAAAAACAAATATTTGTAGTAGAACTAGTTGAAAACACACAAAAAAGCCTCTTCAATAATTTTGTTAATATTGACTCAAAATTCAATAACTTCATATCATCGTACGTTTGAAATTGAATAACTTATTTCATTTTTGCTCCATTATGCTCACATGCGAACATGATCAATCTTCATGATAACGCATAAAATAATCTATTTATCCAAGCCACTGAATCAAAGAATAACATGATTTATTCAATAATAACATGTTCCAATAAATATACATTGAGATTATGGTCAACAAAAAGTATTTCAGTTTCATAAAAACATACAAAAAGCTTGCATCTTCCAAAATGTGCAGTAAAATCATTCAACTACTATGAGTATTAGTAGTAGCCGATTTCGACTACGGTGGCCAGTCACAACGACTAACTGACCGCGCGGGACATATTATAGTGCACAAGTGTGTGCGCAAACACAGGTGCACTCTTTATTAATTTCACTCTAATAGTCCGATGGGACAGCAATCTGACACGACCGGAGAGAGATCAGGCGCAGGACCAACGGCTTTACGTGCTTTCCGAGGAACGGGGGTGAAACACCGCCAACTTCCAAGGTCCGGGCTTCCCTGAGAATTTCTGAACAGAAAAACTCAGGTACATATTTTTGGCCCGACCCGGGAATCGAACCTGGGACCTCTGGCGCAGCTATTATTATAGTAATAACAACTGACTGAGTAAAAAGGTTTCTGCTTCTTGACAGAGAGTTTGAAATAAAACTTAAAACTTTTAATTTCAAATTATTATCTAGACGGCTTATAACTTTTTTAGCCAGTATTTAGATAAAGATAACTTTTCTCTTTCACTCAGATTTAGTCGACATATTTTGATAGAATCTATTTGATGAATATTATGATAAAATATTCATTAATGCATGTTTTATGATTTTTAGATTTAATAAAAGAATACAAATAAGATTAATAAAAACTTATAAAGGTTGTTGGTAAAACTCAATTATTTTAAAAGAGCTAAGTTTAATCGCAGTAAGTTGCAATAATAAAGATATCCGAATATACTTATTTGTTTTGCCTAGTTTAAGTTACAAAGTGCAACATAGCCTCAATGATTCTAATAGTGTTTTTAATTTAAGTCTTACAACGATGCCTGTCTAAATGAAAAACGAAACGAAGTTTTCTGTTGTATTGAAGTAAATCGTCCTAATTCTCAAATAGCCCACCCAGCAAGAACAAAAACCGTGATCTACCGACTTTGTTGCAAATACAAATGAACTTTACAAATATGTAATACAGGGTGATGCAGTAGCTTTGTTTCCTTTTCTAAAGAAAAACTCTTATAATATCTCTTATCTAGCCACTTCAAAGGTTTATGCACACTTTTCGTTCCACCATTTTTAGGGTTCCGTAGCCGAATGGCAAAAACGGAACCCTTATAGTTTCGTCAAGTCTGTCTGTCTGTCTGTCTGTCTGTCTGTCTGTCTGTCTGTCTGTCTGTCTGTCTGTCTGTCTGTCCGTCCGTATGTCACAGCCACTTTATTCTGAAACTATAAGCATCACATAGCTGAAACTTGGTAGGTAGGTGTATTCTGTTTACCGCTTTCCGATTCAGATACAAAAAGTGAGAAAAAATAATATTAAAGGGGGGCTCCCATACATGAAACTAAAACCTAAAATTGTTTTTTTACTCATACCTATGCGTGTGGGGTGTCTATGGATAGGTCTTTTAAAATGATGTTGAGGTTTCTAAAATCATTTTTTCTAAAAGTGTAAGGGTTGAGATATAGACGCTTCCAAAGTAGTAAAATGGGCGTCCCCCCCCCATCTAACTTTTGAACTAAGAAAGTGAAAATTTTGAAAAAAATATATAATGTAGATCTCAACAAAAACTTGCAACGAAAATTGGTTTGAAGGAGATCGAACCAGTAGTTTTTGAGATATTGCACATTTTTATCAACCGCAAATATAACTTTGTCTTTCATAAAAACACTATGAAAAACAAAGTTATTTTTGCTGTCGCAATATATTGTGATGTTTTCGTTAAGTGAAAGTAAGTGGACCCTGAATTCAGTTAAGGGTGGCACGGAACCCTCAGTGCGCGGGTCCGACACGCACTTAACCGGTTTTATTTTTATTGGAAGTAGCTGCTATTGATAGCAGCAACGATGACACGTTTGGTGCAGTGGTTAGCGCTATTTACTGACTTCTTATATTTCGAAAACCTTTTATTTAACGAAGATTTGCCAATTTTTCGATTTATATAGATGTGATCTATTGATTTTTAAAGGTTTAGACGTGGCCGTCACATCATAAAAAAATTAAAACCAAGTCTTAGTATGGAACAGAAAGTAGAGTCATTGTCGTCATTATCTGCTGAATAAAGTGTCTGCACAAAACATTTAACTGCATAACTTATGTTTCATTGTACGAGTAATATTGCTAGATTTTCACTGAATCATAAGGCTGCGTTTCCACCAGAGATGTGCGATGGAAATGTGTCGTAAGAGGATGTCTAGCTGTGCTGTGAAAATGTGTGGGTGTTTCCACCAAAGCTGTGCGATGAAAATGTGTCTACGAGGATGTGTAGCGGAGCTGTGAAAATGCGCATTAATGTGTGGTGCGAGGATGCGTTGCGAAGCTGTGAAATGTGTCGACAGGGGTGCGGTGTATGCGCAAACCAATTCAACACACATTCCTCGCACACATTCCTCGCACACATTTCCTCGCACACATCCCTCGTACACATCCCTCGTACACATCCCTCGCACACATTCTTCGCTTGTTTTGTATGCGCAAAAACCTAGCTCCGCTGAGCCGTTTCCACCAGAGCTGTGCTGACCGAGGCGAGGTAAATGAAGCGATTCTATTGGTTCTTTACAAACACATTCCTTGCTACGCATCCTCGCACATCTCTGGTGGAAACGCAGCCTAATAAGGTTATAAACTATGAAAAACAATATTGGTTAAAATTAAACACAATGTAAACATCCTGCCATAAACTGTTAGTAAAGTATTCTTAAATCCACTTACATATCTACATACTTATTTTATATAGTTGATACTTGAGTTATCTTGTAATTACTACTACTTTAATATAACTTAATAAGAGTTTTTTTTTTAATTAATCAAGTAAGAAGTGCAATATTTAATCTAAGATTCACCCGATATTACAATACAGCCGCACTGAATCTGCATCCATTGTTACAAACATTTTACGCCGATACGATACAAAAAGAACCATTAAAAGTTTGCAACTTATTGCTTTTAAAATAGAGTCTAAAATTAAAAAGCTCGGGCTTAAAAGAGAAAACGAAGTTTGTTAGGGAGTAAAGGCATTTTACCATTTCAGGTGTACCAGACCTTATCTTAGTGCATAAAGGTTTATTTTAAGCTGCACCAATTGTTAAAAAAGTTTGTTATATGTGGAAAAAGGCTTTTCACAGCTGAGCGGTAGCGTACCATCTCTGTGTTCATAATAATCCTTATGTTTATAGAAATACAAATTCTAATATGTAGCAGATAAAATACAACAGGCATATTATTATGATATTCATGAAATAATTTGAAACTTTTGCATCTCTGACATTTGTATTTTTTTACCTAGGTATTTGGAATAGTGTACGAATATATTTTAATGCTTTCAGCACAAGCCTGCAATAATTGTCCCGAAGCAGTGCCCTTTTTGTAGACCTTCGTGTGCCTTTCATGTAACCTTTTAGGTGCCCATAGCTCAGTGGATGGGAGCGCTTTGGTAGTGATGCCAAAGTTAACACGTTCCGGGACAGTGCCCGCCTACAGGCGTGAAAACAATAAAACATCTATTGTGTCTGGAGTAGTGTCCCGGAACGTGTTAAGCAACCTACGAAGCGGTCGTGTTTAGATGGGTGACCATTCTGAGCATAAGTGACGTAACAGTTGGTCCCGGTTAATTTTGCTTGATATTAAATGTTAAGCCCAGTCAGCCCTTTGAAATGGACGGCCTGATAAAATCTGACAGCGAGGTTAGTCGCTTGTCTTGCAACACCTCTCCACCAATCTGCACTGAGCCCGCATGGTGGAGTATGGCTATTATAATTTTACATTTGAGGTGAGGCCAATGCCTACTTTCAGGATGTTTACAGGCTATAGATAGTGCCATCCACGAAGGCGCGCCCCTCCACTCGTCCAAATCGTTTATAGTACATGTGTGCAAGCTTTTTCCAACATTTGAATTGAATTTCGAACATCATAATGACTTATGAATGACAAGCCCACTGCAAAAAATACACTCAAAGGGAAAGATGCTCAACTTAGATATAGTTTTAAGTGGGTATGGTTAGCTACTAGACGAGTAATATTTTTTTAAAAATTGCACCAGTAACATTTTTATTATTGACGTAATCGAAATATATATAAGAACGTTTTATAACATTAAAAAAATATATTTAAAAGTGTCTTTATAAGAGAAATATAGGAGCACCGGGACTTCATACACGTAAATTGTTTTTTCTTCGTACACGTAGGTCCTAGCGTGATGTTTAATAGCCTTCCCCGATAAAGTACATCCCGGTAATATTATAAGTACCACATGGTATTTTTTATTTAAAATTGATTTTGGTGTTTAAGTTACCATTATAATTCTTAAAGTAAATTTAACAATGACAGAAGATTATACCAGGTTTATTTTTTAGTACAACACACTGGGCTTTCCTTGACATTTTAAAAATAATTTAAGTAGAGCCACTTTCGTGACGAGCCTGAATTTTTGAAAGACGGCCGGCTCGCAATTGACACGCGTGTCACCGTGTCACGTGTCACGTGTTCCTCAATCAAAAAAAGAGTGGGGCGCGCCTTCGTGGATGGCACTATCTATAACTATACTTTTGCTTTTTATTACCATTCCATAAGACCTATAAAAAAGATGACTGCAATCACATGTACAGTTGCTTTTTTTTACGGCACTATATCTATCATTTTCATCATGTATTTTTTTTTATTAATTTGATTTATTTACTCATTTAGTGTAAGCATTACTACTGACGATTTATCACCCTTCAAAAACACAAGCTAGAAATCAAACTACCATTCCTAGCCCTCGTTTATTGCCTATACATACAACACTTGACTCACCCAAGTGTAAAACCCTAGCCAGATAAATGCATAACCCTTATCAAAGCAAGTGCCATCTGTCACGTGGTGTACAGAAGTCAGTATTCAAATTGAAAAATGAATTTGACGTTATTGCTTCAAGAGTTAAAGTTCGTTGACCTAAGATTGAGTTTTCGTACGTTTAAGGTTACTGACCTTCGTGATTGACAAGGATGAATTTGACGGACAGATATAGCAAGCCAGAATTATTTAGAATAACAAAAGTCGGTGGTCTATGAGAACTATCGTAAACTTACACTTATTGTCTAGCCGCCGAGAGAATACTTGAAGTTTTAAATTTTGACAAATGAGTAGGATAATTGAAAAAGTCAGGGAGTTTGTTTTCTGACTTCCTTATCACAAGTATTTTATCAACCCACTTTAATTTGTTACTTTTATTTTACAATGACAAAATTCGAAATTTATTGTGACTGAAAAACATAAAGGGAATAGGGCCACTTATTTCGTGAGTCTATTGCACTTTGTGTTTATAAGAGAAAATATTTACTTTTCTCACTCATAAGGTTTGCTTTTAATAAAGCCATATTACAACCTTTTACGACTGCTTTATACGGCCTCCAACATTTGTGTTTATTTTTCTCGCAATACGTAACTTTATTGCATTTTATTCAATATTATAATGTAAAGTAAAATGTGTTTGGCTTTTAGTCGTGCAATATTAATGTGTTATTGATTTTGAGCTGTGGAGGCTGTTATAATGCAATATTCTCTGTTATAATCTACACCTATACTAATATTATAAAGCTGAAGAGTTTGTTTGTTTGTTTGTTTGTTTGTTTGTTTGAACGCGCTGATCTCCGAAACTTCTGGTTCGAATTGAATAATTCTTTTTGTGTTGGATAGTCCAGTTATCGAGGAAGGCTATAGGCTATATAACATCACGCTACGACCAATAGGAGCAAAGATATAGTGGTAAATGTGTAAAAAAACGGGAGAAAGAAGTCACTATTCTACGCGGACGAAGTCGCGGGCAAAAGCTAGTTAATAATTATTTGTTTTAGTGTTCAAATACTGTTATGGTTTATAGTAGGAAAAAAATCCAATTCGGAAATACATGATCTACTTTGTTGATATTGTTTTACATACTTTCTGCCTCTGTCAGTTCATTAGACGTTGACAGAGACCAAAATAAGATTTAATCCATGATTAGCGCAATCCTGGTTAAAATAATCATTCGCCAGTGGGCCTAAGTGGGACTTGCGCACGATTATTTAACCCAGGATTAAATTATCATTAGGTCTCTGTCAACGTCATATAAACTGTCAGAGACAGAATTATGATTTAATCCTGGGTTAGCGTAATCCTGAGTTTAATCACCGTGCGCAAGTGGGCCTAAGTCTTTTAAAAATAAGTAAATTTGAGCTTTTTTTCAATAAAAATTGAACCGAATTCCATCTAAGATTGTTGTTGGTGTTCATGAAACTGTATCCATTTCCCGGCCGTTTTCGTTTGATGTCAAGTAAAGTTTTTCTATCTCGAATATAACGTTATTATACCCAATCCCTCGAACATTACCGTCAGCGCTTACCCTTTTACTATTTTAATAAAATATGCAAAGTTTCATCGGGACTTGTTTAGTATTTTTGTACACACGGCTGGGACGGCAAGATTAACTTCAGAGTTTATTTCTGTTTATTTCCTGTATATACATAATTTTTCAATTGGAATGTATTAATTGTTCAGCAGAAAAAACGCTTTACAAATCGAGTTGACAGAAACTAAAGCAAATCGTGCAATTGAATGTACACAATACTATCACTGATAGTAAAGAAAATAAGAGTTTCATGCAGCTTCGCCAGCTTTTAAGTGTACCGATGCAAAACCTCATATTCATCCTTCTTCTAATTTATATATTTATGCTTTATTGCACAACCAAAAATTTTACAAAAGGTGGACTTAACGCCATATGGCTCTTCTTCTTAGTCGTATCTTCATTTCTGAAGGTCGTACACGTCCTGATAAGCTTTGGTGGATGATTTGACGAAGAATGTGTATTTTCATCCAAAAGACGATCAAAAGTAGGTAATGCCCGTCCCGATTAATCAACATCGGTGCAGCCATAAATATGTAACATATTTAGGTAAGTACATAAACACCTGAATTTCCAATATTAGTAGGAATAATAAGAAAATCCCTCCACTAATCCGCACTGAGCCCGCGTCGTGGGGTATGGCCCAACCACTTTATACTTGAGGTCAGGTTTTTGTCCAGCAGTGGGATGTTAACAGGCTTGATATTTTATAAAAAACGAAAAGTTTTTTTTTAAAGAAAATATCGAAACCTAGAGCCCAAGAACTGAGTGATGGCGACACAACAAAGGACATCAAGATTGACACAGAAAATTTGTCATTCTATATGTATGTGTGTGTTATTAGGTAAACTAGGACAGTGTACACAGGCATGAATATTAACTCAGTCGCATCTCAGAGGGTTATATCGTGAGACAGGCAATTTTATACGATCCCCTGCATTTACAGCTATCACACAGTCAAGATGGATATGGTAGGTTAATCTCTAATCTAAACCGTATTTGCGCAGAAAATTTGACAAAATAACCCAGAAGTATAAGCTTTAAATTTTTCCGAAAAACCTCTTTTTCTTCTAGGTGACGCAGTTTGAATTTGATACGGCCTTTCATCAAAAAATATCACTACCTATTCTCTATAGCCTATGTGCTTTTGCGATGTATGATCTATGTAAAGTAGATGTTTACAAAAATGACAAGACCATGTACGGTATCTGTAAAAATAGCTTAAAATACAGGTAATTAGACATACCATCTGTGATTTTAATTTAATTCACAATTTTAGGGTAATTTAAGTAATCAACTTTTAAAAACCCTGACAACTCCTTCTGTCTATACTTACTCCAAAAACACGTTGAATCGTGCAAAAAAAGTTAATCTGTCAATGTCAAATGTCATTTTGCTTAATCTGTCAATCTCAAATGTCACTTTGCTTTCCGCTTTCAATCTTTTTTATTTTGTTCAAACAGCTGATTGGCTTACAGATATTATTATTTTATGTTCCATATGACCCAAAAAGTTCATATTTAACAGATGAAAGTCATTAAAAAAAAAATTAAGCTTCACATAAGCTATTTTTAGTGTCATGTACAAGGTGTTGGCATTTTCCCCATATAAACGAAAACATCTTTCATCAAAATCCTAATTTTAGCATGAAGGAGTAACAAACATACATCCATTCTCACAAATTTTCGCATTTAGAATATAGTCCCCCTAGCCGATTTCGACTACGGTGGCCAGTCACAAGGACCAACCGACTGCGCGGGACATATTATAGTGCACAAGTGTGTGCGCAAACACAGGTGCACTCTCTATTCCTTTCACTCATGGGACAGCAATCTGACACGACCGGAGAGAGATCAGGCGCAGGACCAACGGCTTTACGTGCTTTCCGAGGCACGGGGGTGAAACACCGCCAACTTCCAAACTCCGGGCTTCCCTGAGAATTTCTGAACAGAAAACTCAGGTACATATTTTTTTGGCCCGACCCGGGAATCGAACCCAGGACCTCTGGCGCAGCCGTCGCTTTTAAAAATGCGACCCTCTAACCGCTGCGCCACCGAGGCATTTAGAATATTAGTAGGATGGCTATTTATCGCTGTTTTTTATAACATTGTATTTTTTTAGCTCTATGCTTGGACCTACCGCTTATTTGTCTATTGTTACCCACAGTTATAGCCCTAGGATAAAATATAGCGTGTTTGACGTCGCGGTGAGTAGCAAAAACAGTGTTTAACCTTTTCTGTGCTGATATTGGTCTGGCGAAGAAGACGGTGAAGACTTTATATTCGAGTGAAAAGATGGCAACAATATGAAATGGCCGTCTGAGGTCTTGATAAATATTTGATGGAGAAAAATATAAATATGTGATATGAATCGTTTTTAAAATATGTATTTGTAGAAAGTGTTTCCATAGACATGTAGAGAAATCGAAATTAATATATTTAAAGAAAGGAAAGGCTTTCTAATAATAATAAAATATTAAATAAATATATAATTTAATAGATTTGGTAGAGAATACGATAGGACATTAATTCCGCCAATTCTACAATTTACAGTGCAATATAGTTCAAATAAAAACTTCTCCATTGCAAGCTATTTGTTGATTGAATTAATTATTTAGTTTTACTTGTTACTTTTGCAATATATATATGTAGTTGCATGACGCCAATTGCTTAATAAATAAATCTTATTCTTCTTAGCTTTCTTTTCCTTACAAATTTCACAGCTCTTAGTACAAAATTAACAGCCAATAACGAATTTACTTTTTTTAAAACAGAGAATGTAAATAAAAGTTGACATGGGCAATCAATCACAAGTTTTATAAAGATATAGAGTATACTTGCTAACAATACCTACTATAAAATTCACGATTTCGATGATAAATGACTTAAATTGGTTGTGCCCAGTATTTTTTTTCCTTGTCCTTGTAAACCACATTATAGATTGCAGTATAGACTGTAACACGTTCAGTTTATATAACATTTCAATTTCTGTAAAGAAAATTGTTATCCAAGATCTTCCAGGGGAAGATATAACGTAGTTTTTCCGGCACTTTCATGAATACGGAAACAGCGAGAGCGCTGAAATTTTATTTCATTTCTTCGCGCGATGGGAAATATTCAATAGATATGCTACTTAAAGCTTTTCAAAAATAGCTTAGGAAAATTAGGTTAGGCACGGTTAGTAATCGTAGAAACCTGAGTCTGCATATGTCTCGTTTGATAATACATAGGTCATAGGTAACTTATGTAAGTGCACCTTTAGATGCAATTTGAAAGACTTTTTGTGGGAAGTATCTTTTCTAAGTTAGTTTAGATTTTGAAAGTAACTTCAGACGGTTCGAGGTTGAGAGAGAATTCATAATTTCTATTACTTTTACCAACATAATTAAATCCGTCAGGAGTCATCATGTGACGAAAATACATTTTATAGTAGATCTTATTTAACGTCTCCTTAACAATTGATTATTTATTTCATTAAAGCACAAAGTATTATAGGTTCGAATATCTTCTTTAATATATTATATTCATTGGTTTAGATTTTAAGACTCACAGAGTTATATTTGTATTCTTAAAAGATGAAATAAGAAAGCAAAAATTGCGCACGGGCGGGACTCAAACCATGACGCAATGCAACGTCACGCAATGTCGTATCCATAAGAGACCAAGAATTTCGCCGACAGCACGGTAGATCAATTGGTAGAGCATTTGGTCCGGTTAGCCAGAAAGATGCTGGTTCGCTGGTTTCTTATTTCATCTTTTAAGAATATTATATCCATCATAAAATTTAAAAGCTTTGCATATATGCTTTAACCTTGAAAACTTAAAATCATTTGAACTCTTGCTTTTTGATACTCTGTCCTAAATAGTAAATGGTAAAACACATTTACGGCATTTTGTATTTTGGTAACGTGCATGTCCAATCAGTAAACAACCATACCATACCACGGTCCTATACCTAAACTGTACCCATCTAAAATCTATCATACTTAACTCCTCGAGCTTATGAAGCCCAAAGCTCACCGGAAGCTCGCAAAATGGATGTCACATAAAGAAAACGGACGTGTCATCACCTCCACTAAGTGCACGCCTGTCAAAGCCTTATTTTACGATAGACAAGGCGGTTAGACACTAACTTTCTTTTAAACTTGTGTATTTAGTTAAGAATCATACTTTATAAAGAGATTGACTTTATTTTGTCTTTTAAAGCATGAAATGATGTTAAATTATCATAGGTAGGCACATTAAAACAATGTACAGCAATTAATTAAAAAAGCAAAATGTAAACAAAACGGTATTGAAGTAATTAACTGTTTCTGTATTCTTATTCCTAAACTCCAATGCATTTTTTTTTCGAATTTCTCGAACGTGTACCTAGCTGCCTTTTAGAATACCTAGGCTGAGTTTGTTTTGACCCAAACATGTAAGCATATCAATCTCGCGTCACACAAATGCTTTGAATAATTTAAAATACTCCACTTACACTCAAAGACTACACAGCTACAACTTATTTAATGCACAATCAAGGGACTTACATATTCCAACATGCAACGGAGCCTGTTTGTTGTTGACAACTTCCGTGGTATGGTGGCTAAGCACGCTGGGCTTCAAGGCGTACACCAAGCTCCGATTTCTGGTCGTAATCGAACCAAAATTCGAAATTTAGGAATCATAGGGTTTTAACTGTCTCGGATCTGGGTGTTGTGGTACCACCGTTGTTTCTGATTTCCATAACACATATGCATTAGCTACTTACTTCTGAGAGTTCAGACAATGTAAAGTGCGTTTTTCTTTACTAGTCGAATATTGTAAACAATCTTGACATTCCTTTATAGCGAATACATTCTTTTTAAAACAAGATAAACACAAAATTTACAATATACATAGCTTATTTATCGTTCAATCCTGAGATCTTTTTTTATTAAATAGTAAATTAATCTTAATGCTGCCAAACCAATGCTGTTGCATAAACAGACGGGTAGATGGCGCTAACGTCACGCAATGACGTATACATGAGACCAAGAATTTCGCGCAGTCAGACCGACAGCACGGTAGCTCAATTGGAAGAGCAGTTGGCCCGGTAAGCCAGAAAGATGCTGGTTCGAGACCCGCACGTGCGTAATTTTTGGTTTCACATTTCATCTTTTAAGATTAAAATATGACACTGTGAGTGTTAAAAACATTGTAAAACCATAGTAAATTAATTTTATTTGCTGATAATATTTCAAAAGTTACAAAAAGATTGTTTACAATGTTGAACTAGCAAAGATGAATGGAGTTTATTTGACTGTCCATTATTATTAATAATATTTTCCTCGTCTTTTCCAATCCACTCGCGTCGTGTACAACCTCCCTAAGTCGCGCCTTTGTTAACCCCTACTATGTCACGGTCAATCCTTAAACTTTGACTTTTACATGAATGCCTGACCCCCTTTCCGGTTGTAGAGACTCGTGATTAAATAATGAGTATGTATTGTCATTGGACAAATGAGCTGAAACTTAAGGAAAGTTCTTGTATTTTAGATAGATGTACTCGTAATGCCTGTTTTGCTAACAATTCATAATGCTTAGGCTACTCTTAGGCTGCGTTTCCACCAGAGATGTGCGAGGATGCGTAGCGAGGAATGTGTTTGTAAAGAACCAATAGAATCGCTTCATTTACCTCGCCTCGGTCAGCACAGCTCTGGTGGAAACGGCTCAGCGGAGCTAGGTTTTTGCGCATACAAAACAAGCGAAGAATGTGTGCGAGGGATGTGTACGAGGGATGTGTGCGAGGGATGTGTACGAGGGATGTGTGCGAGGAATGTGTGCGAGGAATGTGTGCGAGGAATGTGTGTTGAATAGGTTTGCGCATACACCGCACCCCTGTTGACAGCTTCGCAACGCATCCTCGCACCACACATTAATGCGCATTTTCACAGCTCCGCTACACATCCTCGTAGACACATTTTCATCGCACAGCTTTGGTGGAAACACCCACACATTTTCACAGCACAGCTAGACATCCTCTTACGACACATTTCCATCGCACATCTCTGGTGGAAACGCAGCCTTATATTTAAAAAACTTCAAAGCTAGAGTGCTACTTGATTTTGATTTAAAAATCGTGCTAATTATCAAAAATAATTTATTAATTGAACGTAAAATAATTATCAAAAATAATTTAATTATTTGAATGTAAAATAAATTTGAAAAATATTTGCTTTATAGTGTCTATCTGGCCCAAATAATACTCACAGCCTGGTTCACAATGTCCTTGCAAATACTGCTATCAGCTGACCAATATTTCTTACAAAATGACGTTCTATAAGTAAATTATTCGTTGTTTTTTGTTTATTCGTAAAAGGTGAAATAAACTTTTAATAAACCGACCTTACAACTGTCGATTCTTATTAATTGATTGAAATTAATAGTGAATAATAATATCAATATTAAAGTTATACCAACTTCACACTGTAAAATAAATTGCAACAAAAACTTATCTGAACATCTACATTTGTTATCCATTCAAAATCTTCGGCATACCAAACCTTTATCAAACAAAGATCCTCGCCTAATACATATTTACGTTATGGAAACATCTATTAAGGGCCCTCTAACCAGCCCGTTCTCACCTCCAATTTACATGGGAGAAAATACCGAAAACGGTCTGAAGGCTTCTGCAAACAAAATCTGGCGTTTCCCCCATTTCAGATACAAGATAGAGATGTAAATACCATGTTGCTACAAGTGTAAAAGAGATGGGAAAATCAAGTATACAGCTAGCACATCGCTTCGTAGCATCGTAGCATCTACAGCTACGTCAGTCCGTTCGTAGCCGTCTTCGTAGTCGCTCGTAGCACGGCGTTTAACAATGTATGTTAACAACATAGATCTCGTTTGACTAAAGTGATAATTGTTATGTAAAAAGTGGATTTGTTCATATCTGACAGCCCGACGTACAATATAATTGTGAGAGGCAATGTCAGTAGCCTCTATGGATTGGACGAAGGTATGAGAAAGTTATGTGTGCAAACTTTTGTGTGTAATATAGTTTCTGTGCTGGAAGTCTGAAGCAAGATTTTTGACATTTCGCGTAGACAATTTCAATATTCTGTTTTTCTGGTCCATCGAATATATCCTTCTAACTTGCGTAGCTAAATCTTTAATAAATCTTAAAAAATATTTGTATTTTTATAAGCTTGATTCAAACATTCTTCTCAATCAATAAATACACAAAAATACCAATTTGTCTCACAGGAAGTTTTACAGGGAACTATGTCGAGACTTCCGCGCCTGAACTGGTTGAAATACTGTCTAGTTAGATCTACCGTTTCAAAATAATTAATAAGTCGCATTTTAATTTTTACCTTATGCTGTGTTTTAATGCATCTGAAAACTGATGTATATAGCTTTTTTATCCATTAGAGTTCCTTATTTTACTAATCCTAAAGCTAACAAATAAGTCGACACTTTTACAGAGATCTTATTTTTCCGAGAATATCGGAAACTCAAAAATAACATACATACTTATTGTTGTTAAGTGACTTGTATCATGTATGTAGTAATTTTGCACTTCCCGAGTCCATCTTTCTGGCGGGCGACCTATGCAAATCCACTGATAGCTGTTATTAAACCTCGATAGAGCGCTCAGTATAAGCTGTCTTAAATGTGGATTTTTGTTTATTTACAAAATATTTTACGCCTGACTTTAAAAACACTATTTTCACATTAGTCCCTTAGTTTGGTAGTTCATTTTGCGCCTTCCGAAGCACGGAGATGCTCGTGATATACGTCACTTATATGGTCGGAATGGTCACCCATCCAAACACCGACCGCGCCGAAAGTTGCTTAACTTCGGTATTACTACCAAAGCGCTGCCACCACTGCGCTACGAGCACCTCTTGTTTTCTTGTTGTCTCTTGTTTTGTTTTTTTAATGTTATAATTATAATTTATCTTTTTGATCAATGAATAAAGCTCACTCACCGTCTAAACGTCACTCGATTACAGGATTTTTTCATATGGAGATTGTCAACAATGTAATGAAGCTACATTTTTTAGTAAAGCGTCAGTTATTTAGGAACGTAATTAATAAATAAGTATTAAAACAAAGCTGTGGCTAGATACGAAAACTCTTAATTAACACAATGATGATTTGAAAATCAATAACTTTATCCGACAGTACTCCAATTTGCCACCAAGATAGATATCGAGTGACTCAATAGAAATTAATTATTTTGCTCTTTGTCAAATGAAGAACATAATTCCATCACTCAAATAATTTTAGACTCCATTTGTTTATATTTGAAGTTTGTTTGCTAAGCCATCGTGTTTTGGCATTGATTTATTGTCTTTTTACTACAAAAAGATGTCGTCCTGAATTCAACACTTATATTTGACTAAACTATTAACAAAATTAAACCAAACGTATGAATTATAGCAAAATTGTGTGACGCCAAGGGGTTTATTTTTTAGACGGCGTGATCTCAACTGTACCCTTAGCACGAAAAACTATCAAATACGTAAGCGAATCAAGAAATTTTCGTATTTAAAATTTGTATGGAAATTGGACTAGCGCCCCTAGGTGCGTAAAATATGGATTTTGATATTTCTCGATACGTTTACGCATTCGATAGTTTTTCGTGCTAAGGATACTAATTTGTGTCAGTGTCATGAGGTATCATGTCTTTCTCGCTTGTTCACTTATGAAAGGCCTCAAGACTCAGTTGCTGTCGCGCTTACTATAGTTATATTCATAGATTTTCCTTCGTTTATTCTTGAATATAGTTATTCATTACTTTTCTATGTATTTTAAACCAGTTTGTGTCGACCACATTCTTGGAAAGCTTATATTTAAAGCTGATTTTCTTTAATAAACTCATTTGTATTCTATTTATGTACTAA
Source organism: Pyrausta aurata (assembly GCA_963584085.1). Classification (NCBI taxonomy): domain Eukaryota; kingdom Metazoa; phylum Arthropoda; class Insecta; order Lepidoptera; family Crambidae; genus Pyrausta; species Pyrausta aurata. Next base: position 8,864,033 of record OY757275.1, on the reverse strand, counting down.
AAGACATTATCCACACAAGATTTTAATAGGTAAGAAGTCGATGATGCAGCATAAAGTCTACTTTATTTTACGACTTTTTACGAGATAACCTACCAAGGTACTATCTAACTCGAATGCAATCTTATGATCATTACCTCTAAAAAGAGCTATAGGTTCTTGTCGGTGGAGGTTTTTTTCAAAACTCCAAATTAGGGGGAATGGGTGGTGGTTTCTCTCTTGCCTTCCATACCGCAGTTTAAGAATCAGGGGTTTCCCGCCTTTCAATGCCCAGTCATAAGCCTTTCCTGATATACAGGACGATATTGCAAGGGGGTACCAAATTTTTGGAGGAGAAAGGGACCATCAATATGAAAAACTTTTACTATGGGACCATCGTTCAATTATTAATTTTATTTTCTGCCTCTCCATACATTATTGTCAATGTAGGTGACAGATTTTGTATGGGGAACCTGAAATTTTATTTAAGATTTTGAATATGTAAAAGTTGTTCATATTGACGGTCTCATTTACCTCCAAAAATTTGGGACCCCCTTGCAATAACAACCTGTATATCTTCAAGCATCTGCCAGTACTGATGTTGCTGCTACCCAACAGTAGGGGAACGCTTATCCTAAGCAAATTGTTAAATATGTTTCTATTCTATTACTGTTCCTCACCAAGAGCTGAGCTAAGTAAGCTAACCTTATATTCACTGTAAGCTATTGCACATGTATCAGCAACTGACTAAGCTCATCATCATTTCCAGCCTATTTCCAATTCATCTGGGGTCGGGTCTCCTTGTTCATTTGCGCCATAGAAATCTGTTTTAGGTTGTCTGGGTGGGTAGGTTATCTTGCTTAATCAAAATATTAAAATCGCAACAAAATCGTGATTGTATAATAAGATTTGGTCAATTGCATGCCGATTATTTGCAAGTTAAATATGTAATAACTCCTTTGAGTTTCTTCGTTAATGTTTCAGCGCAGGTGTCTTTATGCAGGCTTAAGCATAGTACAGTCGTTTAAGAGTCGTATTTAGTAGAATTAGACTGTTAATGTCTTTCTGCAGGCTATAAAAAAGACTTATCTGCTGTGTGTAGTTGTTTATAAAATAACATTGCTAGGATTACCAAATAAATTACGTAATTTTTTCAACGGCTGAACTGATTTTCATCAGACTATTTACGACCAAAAAAATGGAAATCGGGTTTATAATATCCCTCTCTCTTTGCGTCGGGGGTTAAAGACATTAATATTTTATATATCTTCAATTGTCTTTTACATAAATATTCCAAAAACTAATTAGAGATCAAGGTATATCAGAGATATACCTCTTTGTTTTATAAATTTTACACTCAAACTATTCGACTGCATCAGTATCGGTAATGGCGGCCCCTCTCAACAAAGATAGACAAAGTGCGTAGGAAATATTATAGTGCCCAGATGTGTGCGCAATACACATGTGCACTCTCTGTTCCTCCACCCCAGTAGAATTCGGTATGACGGCAGTCCGACATGACATGAGAGATAGGCGCAGGACCAACTAACGGCCTAACGTGCTTTTCGAGGCAAGGGGGTGTTATCACTTCTAACTTATTGACTACGAGCTGAATCCGAGTATTTTCAAGACCCAGAAAACCCAGAATCAAATTTCGGCCCCACCCGGGATTCGATCCCGGTACCTCTTGTCCTTGTTAGCTCGCTGGTTGCTACTCAAGCGCCAACGAGTCAACGAGGCAGTGAATTCATTATAGCAATACCACAATACCTAATTAATTGTACTACATAATCGTTCGTGTTACAAAAAAATATTTTATTTTCCAAAAATAGCTTCAAATTCTTACAGGAACTTCTGTAATAAATTTCTTTTTATACCCAAGACATCATTAACTAGGGAAAACCCTATATCTTGCTGTAAATCAGTTAAACCAATTATGTTAGTTGGAATAACAAGTAATAATACAAAAAATATCGTTTGCGTGTTCAGAAAGCATAATGATATGGGATTTGTAATATATTGATCGTTGTAATAGCTGGATAAATGCAACTGATTTATATTTATTTATGTTGAAAGAGCATGTAGCAATTGGCATATTTCTGTTGAAGTAGCAAGTAGTAATTGGCATTTAATAATAGTTATAGGTTACACGTGGATGGCTTGAAAACCTTTTTATGGAACAAAACAAGCTGCAGGCTTGCAAATAATGACTGATATAATAACCATCCACGTGATCTAGCTGATAGTACCTAATAATATTCTCCTACCAACAGATTTTTTGGCAATGCCGGCCACTCTCAGCAAAGAATACACGAGTGCACTTTCTATTCCTTTACTCTCAATAATTTAGTGAGACGGCAGTCCAACATGACCGATGATAAATTAGGCGCAGGACCACCGGCATAACGTGCTTTCCCTAACACCAACAACCAAAGGTTTAGTATTTTTATTCAGTGAATGCAAAATCGTAATTATTTTAACCAATGGTTACGACATTTAACCATTACTTGCGTTACCCATCGATCACCAAACCGGCCATAAGTCACGCACAAGTGTGGGTGACTAACTGATAATCCTGTTTATTTCATCCGTGTGCTCAACGTACATTCATACTTTTTCTATTGAATTTAAAGTCATCTATCCTTTTTTGATTGACTTTGTCAAAAAAAACAAAAAGAAAAAACAGTTATCACCGTTGGGTGATAACAGTTTTTTTTTTTTTTGATTTTTTGATTTCCGGGATGTTGATCCCGAGTCTTACTGTCACATTTCCCAAAATTCCCTAACTAGCCCAAGTTTCCCCTCAAAATCCACAGCTATCCGGCACATTTTTGGTAATTATATAATGTAACAAGCACACACTGATATCAACACTATGGCCTCATATAGTGTTCATCGACACCCTGTATAAACGCGTAATAAAATTCTAAGTATGCACACGTAATACGGGGTGATTCAATATTCCGTGCGCTAACAGCCAGCTATTTAATAACGCGTGGAAAGTTTAATATTGTCAACGTGCGGTTAAATGTGCGAGCAATATACCAAATATCGGCGTTATTTCAGTTTAGGTCAGGTGCACCGAAATTGCTATGGTAAGGGCCGTCCCGGATATATCCCGTATTTTGCAGGTACTGTTTTCTGTAGGATGCTGTTCTGTTCTCCTTCTACCTTCTATTCTTCCCTCTATTGTGGTTCTGATGAAGCTGTCGTGTCATATCAAGTGTCCTAAAATTCGTCCTCTTCTACGTTCAATCATTTTCATTAGTAAAAGCATAAAGCAGTAAAATTACTAACAATCCATTTCTCGACTTCAAAATCGGTTACTCATCTCCTTTTATCCATACGAAAAGTAACTTCACCCTCAGTTATTCTCGCTCCATCATTGACGACCTTCTGAGTGCTTCGTTTGGTTTACAACTATCGTAAATCTATCGGCAACAGGGCGAATTCATAATACTTTTACGATTATTACTTTCCTGTGTTTAGGTGGGGTACGGGAAAAGAAGGGAGAGAAAAATATGTTTATCTGTGATTTGCAGTTTGTTTTACCACGAAATATTCAGGAAAATATGTGGAAAAGTTCTTGTAATGGATAAGATAGTTTCAGTTTAAGTAGAAATCTATAGGACTTTTCTTTTTTCCTTATCTGAGGATTGTCAGGAACAAATTGATGTAAGCAATTATTAATCCAATCTGTATCATTAACATACTCTATGTGGTATCTGATTATCGCTTTTTGGATGCGAGATATTTATTTACGAAAATTTTAACATATTTACAATAATTAAAAAATTAATAATAAAATAAAAAAATAAAAAAATAGAAAAAGGGATGGGTCATTCAAACAACCCGCCCCGTGTCGCCCCTGGTACAAAGGTGCCCATCACACTCGCCGCGTTTCCGCGCTGAATTGCGATGGACAACCTTTGGGCCAGAAACGACCCAGAGCGGGGGTCTTGACCACTTCCCCGGAGTCGGCGGCCCAGTTCAGCAATGAACCTTCTAGGTATCTGATTGTATTTCTAAATATCCATCCTTTTGTGCAGTGAGATTTTTTTTAAATGTAAACTGCCTTGCAATATCGTTCTTGTTAGATAGCTAAAAGTTGCCTTTTTGTACTTCACGTAAACTAAATTAACTGGCCAATAGTAAAAAAGGCTAACCCACATCTAGTACCTACTTAGTTGCGATGCATTTTAAGGTTAGGTCTTTGTTTAACTATAGTTCTAATCTAATCGAATGTAATATACAGGTATATTTTGAAAGAAGAGTTTGTCATTTCATATACTTATCTATAGAACTACGAAAACAATATTTCATATAAATTGTAGAAAAGAAGACTAAATTGAATACTAGGCTGCTACTTGGCAGACATGGGCAATCTAAGGCTGTATTCGTGGCCACATGTCGGACTATAAAAAAAATAGTTTATACATAATTTAGTTGTGGTGTTTCGAAGTCAGGGTCAACAATTCAAGTGTCAAGCTTCAACCATGACAATAGAATGAAGTAGGCAATCATAGTATCACCTGTATATTAACTAAAAATAGAGGGAGCCCAATCGATAGGGTCACGCGATAGAAGGCTTACTTGGGGTTCGGCAATCACGATATAAAACCTTCAATGATTGTGACCTTCGACTATTTCCTACACTATTTTTAACCACGGTTGCGGGCCGAACAAAATATTGTAAAGAAATATGCGTTTTTAAAAAATACAGCCGTGTGGCCCGTAATAGGAGCAAAAGTTTTGAATAAAGGCTTTTTAGTAACCAGGAATCAATTCTTGTTTAACAATTATCCTGTATAATTGTACAGGATGGCTACAGGGGTGTTTTTACTATAAAGAATCAATTTTGACGCTGAAAATGTGTATATTTATTAATACAAACTATCATGGCTCACGTGCAAAAAATAATGCAAATGGCTCACGAAATGATCATCTACATGTAAGAATTTCATTGTTAGTAAGAATATATTTTCAGATTACTGCAATATGGTCTTGACTTTACCAATTAGCAATTACGTAAAGTAGAGAGCACTCACAATGTTCGCTTAAACGTGACGATGTTGTAAACAACAAGACTTGACAAGTTTGTTTTTGTTTATTTTTCTGGGCTAACACCATTTAACCAGATTGTAAAGGAAATAAGTTACAAAAACATAGTTTTCTTTTAATACTACAAAAAATAAATACGAACTAAATAAAACTTTATTAATAACAGACAAACATGAAAAAATTAAAATTATGACATGCATCATAAAAAAACCTTAAAACCTATCTATTCAAAAGCCAATTCCTTGTGGCAAGGAGGCAATGATGCTGGCTACGTTGCCGCGTTGGAGCTATGCTAATTCTTCGAGCTAGAAACTAGCCAGCTTTATTATTTGCTTATTTATATGCACTAATATTTTGAAGAGCAAGCATCATTCATTTGATAAAAAACATGTATTTATTTAGTTAAATAATAGTGTTAATATACCTAGAACATAACTTATTCCACTTTTTCACAGTTTTTGCAGGCAAAATAATGATAACAAACAAGAAAAATTAAAACTATTAAAAAAATAAGACTACCCTATTCAAAAATGAAACCATTTTCTTGTGGCAAGGAGGCTAAATGCTGGCTGCGTTGCCACGTTGTATAGCTATGCTAATCCTTTGCGCTAGAAACCAAATAAATAAATAATGATTGTTACAATTTTCGTGTTTTGGGTGTAAAAATCACGTCTCATCAAATATTAAATTATGTAAATTTTCAGACAACACTGTCAACGTTCTTACCTTATCTCGTCCTAATTTATTTATTCGGCCACCTTTTGACTTTAATGAGGAAACCAAAAACGGGTCTGTCTGCTCACGTTTTCATGGGAATATAAATTTGTACCTCAATAAATGGTTTTCCTTTGGGAGCACTTGATTTGCGAGCCCAAAATGTTATTTACACTTATTCCCGTCAGGAATACCCAAGCTTGCCACTCAATTTTAGACTTTCTTCCTATAGCGATAGTAAATAAATAAGGTTTTATGGGTGTTACTTCGAGGTGATAAAAAAAGTTAAATTTTCAGACGCAATTTGGAAAAACTGTCTTTCTTTTATTATAGGATAAATTCAACTACTAGTAGGTACTGTCGTAATTTTAAAGTTTTAACTAGTTTTGTTGGGTAGATTTTATCATTCAATTTCGCAAACTAGCTTGAATTCTATGTATGTTTCAAGTAATTCAATAATATAATTTAATTCCAAATATAATAAACCAAATAAAGTCATTAATTAGTATCAAGTGAAAAAATATATTTCAAAAATATATTTTATTTAAGTTAAAAAATATATTTAAAAAAATATATTTATATATTTATAACTGCCTCGGTGGCGCAGCGGTTAGAGGGTCGCATTTTAAAGCGACGGCTGCGCCTGAGGTCCTGGGTTCGATTCCCGGGTCGGGCCAAAAAATATGTACCTGAGTTTTCTGTTTAGAAATTCTCAGGGAAGCCTGGAGTTTGGAAGTTGGCGGTGTTTCACCCCCGTGCCTCGGAAAGCCGTTGGTCCTGCGCCTGATCTCTCTCCGGTCGTGTCAGATTGCTGTCCCATCGGGCTATGAGAGTGAAAGGAATAGAGAGTGCACTTGTGTTTGCGCACACACTTGTGCACTATAATATGTCCCGCGCAGTCGGTTGGTCCTTGTGACTGGCCACCGTAGTCGAAATCGGCTAGGGGGACTATTACTAATATTATATTTTAAACCCCCTTATTCATAATAACTCAAACCGTTTATACTTATTTTAGCAATTACACTGTTTTGTCACTTTCTGTCAAATGATGACAGCGCCAAGAAAGAATGAGACAAAACAGTGTAATAGCTAAAATAGGTTTAAATACCGTTTGAGTTATTATGAATAAGGGGGTTAGTTTATAAAACTTAAATGTCATCAAATAGAAAGAAATCTTATTCCTACTTAGTTGTAAGGTATATTTTTTGCTCATTTCTCATCAACGTTATGCGTGTTGAAGGGAAACCAAAAAACCCCACCAACGTTAATTAAGTAGAATAGCTTTTCTGGTAATTTACAAAAACAAAATAGCCACCTACTTCGTCTTCAATGTCTTTTTGCGATTTTAATAAAGCTAACAAAAATGAGACATTTCAAATCCCTCTTAGAAAATATAAGGCATTTTCTTTTTGAATGTCACATGAAATTTTAAGTGAATCCCACATTAAATGTAAAAGATACGTTCAAAAGAAGCTTAGGATAATAAGCCCTCAACTGCCTGAAGGCAGACTGGTGGAATAGACTGTAAAGATATAGAAGGTTCATTAAGCATTAAAAGCGTGGTTTGAGAACAAAAACATTTCCTTGATTAATTATTATTTTTTATTTTTCTAATAAAAGGATGTCATGCTAGTTATACTAGTTATGAATTTACAACAGGTAGACCGATTTTTATTTTGTTAGTTTGTTTTGGCCCCAAATTTAATAAACACCAAAAAACGGGGCCAGGGCAGGACGGGGTTGGGGGCGAAATAAAGTTTGCTAGGTCCCTTAGATAAGAACTATGCTCCAAGCTCAAAATTGAGAGCAACTTTCTCTCCTTAATTGTTTATAAATTATAAATTGTTGGTCCTTTATAGCAAAAACTTAGTTTAAGGACTGAAATCACATTTAGACAGAATCAATGGTGAAGTAAGCTCACAATAAAACATTTTTTGGTTGCTTGATCAAAGATTTTCGTTTGTTGAATTTTACCCCATTTAAAAAAATGCTAGTTTTGCCTGGATGATATAGTCTCAATTTTGTTTTTATTAAACTACTTATAAATTTCATATTCCGCAATATACATATTTTGTCACTTTGATTACCTCAATAAAAGGAACATTCCCCGATTTTAAAGACTTAACCTTCTACGCCTAGTTTGGTTTGTGGAAAATTCCATAGGGCAGGCAGTGTCGGTTCGGAATAACTCTGTTCTAACACTTCTCAAATTAGGTTACATTTATCTGACTGACTTGTAATACCTCTTGTTTCTTACTATGGAACAGGAAAAAGCTTAGTATTTTTTCTCATAGAGTATTTCTTATTCAGAACCTTTTTATTTTTAGATGGCTCTTATAAATAACGCTTTTAGTTATTCTTACTATAAATAATCATGCGTAACCTAATAATTCGAATACTTTTCTTACTTAACATTTTGTTTAAGGATATGCGATAAACATGACGAATTAAACTGAAAGAACGTCTCATTGATCCTTTTTAATGAAGGTAAATGTCTATTTCACAACCTAGAACATAGTTTTCCCTATAATTCATTCCTTTGCCAGCGTAACGATCGAATCAGAAATGAGGAGATACGTAAAAGAAACCGACATAGCCCAGTACCGTTATCATGAGTTTTCGACGGTTTTACTCGCTAGCGACTACGTAAAAAAAGTCTATGGAAAATTGTACAGCGACCCTAGCGGCCATTTGCAGAACTGAAATTTTCCATACAAAGTTACGTGGTCGCTAGCGAGTAAAACTGGCTTAAACTCATGGTAACGGTACTAAGGATTAGGACTCACGTGGCAATGGGCAGGGCGTGGCACATAGCGCGAAAAACAGATGGACGTTGGGGCAGAAAAGTTCTAAATTGGAGAGCCTTTCGACAAAAAACATTTTTATGTAAAATTTAAGATAAAAATATCGACGGTTCCCGGGCTGTTTGTATTAAGCGACATTTTGTAAACTTTACACCAGAGCTGTTTAAAGTTTTGATTTTTGAAAAAAAAAACATAACTTTCGCAATTTGTTAAATTTTGAAAAAAAAAAAAGATATTTATTGATTACGTTACATACTCTGCATAATCTGATTAGGTTTTTTTCTGATATTCCTATTATTAACAAAGATACATGTCGTTTAATACAAAGTGATCCTTTTTTTTCTTTTTTTTATTCCAGGCCAAATGATTTAACCGCCTAGGATAAGTATTTGTTGTTCCTGGCTATATGACTTATCCGCCTAGGTTTATTAATTCTTGCTCCAGGCTAAATGACTAAACCGCCTAGTGCTGAAAATAATAGCTCCAGGCTAAATGCATGAAATTGAAGAGTTGTTCATTTCATACCTGACCTAATGATTAAAATGTCATATACCATACATTTTCGTGGTGTATAGCCTATTTTGTTTAAGCGCCGATTTCATTTTTACTTATTTGTTCCTAATCGTGCCTGAGTAATTAAGTTTTCTGGAATAAGCAAATAATATATATAAGGTAAAGCTCATTGTATGAAGCGACTTTACTATGTATTTGTAGGGTTAAGCTAATTGTATTATGCGACAATCTTATGTATTCATAAAGTAAAGCTAAATGTATGAAGCGACATTTCAAAATATTTATAAGGTGAGGCTAATTGGTTTAACGTATATTGTCTGTAAATTGTTGATCCAGGAAAGAGGGTTTAAATAACTCTCTGGTATTTCATAGTGAGCTTAAGTACACAGTTCCTAAATTTGTCAAAATTTTGTGTCGGTACATACATCGCAGTGCAAAATAGGCCCCGAAAATGCGATTGTATTGAGCGACAAAAAAGTGCCCAGATCGTCACCAAACCAAGCTCAAACGACGCGGAAAAATTCGCTGATTCCAAATATGTATATAAGTCAATTTCGCCCAAAATGTCGCTTCATACAAATAGCCCGGGAACCGTCGATATGTTGTCATCGGTTTTTTGGAGGATTCTTGCAAAGTATTCTTAGCATTCGAAAGAGGAATGTCACCTCAATTTGTGTTTATTGTTTGCTGTTCACCTTTGTCTGCATTTCTTTGAGAAACAAATCAGCTGCAACTGAAAAATAAACAAACGTTCGTCACATTGTTAAGGGACTTTATTTTAATATACTTTCAAATATATATTTGGAAAAGAATTGAAAGGAAATATTTGATTTCGGTTTGCTTTGTTGATGTTTTGTTCATTTTTTGTGAAATCAATTCATTCATTTACTTTTTCAGTCTGAAGAATACGTTGCTCATTTCTTCTGAAATCCGTATAAAACCCTAGGGTTTTGTTTTGTGATAAATATAAAAAAGATTGTTCAAAATCCATCAAAATCATCTTAAAATCATATGTATACCATGACTAACCATTTCAAATCTGACTTCAAAAACACGGAAATATTTATTATCCGTAATCATATTTTGTGATCAGTTCGCAGTGGTTCTATAACTTTCATTTATAAAGATATATACTCTAAATAATAAAATAATAAATAAACTATAAAGATATGTTGTTGTCAGTAATTCAATATTCTTTTCTATCTAAAGGGATTGTTCTTCCGAGCAACTCAATAGAACGAGGTACAACGTTTTCATTTCGAAGCTATATTCGTGTATGGCTACAATTTTTAGGGTCCGTATCTTGAAATATTGGAGACACGTGTAAGATTCAATTGGGCATTGTTGAGAAGAACATCCATTTAGCTCTAGTATTGTTTTGAGGACTGTTCATTTTACTTGATGATGTCTGGCTCTCTTATATAAAAAAATAGTTATAAGTTTTTTGTTAATAAAGTGTTTATTCAATTCAAATTCAATTCAAATATATTATGTTTGGAAACTAGAACGCTTAGCTGTATATTGACATTATCTTTATTTTTTTTTAATTTACCATACATTATATGACAAAAGTTGCTATGAACGTAAGAACAATTATTTTTATAATTGTATTAAAACGTTCGATCAAAATTAATATAAGCTAGCAAAACCCTCAATTTACTACACTAATCAATACTATTACTGTAAATCTAAATAGTTTGATAGTTTGTTTGTTTAAACGAACTTCTTTTTCTTCTTCTTAGCGTTTCGATGGAAACCCATAATTACTTTGGAGAAATTACAAAACGAACTTATCTAAGGGTAACTTAAATAAAAAACTTCTTGGGATCTTTTTTACAGGAAAGGTGCAAAATCAAAACGTATAAAATACCCCTAGTCTTACTATATTATGAAAATTGAAATTCCGTAGCAGTCTTACATCCGTAGCAGTCGTAGCCATACATTTGTTGCGAGCCGTAGAAGCCGTAGCAGCTGCACCGTATTGGCTGAATGAGTTTTCTTTGCAAGTTTAGATACCTACTTTACGTAGCTTGTTCTAGAACTACAGCTTTCTGTAAATCCAGACCTACTTTATGTTTTAAATTCTGAAGATTTTGTAGAGAATGCTTTTTGTATTGGTATGAATGGCTTTTATGGAACTGGAGTAGTGACTTTGGTAGATGTAAGATAAGCAATACTAGCTAATAAGAACGGTTTTGGTTGTTTTTTTTAAATAATTTTATTTGAACTAGAGTGACAGCAGGCTGACTATAATTTACAAAGTAATGCATTTTTTCAAATGAGACAAATTGTTTATGTACTTGACTTGAGCATGTCAGACTTCTACCACGTTTTTTTTAAATCGTACCTTTCATTTGATATAATAAAATAAAAATATAAAGTATTTTTTATTATTAGTCTGAGCATTCGGTTGTTAATCTTTACAGGTTTCATAATATACATAGTACTTTTTTCACTTAATTTAAGACAACAAACGTTTTTTATTTGTCTTTTCTGATTTACCTTTGCTGAAATAATATCTTCACTTAAAATCAGCTAGCCCAAATCAACAGAGCTATAACTGATGTCACTGCCTTAATTTCTCCTCTGTCAATTTCATGGTATCGGTCACGAATCATGGTAAATTGTCTTTTGTCAGCGGTCGACGATCCCAATTTAGGTATCGGGATTAAACCTTTGTCTTTGTATAGACTAATAGACCCATTCTGAGGGTCAGTGAACTGAAATGACTTTTGGTTATAGTGATAGCACAGTTTAGATATGACTTCAGTGCGAAACTAAGTCATTGATATAACCTTTTTTTGCACGTCTGTAGATCATAGCTCATGACGTGTCATACACTTAGAAACCAAATTATTAAGCGCCCTATCATTGAAAGAGTCCACTTAACCAGTTTTTATCCGTCCTTAGATTATTTTCTACAAACCAACTACCTTTACCACTTTATTTATGATTATTGATTGAAGGGTTATAAACAAATCAAATGGGTACGTAAAAAAAGTTCATAAATTCCAATTAAAGTACCCACTATTTTCAGTTATAGCCTCTGAGAAGACAAAAAGAGGGTAATAAGTTTTTACAGAAACCTTTGCTTTTCGGAGGAGAATCGCGGGGAACTGTTATTTACTTTTAATAGTGATGTATTTAACATATTTACTGGTTTTGTTACAAAATGGATTAATTTGTTAGGTGTTCACTGAAGCATTTGTTTTTTTTTATTCCTCTCTGTCGTCGTCATGAAAAATATCATGAACTCATTGCTATTAATGTGTATTTTAACAAAAACAAAAGCCGATGACCGGGGTTTAATGAAGGCTTACTGTCGGAAAAAAGGTATTATGAACGTATTTTCGGAGTCCACAAGTCTGGAAAATAACTGAATACTCGTATTATGTATTAAAATTTTGCCTGAAAAGGTTAAAGTACAATTTTAATTGTTGACGGTTTACAAAAAAAATTGCGAAAGATGTAGGTATGAAAGATCTTCCACTTTAATAACTGTAATAAAAAATATTCAAATTTTTGGAAAACATAAATTACGTGATATGAGGTTATTCTTACGGACGTATGCCTAGCAAAAAAATTTATGTGAATAAAAGCTTTCTTCTTTTGTTAGTTATTCTGATACTGGCACAACTAGCTTCCGTAAAAAAAAATGTACTTGTCTAATCAACTTCTTTACTTTTTCTTTTTCACCGAGTCCCGGCGTCCAATCTATTTTTCTTTCCTGCTAGCGACAACCGCATACAATAAGACTTTCCCCAGAGTTTTTCGCTGATATAAAAATATTGGCTGTTAATCTAATACCCATCGCTTTGACATTTCACAAGCACGCCACCAAAATTGCCCATGAACTGAGTGCAAGGTTGGTAGATTACCCCTTGCACGCTATACCCAACCTTGGGCATAGAGTAAGTAAACAGAGGCAGACCATCAAACTTAGCACGAAAGTGTTGAAGTGCTTTCTATTTGGGTATGCTGCCCAAATTCATGGCAACATCAATATGCCTAGAACTAATTATCGCCAAAATCTTTAAAAACCAACATCAAAGTTTTCGCGTAATTTTCGATTTTTGACAAAGTTCCGGTTGGAGCTCGAGGTCACAAACTTGCAGCAATCATTGGACCATCGTCATAGTCGGTGCCAGATCTACCAGATTTAACGCAAGGTGCCATACATCTCGCCGACAAAACTGGCCTATTCATTGTTGAAAACTGTTTTTATACAAAAAAAATATGTTTCTCTTCCCACTTTTATTTAGTACTTATTGATGATTGATACACATACAGTGAAATGAAATGAAATGAAAAAAATGAATGAAATGAAAAAAGTTTATTGCCTTTACAATGAGAGGTACCTACATAAGAGCAAGCGATGTCAAAGCAATAGAAAAGCAGTATGTGAATTTAACAACTTGGTAGACTGTAAGTTTTGAGTTTGAGATTCATTGCTTGGGTATCTTATTTTCTACGCCATCGAATTACAACAAAGTTCATATACCTCGCCAGTGGAACTCATACACTTTTATACCTACTTTCTTTGCCAAACAGCCTCAACACAGCCTTCATTGGGTTTCAATACCGTTTCATATAAGCTATTTATAATGGCAATGACTTGGAGAGACCTTGTTTAATAATGCCTTGTAATGGTGAATAGGCGGAACCAAAATATACTATTCTTGGGTGTATTTGATATTGAAAATGACTGATAATTGAGAACCTTTTGTCTATACCAGTACATGAAGGAAGAAGAATACCGCATTTTTTAAGTCGGTAAAAAAGGAAAGCGTTTTTTAATAAGGACATCACAAAAAACATATGATTGTGTTTGCTGGCTTCTGTCAAAAAGGTCCCAGTAATAGTAGGTCATGCGGAAAGATTCTAAGTTCTCAAGCGCACTTTTTAAATTACTTTTTTTCTTGGATGTCCGCAATTTATTTTATAAGTCTAGACAAAAAATTTCAAAGTCAAAGCTATCTCTGGCCTACTTCCATTTTGCCTCTCTCGTTTAAGCTTAAAATCAATATTTATTTTAAACTCAAGTCTACAGCTTTACTTCTTAATACCAACAGTTAAAGGTCAGTTTGCTTTATCTGATTGTGATTTCCATAGTACAATACAAGCGATTAAATCAAGTCCTTTGTAAATTACCCGTTATTAATGTAAGACCATGTTTCAAGTCACCTGGTTAACGTAGAGTTTAAAATAATTGATTTATTTGCAGTATTTTTAATGAGTGGAGATAGATTAAAACACATTAGACCGTTGGTGCAGTGGTGAGTTTTTTTTTTTTTTTTAATTTATTTACCAATCAAAAAAACATTACAGAAATATTTAATACGAAAGTAGCATTCTAAAACCACTGAGGTTTGTATTGACGCGACCTGAGTCGTCGTTTAAAATACATTATAATAGCAGTAGGTATGAAATCAATAACATATTAATAAAACCATGTAACAACTAAATAGGAGGAATCGAGAAAACCCACATCTGCCAACGGATTCAATTATAAGTTTTCTAGAAAGTGTAATTTTAACTTCCGATTTATATTTTTTATATTAAAACTATCGCGCAATTCAGTAGGCAAGGTGTTTATCAGTCTTGGAATAATAAAACTCTCTCTGACTACTGTACCAGCGGTCGTTGGTTCGAATCCCGCAAGGGGCAAATATTTTTGTGATTAGCGCATTTGTACCTAAGTCGTGGATGATACCTATGTGTATCTAAGTAATGGCGGCTCCTCTCAGCATATATATGACAGGTACGCAAGAAATATTATAGTGCCCAGATGTGTGCGCAATACAAAAGTGCACTCTATATTCCTTCACTCTCATTAATTCGGTGAGGCAGCAGTCCTATATGACGGAAGAGAGATCAGGCGCTGGACTAACGGCTTCGAGACACGGGGGTGTCATCACCACCAACTTCCTGACTCCGAACTGTTTCAGACAATTCCAAGACAGATAAAACCCAGGAACAAATTTCAGCTCGACCCGGGATTTGGACCAGGGATCTCTTGGGTCGAAGAAGTCAGAAACCAATACAAAAGATATGAATGAAACAAGATAAAACTTCTAAAATTTATTCGTAAATACTACTGTTACTAGGCAGACATGGTCCATCTTAGGCTACGTTGTCACTTAACATCAGGTGCAATCGTGGCAAATGTCTGGCTATCTTTAAAAAAAAAATGGTGTCAAAAAAAGTAATTCAGAATCTAACCAATCCAATATAATAACAAACGTTATATCAAATCTTGCAAGCGGCAAGACCCCGATTAGTATTCTCACACCGTCAGCCTTATAAATCTATATTACGTATACCGGTCTTACTCTAACATCTACATCAATCATGCTCTGTCTCCCTCCCTCTTATAGTGTTATTATGGGGTACAGCTGGTGCTAAGGATGCTTATTATTTATGCCGGAAAATTGCAAGGAAAATTCTCATGAATCATGCTCCTGCAAGATATTGCTTAATTTCTTGCTTCCAAGGGAGGTTTTAAACGCTCACATCAAAATTTAATGGCAACGATTTGTTTTGACATATGCTGAACGATAATAAAAGCTGTTTGTCATATTCAAGATTATGATAAAATTAATGTCAATTTATCAAATCCATGAGCTTTACGCTCGTGATTTTACTTGTATTTTAAAACATTAGAACTTTTTAATTTACTAATTTTAATTGTATTTTAACTAACATAGTTCAGAATAAGTTCTACTAACAATGATAAGTTAATCTGTCAATTGAAGGTATCTTTAGGTTAACATCAGTAGTGGCAGAAGGCTGAAGATATAGTATATCAGGAAAGACTTAAGACTTGGCATTAACATTACATATTATCTTCTCTAATTTGACGTTTTAGAAAAAACTCCACCGACAAAAGCCTAGCTTTTATATTTTATCATCGTCGAAACGTTATGTATATTTAAAGAGAGGCCTCCCATGATATAGATCTCGATAAAGCACATTTTCATCAACCGGAAATATATATACAAATACAATGAAAAACAAAGTTATTTTTGCGGTCAAAAAATATTGTGATATTTTCGCTAGGTGGAAATAAGTGGACTCCAAATTCAGTTAAGTGTGGCACGCAACCCTCAGTGGGTCCGACTGGCACTTGGCCGTTTCCTTATACTGTTCTCTGAATGGCTACATTTATAAAGCGTGATAATAACCTTTATTATTTCTGATCATAATCGTGATATGTGGTAACCAAAATGACGGACGCTCACCATCCCTCTGACATGGCTTCATTTTGATTTATCAGCATTAGTTATTTTAATTACACTTGCTGTCACTAACCGCACACCCTTTGACGCGGATAGCTAATATCGATTGTACAAGTAACCACAGGGTAATTAGTTTTTGACGGCATGTTGTATCAGCACTTAGTTGATTGGAGAGCAAAGCGATTTCGATTCAGTGACTTTAGGAATATATTAATCTATCCCTGCCACGAGAGTTAAAAGCAGTATTGTGTTCAACCGACTTCAAAAGGAGGAGGTTCTTAATTCAACTGTATCTTTTTAGGGTTCCGTAGCCGAATGGCAATAAACGGAACCCTTATAGTTTCGTCAAGTCTGTCTGTCTGTCTGTCTGTCTGTCCGTCCGTATGTCACAGCCACTTTATTCTGAAACTATTAGCATCACACCGCTGAAGCTTGGTAGATAGGTGTATCCTCTTTACCGCTTTCCGATTCAGGTTCAAAAAATTTGAAAAAATGATATTATAGATCGGTCTCCCATACATGAAACTGAAACATTTTTTTTACTCAAACCTATACGTGTGGGGTGTCTATGGATAGGTCTTTCAAAATGACATTGAGGTTTCTAAAACCATTTTTTCTAAAAGTCTAACGTTTGAGATATAGACGCTTCCAAAGTGGTAAAATGGGAACTAAGGAAGTGAAAATTTTGAAAAAAATATGTAATGTAGATCTCAACATAAACTTTCAATAAAAATTGGTTTGAGAAAAATCGAACTAGCAGTTTTTGAGATATAGCACATTTTTATCAACCTCAAATATAACTTTGTCTTTCATACATACAAACACTATGAAAAACAAAGTTATAGTTATAGACGACTCGCACTTGGCCGGTTATATTTTGTATATTTGTTACCTCATATCTCAGTCATTGTGACCGAATTGAAAAAAAGTCTCTTACGTACTTACTTCGTTCAACTTTTTTGATAAAGCTTTTGAAATGATTTAACAGATAAAAAGTAGGCTTGCAATAAGCTCTGCCAATGAGTAGAAATCTTAGTAGGTTTTTTTTTATCTAACCTTTTGTTAATCTTGACATTAACAAGACTTTCGACGTCTTTTTGTCAGTTTATCTGGCTCTATCAGGTTAAAAAATGTGCTTTTTAAAACCAAATTTTATTAATTATAACTTCACAACGGGTAGATATCGTCAACAAGTTAGTCGCAGCCTCGTTAATCAATCAATTAAGCATCTTGACCCATTGGTGTGGGGGATTTATATTCGAGAGTTGATGTAATTGTCAATGATTGATTGAAGAAATTTATAACCTTTACCTACCTTTACTTACTTTATTGCTATTCAGCATAGTAGAAAATAAAAATGTGTATTTTTTTAAACTGTAGACTGGGGTGCTTTATTTATGTGAGCCGTTCTTGTGCCATGTTTGGGGGAGTGGTGCAGAACTGGCCGCTTTAAGCTAATACTTGTTCCATATCACAAAAAGTTTATTTTTACTAACAACAATGAGTCACTGTTATTTAGAAGAAATAAATCATTTATATGAATAAATGATTTATTTCTCCTAAATAACAGTGACTCATTGTTTATTAAAATATTTTATTAATTAATTAAAACTTAAATTACCCTCGCACATAACAGTTATTACTACTCGTACTATCTATTGGTAATAATATTTAGTGGCTAGACTTTGAAATATATCTCGACCTTTGAATAAAAAAATCCAGCCAGACCCTCGTTAAGAAGCATTGTCATCGCTACAAAAATCTTCAGATATCAATGTTCACAACCTTCATTTTCCAGCAAAAAACAGGTAAAGATTTTTCAACAAATTTGGTCTTTCTCGAGTTATCATTAAAATCTGCTCGGTCGAATCGACACGAAGGGAAAAACCTTAACTATATTCATTGAAAACCTTTGACACAGTGTTGTTTAATAGACATTAATATATATCGATAATCCAGCCACCTTAAAGCAACTTTTGAGATGAAAAACGCAGCATATTTTTATAAAATATAGTTTTTTTTTTTTTATAAAACTTAAGTTCAGTTTTTACAAGATCAAATAAAAAATCAAAAAACTTTGCGCACGAGCTGGACTCGAACCAGCAACCTGGCTAGCTTGGTCAGCTCCAAAACCATTGAATTAAGTTTTGTATCCATGACCATCATTGCGGTAAAACTGATCACATTTAGTAAAAATATGTACAACTCGTGATTGTTAATAGTAACGCGGAATTCACATGAGGACAATAAAATGAAACTAAAGCCAAAGCTTTCAGATGCTCAAGAGAGGTGACAACACTTAAACAAATGCCGGTATCCAATATAGTTTTTTTTTTCATATTAACGTCAAAGTCAAATCCACAACCCTTTAGCCCCTTGGCCTTATTAGTGTTAGAAGACAAACGACTTTACTTACTTTTAATATCGATAAACGGACAGCACTAGCTAAAATTTATCAATAACGAGCTGCAATATTTCAGTTCAGACCGGCAAAAACCGGTTCTGTATCCGAATAAAAATATTCCTGGCTGTGTGCCATATTAACACGTTCCGGGACACTACTCCAGACACAATAGATGTTTTATTGTTTTCACGCCTGTAGGCGTTCACTGTCCCGGAACGTGTTAAATGTACTTTGATTTTTTATGTAATGTAGAGACGTCATTTTAAATATTCAGAGGATTGTTACCCTTAATTTATTAAAATTCCTATAAATTAAATTGCTTTTAAATCTAACACTACTATCCATTTGTTAGTAACAAATCCTCGTATGTCAACAACAACATTACGGTTAAATTAAACTACTTAAAATATAAAGTAGGTACATAATAAGACCGAATTGAATTAACAATGTCATGTCATAAACTTCAAATATTACTACCTTCATAAATTACAAAGTAGCTATTCCCAAATTGTATGTTTTATTACTAAATTGGATCGTTTTAAACATTTAACAATTGATGTTAAATAGATACCTATATATTAATGTGAGTAAATGTAATAATATTCCCCCTAGCCGATTTCGACTACGGTGGTCAGTCACAACGACTAACCACAAACACAGGTGCACTCTCTATTCCTTTCACTCTCATAATCAGATGGGACAGCAATCTGACACGACTGGAGAGATCAGGCGCAGGACCAACGGCTTTACGTGCTTTCCGAGGCACAGGGGTGAAACACTGTCAACTTCCAACTCCGGGCTTTCCTGAGAATTTCTGAACAGAAAAACCCAGGTACCTACATATTTTTGGCCCGACCTGGAAATCGAACCCGGGACCTCTGGCGCAGCCGTCGCTTTAAAATGCAACCCTCTAACCGCTGCGCCACCAAGGCAGTAAATGTAAGGTCACCTCGTTTTAAGTGAAAATATTAAAAAAAAGAGACTAAGTTTTTTTTTTCAGATTTTATGTTTTTATTAATTAAGGTTAAGATAAGAAAAATATAAGGTTTGGGTATTGAAATGAGAGAGGTGAAGCCGATTACGTAGGTAGATACTTCAGGGTGCTGTTTTAAAAATGATAATGAAATTTTTAAAACTATTATTATAATATTTGTTACTGAAAAAGAAACTGAAAATCGTTCCAGTAATAATGATAGCGTCTTGTTTCTATAACGTATACGAAGGTACTGCTAAAATATTATCACATTAAACGATTTGACTTTAAAAACAATGAACCCACGAGAGAAAACCTTCCATTTAAAAACTAAGTAGCAGGAAAAGACCCGACAACACTCAACTATTCTTTAACGAAGGTAGTTCGAAACAAATGCAATGTTTGTTCTCATTGTTCTAAGAAGCTGAATTAAAGTTTTTGTCCGACTCTACAGTTAATAGAAAGTACTTTTGTTTAGGCGTTTTTATTTAGCCATTGTTTAACGGTCTTTACAAATGTAACAAAGTAGAAAGGTATTTCACTTTAATGAAAAAAATGCTGTAATTTATCCTGTGTCCGGCTTTGGCCTTAGCAGTACTTTGTTTTTAGCTAAAGGTATCGTTTTCAGTTCAAAATATTTATTAGTTCATAACCAAATAAGGAAAGGTGCTAGTTGATGAATCTTCGAACAAGTTGGTGACCGTAAAAAACCGGCCAAGTTCGAGTTGGACTCCCGCATGAAGGGTTCTGTACCATTGACTAGGTAAGCCACAGATGAATATTTCAAGTGCCTACCTGTTGCCATTATTGATGTCGAGAAAAAAAGGATAAAAATCGCGTTTGTTACTTAAATATTTTAGTATTTGTTGTTATAGCAGCAACATAAATACATAATTTGTGAAAATTTCAACTGTTTAATGGCAGACAGACAGCGAATTACTGTCTGGTGGCAGACAGACAGCGAATTCTTATTAATAGGATCCCCTTTTCCTGTTTCAAAAGATACGTAACCCTAAAAACAACCTATTTAACATTAATTCATTTGTATGCCATAGAAGCTGTAGCCAACTCCACATAAATAAAACAGCTGTCCGCAGATGTGCAGAACTGAAAATTTGGCTGACGCTGGCATTGTGCCAGTATCTCAAATTTATAGGTTATTTAAAACACCCTCGAAGCCAAATAAGGTCACCTTCCGACCTTGAATAACATTGGTGTTTTGATGCATACCTTGCCAAGTTTGAGTAAACATGTTTTTGTGAATTTCATATATTGGTGATGGGATGACGCAGGGGAAAACTCTACGAATCAATCCTCGAATGAGTCAAAATATCATAGTATTATCCTAATAACGGTATTGTAAAAATAAAATATAGTTTGCCTTAATTAAACTAATCCATTTCGTTTATAAACTACGTAAAAACAATTTACTTTCCATTCATTAATATTCAAGTGAGGTCAAATAGACTTAAGAACAAAATCAGATGAACACATGAAAAACAGTATAAAAATAGGAGATTTTTTTGCAGAAATCTTAAAAATATATAAACGACTTTGTGAGAATATATTGATGCTAGTTGTTAAGAAACTGAAGTGTAAAGTTAGTGTTTGCAAAATGCATGAGCTTTCTTCCATCCAACGTTTCACTATAATACTAAAGTTACAAAGTTGCTATTCCATTAGTATTTGTGGTTATAAGATATCCGGTAGTGATGTGCTGATATCGATATCGATAAAGCTGTGGTTACATTCATAGGTCGCGGATTGTAGCACAAACAGGAAACCAAATACGCCGGAGATTTTATTAAGCATGAGTGAGCACCTTAACACGTTCCCGGACATTGAACGCCTAGAGGCGTGAAAACAAAAAAATATCTATTGTGTCTGGTGTCCCGGAACGTGTTAATACATTGTACATGGGAGTGTAGCATCGTTAACTTTGAGACTGCAAGCTTCCACTTAGTTTACGGCCGATAAACTTAAACGCAATATTTAAGTCTAACCTTAACATTAGTATGGACTCATGTGACTGAATAACTTGACCTACTATTACATCGATATCGATGAAGCATTTTTCACATCACCAGCAAAACTTCGAACGTGTCGGTGGATTTAAAGCTTAGCTGAAGTCACCCGAGCTTTCGCTGGCTGCGGTTGAAAGCTCTCTTCCTGACAAATAAGAATGAAAAAGAAATGAAATTTAGTCTATTGAAGCTTTTATTTGGTAAAAATTACATTATCAGAACAATATAGTTATATTGCACTTGTAAAAAGCAACTTGTAAATAGGCACACGCCCGGATTGCGTAAGACACGGGGTTCAATTCCTCGTCTGTCATAGGTTCACAGTTGCTTTTTACAAGTGCAATTTATATTATTAAGTTTGTATGGTGACACAACACTATAAAAACAAAAAAAATAAACTATTATCAGAACAGTAAAGAGTAGTTGTGAGTTTAAATAAAAAAAGTATATAAATTGCATTTGAAAAATAAAATACTGAATCAGTTGTACAGATTGTTGAGAAAGGACTTACAGGTATTTTCATAACCTACAAGGGCCGGTTTCGTGATCGATAGTTAACTCTACTATTTGTTAAGAATGTTGAAATATTACAACTGTGCAGTTTTGAACAAAAGATACCTTCAATTGACAAAATGGCTATTTTAAAGATATTTGGTTAGGGTGATTTTTGTCCAAAGCACACACAATGTAACTATTTAACCAATGGTAACGACATTTTACCATTAATTAAGTTAACTATCGGTCATGCAACTGGGCCGATCCGATATAACCCTTCAGAGTAGCATTATTAAGGAAAAAAGTTTGTATAATGTGCTTGATTTTAATGTATTTTACTTGTGTCCATGTATTTTTTATTTTTTACTAGCGGTCCCAGCGAACTTTGTTTCGCCTCGGCCCCGTCCCGCCCCAGCCCCGGCCCCGTTGAACGGGATAAAAAGGATCCTATGTCCTTCTCCTGGTTCTAAGCTACCTCCCTACCGTTTCGCCCCAGCCCCATACCACCCCAGCCCCGGCCCCTAACGTATTTTAAGAAATCTGGGTTAAGAGCTCAATGTTGGGAATATAAGGCTAAGATAATAAGATGCTCTTTTTAGTAAAAGGTATTTACAAGAATCATAATATTAACCTGTCCAGAATAAACGTCAAAGGAATGTCTTTGATGTTTATTAAATGGTGTTCGAGTGAATGATAAATGAAGTTCATTAGTGAATTGAATATTAGGTGAAGATTTAATAAATTCATTAAATTGGTTGTATTTTAGGCGTCTATTATTGTCTTTGACATAATTGTTCACACCTTTGCATGTTTGAAGTGTTTTTTTAATAAATCGAGTAAACTCTTCTAAGCGAAAGTCAAGTATTGCCTAGAACAATATTTTCTAAACTCATCATAACCATCTGTAGGTCGTGAGCGAATTGCTAGTTGACCCTATAATTCAGGACAATACACCGTCTATAATCTACCTACGCCAAAGGTTAGCAATCCAGCTGCCTTTCGTCCAAACAAGTGGGTGCCAGCACTGGAAATTGGTAGGTGAGTCGGTGCTGAGTCCCTATTATCAGCACTCTTTAATTAGTACGCTTCTTTTGACAATAGTGACTGAGTTTGTTGCGCAGCTTCTTCTCAGCACTAGCCTAAAATTGTCCCGAACCTTTGATAGGCTCTATGTTGGGACGTGTAAAGTGCCTCAAGTAGGTCTATATGCAAAAATAAACGATTTTTATGACTTTTACTTTTCTTGTCAACAGATGGCGCGCTGCGGGGCGAGGTAGAAGTACGCGGGCGCGGTACGGAGTCAGCGTTGCTCCACGAGCTTCATTCGACGCTGGCGCCGCCTACCGCGCCCGAACACGCCTGGACGCACACCCTCGCGCTCGTCCTCAAAGGCCTCGTCTTCGCCACCATCATCCTCGGAGCCATATTTGGGAACGCACTCGTCATCATCTCCGTTCACCGACACAGGAAGCTACGCGTCCTCACTAACTACTACGTCGTCAGCCTCGCCGTTGCTGATATGCTCGTCGCTTTGTGTGCGATGACCTTTAACGCCTCATCAGAACTAACAGACGACTGGTTGTTCGGACCGCTCGTTTGCGACATCTACAACTCTCTAGACGTATACTTCTCCAGTGCTTCGATTCTTCATTTATGCTGCATCTCCGTTGACAGATACTACGCCATCGTCAGACCTTTAGAATACCCAGTCACGATGACACACAGAACAGTTTGTTTCATGCTAGCTAACGTCTGGCTTTGGCCAGCTTTCATCAGTTTTGTTCCTATATTCATGGGTTGGTACACAACCGAACAGCATCGCCAATACAGAAGAGCGAATCCAGATGTATGTATTTTCAAAGTCAACATGGTATACGCTATAGTGTCCTCCAGTGTATCCTTCTGGATACCAAGTCTGGTAATGATATCGATGTACTGTAGGATATTTAGAGAAGCAATAAGACAGAGAGAGGCGTTGACGAGAACGTCTTCAAATATACTTTTGAATTCTGTTCATATGAAGCACACATCGCATACGGCGCATCATTCACACTATTTGCATCCTGACAGAAGACCTTCAGATATCAGTCCGAACTACAGTACATTTACTGAGTGTCCTGAAGAGACGGAGTTTGGTGGTGAAGTGGTGATGGCGTTGGGTGATATTTGTCCGAGTAAAGAGGCTAGTCCAAGGAAATCGGTGAACGTGAGCTGTGATACTGCAAGTTCGGGATACTGTTCAGGAGGATCTAACAAGAGGTCTTCAAGTGGTCCTGTGCCACCTCCAGGGTGGAGACCAAGTTGCTCGTCCGCTGTTGCTTCGAGGGATCTGGCGAAGGCTGCTACAGAATTGAACGCTCAAGGTAAATTTTTCATATCTATTAATTTCAAATCCTGATTCCTGTTCTTCAGAGGATCTCGTGTGTGCAAATGACAAGGCAATCCGGGTTGTCATTTACTGGGCACAAAATATCTAAATCACTTTTACCATTGACACGCTAATAAGATGTTGGGCGAGATATTATAAAGGTAACAAAGATAACAGAATCTCCGCTCCTTAGTGTCTAGTAACAGGATATTAAATGCTTTTGTATAATCAGTGTAAAACTTTTGATGCACAATACGAAGTAGAATGATAGTAAGCACCTGAAATAGACGTTTCTACATCTCTTCCCTCTTGCCATAGGCCTTTGCCATAACTTGCTCAATTGATAAGTGTTACTTTTCAACGAAAAAAGAATATATATGTGTTTTTTTTTATATTTAATTTCTTATCTATGGCGCGCTTTAAAAAATTGACCTCGTCATTTAGTTCACACTTCACACTAATAGGTGGCGTTAAACATGCATCAAAAATCGATTGATTAGCTTCACCTTGCTTCTTGTGCAAGTGTCTCATATATTTTTCAACGTTTTCGAACAAGCAGCCTTGAGTAGCGATGCAATGTCGTATTCTCAATGACACGATCAATATTGAGTGAATTTTTAATGGAAGCTTAAAGGTTGAGTTAATTTCCGAGAAATGACGATTTGGTGACATTTTTATTTCGTGAAAAAAATCAGTAACTAGCTGTTAGAATATTACTGAAATATAATTTCTTAAATTAAACTTTTAATAATTTACCTTTATTACGAGTCTTATCATTACAGTTTAATCTTCCTCCTACACTACTTCGTTAATATACACTTACACAGATTTTTAACTCTTCACAAACTCTTTGAAGGTTTCGACTCCCACGTGTATAAATAAATACATTGTAAATATCAGTTTTCTTTAAGTGGTGTTGAATATAATAAGAAATGCGAAAACCAAATTAAAATTTCAACGTAGAAGCCTTAGTTCAATTCGCACAAAGGCAAAACGTGTAATAGGAGCAAAGATACAAAAATATAGACACTTTACGTAACCAGTAATCGACTATATAAATTTATTTATATTTTATAACAAAATAAATCGAACCATCAATGTTTGGAATCGAATATTTATTTATTTATTTTTATTTTATTAAATATGGTACACCAACAGCATACATAGACAACATTTAGTTACAGATAATTAAAGTATTATTCTCCTACATATGCCAATTATAGGTATACACATCATTGGCAAGAAAACTACAAAGTTACACTACTGCAAAAAAATCAATAAAAAAGTTACAATTAAAAATACTAATATTAATTAACAAAAAAAAATCAGCAGAAGCAGCTGATTTATCAGGTTTTGTCAGATAAATGCCTTTGGATCTTGTTCCTGAACCCGTTGAGTTGATCGAAAAACACGTCCAAGCCCGAATAATCGAATTGTGTCCATTCATAGAACTTGACATTGTCATTTACAAATTAGTAATTTTGATATACGTTGATTAAGGAGAATTATTACTTTGGATTACTATATAATAACTCCAAATGCTTTACATATTTTATGAGCACTATGATCAGGTCAAGTTAACTAAGCATAATCTGTAGAATCATTGATTAAAAGTTTTGCTCCTATAAACAAGCCACAAGCTGTATTAGTTATTGTGAGAAACATGCGTTAGTTGAAGACTACGCATTAGAAAGAGTTATAATCCTTTGGTGTCGCTAGCAGGACAAGAAGAGGCCGACCGAAGAAGAGATGGATGGACTGTGTGAAAAATGATATGAGTGTGAAAGGAGTGGACAATTCAGTGACGAGTGATAGAATAGTGTGGAAGCGTAAATATACTGCGCCGACCCCAGATAAACTGGGAACAGGGCAAGATAATGATGATGATGATGATGATAATGATGATGATGATGGTGTCGCTAGCAGGACAATTCATGCTCAAATTAACTCTCTGGCTACTAAGTATTTGCTTACTTTCTGGTTACAATTTGAGACAGTATATAAATTGCTATTGATAATTATGAAATCTACTAACGCTTCACATAAAGTAAAGATATTTATAAGTCTTGCCAGTTGACGCAATTTCTTTCTGAACTGGGGACCAATTCACTAACGGCAACATCACCACTGTGTTAGACGTCGCGCTTGAATTTCAGCATAGCTTGACGGTTCTAAATGCTTCTTCACGAAAGAAGAATTTTTGCCGAGGGGTGTCGTATATCGTTGGTTTCGTGGAAGGCTACCTGAAACCAAGTTGCGCAACACTACGACGACAAAATAGTGTATTATTTGAATTATATTTTTTTTATTATTATAAATATTTATGTTAGTCATTAAGGTATATATTGTTTGAGCCTTTTTTGCCTGAAACAAATGATTAAATAAATAAAAAATGCGCTACTTAATGTCTTAGATTATGTATCCTGTAGATTTGACACATATTTAAAATTGACAAGTTAGAAAGTGATGGCTGTATACAAAAGTACTTAAGAGTGAGAGAGACGCAGATATTGTTTTTTGTCCTTATCACCGTTCATAGGTAATTTCTGCCTGCCACAATTTAAAAATAATGGCAGACATTTGACGTCTATGCGAAAAATACAATAAAATTGCAAATTTAAAATAAATTTTGTGCAAGTGAAGTGTTTTGTGGATTACGGAGTGATTGTTTTACTTACTCAACATGGTAAATTGTTGTGTGCTTGGATGTAAAAGCCGTACTGAGCGTAAATATGAAAACATAACATTTCACACGTAAGTAAGCCTCATTTATATTGTTCCTATATGTTTTACCTGCATCGAAGTGCATTAATCTTAAATCCTATAAAAGAACATACATAATAGTGGAAAAAAGTAGTGAATTATCAATCGAATTGTAAAATATTTTTGTATTATTACCTGACCAAATATAAAAGGTCGTCTATGGCTCAACTCTGTGGGTTATGGCTTTTACGGTAGCCATTTTGTTAGTATTTTAAATTTTGCTGGGTTATCGTTACCTTTAGGGATACCACAATACAAAGGGTAAAAGTTCTCGATTTAAGGGTAATTTACAATCGACTAATTTTTAAAATCGTATATGTATTTTAATTGCTGGAGGAACATTTCATGCGTTGTAGTGATCATTATTATTTGAACTAATTATGATTTGTGTTCATTTATATAGATTTCCAAAAGACGAGACGGTACTAAAGGTTTGGATTGCAGCGACTGGACGGCAAAACTGGCAGTCTACCAAGCACACTCGCATGTGTTCTATCCATTTTAAAACCGAATGCTTTCAGAAAAAGCAACGGATAACTTATTTGGCAAATATTTGAATGTACGCAACAAATTTATGTTGCGTATTTATGTTATTATTTAATAAACTTACATCATTTAACGGCCCATAAAAGTTATTTGTTGACTATTTTATTTAAACTTTATTGCTCTGTAAGTTGTATAATTGGCGGACTTATTCTGTTCTATGACGTTAAAAATCCTATTTCCTTCTTAAACATTTTTTTTGTACACAATTTTTGTTTTATCCCTATGTTAATATTTTTTTGTACAAATAAATAAAGATTTTGACTGTAAAATTAAGTATTTATTGTAATTAAGGTTACTAGTGTATTTATATGGGTGGGGAGTAAATTTTTATGAACATGGCCACCCCAAAATACGTAAGTACTTTATATCTGTCTCATACGGGTGAACGCGGCTGTCAAGTCTATAATATACTTCGTCTAAGCTTAATGTTGAAGTAAAAGAAAACGTCAAACTATCTTATCGTTCTCGATGACAGCATTGTCATTTGCTTAATGAATCGACATACTGATCACTACTAAACTCTTTTTCAGAATAACGGAATAGGTAAATTATGATGGTAGATATAACTCTAAGGACTTTATAATTGGGCTGAGATTGATATAAGCGATGGTCTGACCTTGACAATACAATCGATAATACATTGAAAATGAAAATATGAAAATGAATAATTAAAAAATTTGAAATTAAAAAAAATGAGAAATAACATTAACGTGTTAATTGTCATTTTTTTATTTTAAGAAACTGGTCCAGTGTGAGTGAATTTTTAGCCTATATCATTCCACTGCTGGGAAAATTCTCCTATTAGGTAATTTTGTCATCGATCCCTGTCTGCAGCCAATTGCTCCCAAAACCCAAGCTGACCAATTAAACACCATCATTTTGGGTCAAATATTATTTTTGACTTGTGCTCTGATTTTAACCCCGAAGCTTAACGTGTCTGTCTGTGGTATCGTTACTGCCAAACAGATGAACCGTTATGTCATAGATAATTTACCCCAAATGTTTTTAGCCACTCTTTATGAAAATCTGTTCAGCCATTATTTTAGCGAAGCCAAATCAGGCCGTTAGCACAGTTATTAACACAGTTGACATATAAGCAGACAGGAGTTTTTGTAAATCAGGGTTTCAATATTTAAAAATTCAGTTTTTTAGATACGGAACCCTTAATTAGTGTCTTTACTCTAACCTGATGAAGTCCTTGTAATTTGTAATAGCCGTTTAGTAATTCATAGAAACCTTGGCTTTGTATTGACATAGCAATTAGTGCTCTACCAGGAATATTGTTGACGTTTCGCTTGGATTATTGTAGAGATTATCTGGTTAAATCATAATAAATACGTTGATACCTCATTAAGAATCTCAAGCTTGGTTGCACCAGCACCATATTATTATTCTTTAATTAAATTCATATTTTGTTTGTACGACAAAAGCAATAGTACTGCTTTCACGTTTAATGCTGGGAATTATTTTTATTCCATAGCAGATTGTTTGTGAACCGCTTTGGTTGATTTATTTAAATCGTATTAAATCAGAAGTAAAGAAGACTTGAGAATAAAACTAATTTATGACTAAATGAGAAAAAGTTAGCCGAAATGTCTGTTCAAACTTAATATTGAGTTACAATGATCGCAATTGCTTTAATGATAGGGTGTCTCTGAGGTATTTGATATAGGTATTTACCTTTTATGTAAGTCAAAAATCATTTGCAACGTGAAAAGCTGAAGTCATTTTGGACGAAACTCCTTTACCACTTTCAAATGAAAAACGCTTGATTACACGATCCCAAAACAGGCGTCACTTCAAATAAAAGACGACGCAAGGTGCAAGCGAATATGACTCTATAAATGGTCAGACTGTAGTGTCCTCAATAGTACCTATGATATACCAGTTGGTAGTTTGACCAAACACAACGCTAAAATTATTTTAAAAATATATATTTTAGTTTCAAATTTTAAATGCCTAGAGCTGAAATAAACACTTACCCCTAGTTGGGTAGACTTAAATTTTTTTTACCTGAAGAGTTTTTTAGTTTTAAATTTATTGCCCCCAAAATCATGAAAACTATGGTCACCCCAGACATCTAAATTACCAGCCCGATGGAACCTCGCATTATGATGGCAACTTTGTTAACACCGGCAACACTCTAAAGCTTTTTGAAAACTAATTAAAACATGTTGAATATAATAATATATCGAATATCGTAGGTACAGCTACGTTTTACTTAAATTACACCAGTTTGGGAATTTCGGGTTAGTGTCAATTTGTACAGAGTTTGTTTGAATGGTTTAACTTTTATGTCATGTACTAGTTTCAATGTGGTTTTTCATGAAAATAATTACTTATAGGTTGGGTACTTGGTCCGGTATAAGGTCCTATAAAAGTAAAAGTGTATATAATTCAGTAACATTTCCTAGGATTCAAATCAGTGCAAACGAAAATGAGAAAAAGACATCAAATGCATCAGTTAGTTAGGATTTCAGCAGAAAGTAAGGGTTGAAGTCGATCTTACCACTCGTAAAGGGACCTGTACCGTTACCATGAGCTCACGACGGTTTTACTCGCTAGCGACTACGTAAAAAAGTCTATGGAAAATTGCACAGCACCCCTAGCGGTCACGTGCAGAACTAAAATTTTCCATACAAAAAGTTACGTCGTCGCTAGCGAGTAAAACCGACATAAACTCATGGTAACGGTACTGAGGCCGAAGTGCGAATCAGAGCGAGACTACTCGATCAAACGCATCGAGCGCGTTTACGTGAATTTATATGGGATTGAAGCAGCGCCATCTAGTGGCTAACGTGTACACTACGTAAACCACTAGATCAGCTCGACCGGCGGCGCATGCGTTGTCACGCGCTTACCATCCGTCCACCCTGTTAAACGTGCTGTCATCCCCAAAATAATAAGTTGTAGCAAACGCGATCTGTTCAGACGGTCTACTATGAAAAACGAAATCCGTCAATACGATTATCGTTTTTCGGATCCGAAAGATTTCTAGTATGGAATGCTTACTACGAAATGCTTCGGATCCGCAAAACGATTGTCATTTCGTTTTTCGTAGTAGGCCTTCTGTTCTGTTCTGTTCTGTGTCTGATCTGACTCTGATATCCGAAGCCAATCCTATGCCCCGGCGTTGTTGATCCCTTTATGTAACGTGCTTCTATGTATATGGTTGACGCCGGTTTGATATCAATACGATGTCGCTCCCTTTACGAGTGTTAAGATCTGCTTCAACCTTAATGTAATATGTAGCCTGATAAAAAGTAAATTAATTAATTTAAATTAATACATTTAGTAAGGATTCTAGCAGATGACAGCGCTGCAATCTTCAACAGCGTCTAAATTAGTCTTATAATGCCACTTTTTCCAGATAAACAGTTATTGAACGCAGTGCTGTATATAAAAAAGAAAATTAACCAAAACCATCTCTCACAGGTGCATCACTACGAGCGGCTGGCAAGTCATGGCGAGCTGAGCACAAGGCGGCGCGAACGCTGGGCATCATCGTCGGCGCCTTCCTGCTATGCTGGCTGCCTTTTTTTCTTTGGTGAGCACTATAAGTAAATATGAATATGCGCCAGACAACACAAGTGCTCGGAAGACTTTTTTTTTTGTGTTAAAAAAACGCACCCAACGATTTCAGTCCACATTGTAGAATTTGCTGCCGGCAGAAGTGATCCCTCGCAACTACAATTTGGACGTTTTCAAGAAAAGAGTGAATAGTTAGTAGTAGTAGTAAAATAAGGCAGACATGGTCCATCTTAGGCTACATTGTCACTTAACATCAGGTGCAATCGTAGCCAAATGTCTGTCCATCTAATAATAAATAAAAAAACAGAACGGAGGCGTCCTACATAAATACTTAAATACATGTAACATCCATTGCTTGTGCTAGTCACAAAAACATTTGTTTTCTTGCGGAAATCGAAACCGCGAATTCGTAGTCGACTATGCATCTTTGCGCTTGACAAATTCCACTTACACTGTGCTGTAAACATTTTCACAAACTTATAATACTATTATAAAATTGTTACTTCATTACACCCGATATTCTGTTAGTAAATTAAAAGCTTAAAATAAATATTTATATCAACTAAATTTGTGTCCATTGTACGCCATCTTTTTAAACAGAACTTTCTGATTGGGGTGTCAATAATTTGTAAATTATCTTCAACAGTAAGATCGATCACGAACCGGCCTTTCATTTATTAGGGGTTGGTAATGATCCCCTTTCTAGCTGATTAAATTTGATACGGCTCCCGAGACAATTTAATGATCCCTTACGACGCTAAAGTTCGGAGTTTGATTGCCTCGTGACGATTTTGAGTAGTCAAATGTGTTATGTTGGAATGTTAAACAGGGAGCAAAATTTAAAATATAGGCCCTCGTAGTAACCAGTAATCAATGCTTAATGGTTTTAATTTATTATAACGAAAAAAAGTTAGTTGTCATTTCCTAACAAAATAAATCGAAAGATGAAGTAAGAAAACAAAAATTGCGCATAAAAGACCAAAAATTTTGCGTTGTTCGACCGACAGCACGGTAGCTCAATTGGAAGAGCATTTGGCCCGATTAGCCAGAAAAATGCTGGTTCTTATTTAATCTTGAATACAATTATGAGACTCTGAGTGTTTAAAACATTCTAAGCCATACAATAAATCGAACCAGCAATATCTTGCAAAGTCTAGTCACAGAACTTGACAATGTTATTTACTACGAGTTAGCGATTTTGACATATTGATTAGGGTTTAAAACTTTGGATTTCCTTATCCCTGAGTAAAAGCATTTTAATGTTTAACCATCTTTTCCTCACTTTTATTTACATAATGTTTATAACTAAAGGATTACATCGAGTGTTATGCAATAAAGAGTTATTTAAGACATTTTTTTTAATAAAAGTTAAAATATTGACACTAGTCTTTTTTTTTCAAATAAAAGTTAAAATATTGGTCACACACTGGTCGTAAATCTAATCAACATTTTTTTTTCACAGGTACGTTACAACGAACGTGTGCGGCGAGCCTTGCGAGACACCATCCGTGGTCGTCGGTGTCCTATTCTGGATCGGGTACTTCAACTCGGCACTGAACCCTCTCATCTACGCCTACTTCAATCGAGACTTCCGAGATGCGTTCAAAAACACGCTCATGTGCGCCCTGCCTTGCTGCTTCAGCTGTTGGAAAGACACCGGCACGGCGCAATTTGTGTAGTAAACACACGTGCGACTAGTCGTAGGTAAGTGCGATTAGTCGCAACGATTAGTCGCAAGGTTTTGTATGGAATTGCTATCTATAGGTTTTATGGTAAGAAAGCTCGGTGGTTAGGTGTAAACGTGTAAAAATTGAGGTGAGTAAATTAGATTTTAATGTTTAGCAAACAAATAAAGTTTTGCCATGTAATGCATCATTGTAAATATATTATTTTTATTGTAGAGTCTAAGTTAGTGTTAAAATAAATTGGCAATAATATTTTTTGTATAGGTTCCACGTTTATTAATGCTTTAAATAACTGCCAATCATAAATGAACATAGTTCATTATACCTTTGTGTCTATAGTAAGTAGAATATAGTATCATACATGCATAGGCATAGTTGCTCAAGTTGTAAATTCGTCTACATTTTAGGTATCAATGTAATTATAGTATTTTTTATTACTTACCTGCAATTATTTTCTTAACATCATCCTTCTATGCCTATGAACTACGTTTAGTTCTCTAGTAACAGTCTTTTTTTTATTTTATGTCCAAAAATTTGCCCTGTAAAAGTTTGTCATGATAATAATTCAATGATCTGGTGTTTTGAAAACTTATCATTTATTTCATAGGACGTAATATATCCGTCTTTTTTCATGATAAAAGTTGAAAATAAAGACATCAGCATCTAATTGAGAAAGATTTCACAAGTTCACATACTACATCAACGGTTTAGATATTTGGTCTTTAGTCTGTCACTCTCACACATTATCATTACAAAGGGATGGGGATTTTAAAAATCCAGACTTTACACAACGAAAAGTCGCTCGTCTACTCGCCCCTAACACGTGGTCCTCCGTCGACTGCATTGCCGCAGTTTGGCAAACAAGCTAGATAGACTACGTGATGTGAGGCTTAATAGCTTTACGCTAAGCTTTAACTGAGCCTTAAGTACCCTGTTCACTGAAGCTTAATGAATGGTTCTGCGGCGAAGTTTACGCTACGCTTGTTAGCTGTAAGTTAAATTTAACGTCTGTTGTAACTACGTAAATCTATATAAGATCACCTCGTTTAAAGTGGTTATATTTAAAGGGAAGATTAAGCACAATAAATTAATCATTTTTTCTAGAAAACACTTTGGGTTTGGAGGCGAAGCCGATGATGTAGTAAGCTTTTTAAATGATCAGGGTGCTGTTTTAAATAATCATATTGGTTTAGTTAGGTAAAATAATAAAAATGAAAATCTCTTTTTTCACAAAAAAATAATGATTGTGTATTGTTTCTATGATGTATACAAAGACTATGTTAAAATATTATCACTTATAACGATTTGACCTTATATTTAGTGGTTCCAGCTTTGCACGGGTGCAATGAAAATTTTCCTTGATCATTTACTTACTTACTACACTTGCATAACTAAATAACTAGCTAACTACTGAGGAAACCTTCCTTAAGAATCCGAGCAGTAGTATTTAGGGTTCCGTACCGAAAGGGTAAGAGACTCTAAAAAGTTAATGCATATTTATTAACCCGTAATGGCAACAGCACCAACCAGGTGACAACCAGGCGTTTACCACGTTACGTAACCGGATAGCGAACGCCTCGCCTTGGATCGTATTTGCTACAACTTATATCAGGTCTTCTTCTGTATGACAGATTCTTCATTGTATCTTACGATCAGAGAGTATCATTACAAAAAGTAGTTAGATGTTTTATACAAAATGAATGTTTCCCACATCATTCTTGTAATCTGCCGCTGTTTGGTCGGGACTGCTTATTCAACATATTTGCAGCTAACCACCATATCTGGTGGCCGTTCACTATCATCCACCCGCAACCCTGCTAGTCATCATCATCATTATCAGCCAAAGGACGTCCACTGCTGAACATAGGCCACCCCCCAGGGCTTTCCACAACGACTGGTTGTGAGCGGTCTGCATCCAGTGCGATCCTGCGATCTTAACAAGGTCGTCTGTCCATCTTGTCGGTGGACGTCCTACGCTGCGCCTTTGGTCGAAGGGTCTCCAATCTGGGACTTTTCTGCCCCAATGGCCATCAGTTCTACTCGCTATGTGCCCAGTCCACTACCACTTGAGCTTACTGATTCGCAGGGCTATGTCGGTTACCTTAGTTCTTCTACGTATCTCCTCGTTTCTGATTTGATCTCGTAGAGAAACACCGAGCATAGCACCCTCTCCACCGCTCGTTGTATGATTTTGAGCTTCTTTATGAAGCCTATAGTTAGATTCCCCTTTCGGACCCCGCTAGTAGCGTACAGAAATGCGATAAAAGTATCAAATCAAAAGCACGAGTCCTCGCATGATCACAGTACTTTTTCCGCATCGCGGACGTTTTTAATTCGCCTCTACCACGTAATTTTTTTGTAAAACGACTAACAAGCCTGTCGCTTTGCAGAACTAATTTGTGTTACTCAAACAGTGTGGTTGATGTTTTAGTATGATGGAGCATGCAAAGTGACAGCAAAATCCCGGTTTGAAATTAAATACCACAGCTTTTTTGACATAAAATTGTGAAAAATATTTCATCCAGCTTTTTAGTACCCGGCTAACTTTTTATTTTAGGTTCAATCACTTTTGTCACATATATAAGCAAATTTTGTATAGACTCCCATAATATGATACTCATTGTAAAAATCCGCTCAACTAGGCCACAAAAATAAAAAGTATAAAAGCTGTCCACAACCCCGTAAATGTATCTGCTTGATAGTTTGATAAAATAAATTCAAGGGCATGAAATTAAAATCCTACTTTTATTTTTATAGACTTTTTTATTGAAATGCTAATGGAGACATTTGAATTTGCGATACCAACGAAACATAGTCTCAAGATGCATCATCTATACAGTTATTCTTAATAAAAAGTACATATAAATAGTTCAAAAACGGAGGAGCATTGTCTTCCCACAAGACTTTCAAAATACATACCTTATAAGAATGAAAAGGGATACCTACTCTACGGAAAATGCGAAACATAGAGCACAGCTTACAAATAAATGAACTCAATTGGTTTCACACCCAAAAATAGACAAACTACGAGTGAAATAAATGATCCGGTTGAATGTGCAGTCAAATTCACCGCTTAGCGTCAAACGGAACGGAATGTGGCACGTTCACGCCCGCTGCGTGATACGGAACGTTTAGGCATTGCACGCACGGCTGCAAACGTAATGCTTTTATGAACTCCTATTAAAGTACAATTTAAACTGTAGCGGTGAAAACTTCTGAAGCGAGTACAATCATCAATTATTTTATCAGGGTTTATCATTTCATAGAATAAAGGTTCTACATATTTCTCTTTCAATGCTCATTTTCAATAACATCTGAATTTTCTCACACTTGTTGCCCTAAAACATTGTTACTTGTAAATTTTGTAATCTACATACCGTTTCGTACCTCATAGAGAGTGAAGAAATTGATTTTCAGCATCAACGCACTAAGTACCCTACTCTTAAATACACAGTCCTAATTTCGGGTGTAGATATTACGTTCACTGTTAAATGATAAGAGAAATGAGCCGCAAGCTTTGGTCCTACCGTAAAAACATTTTTTTCATCAAAACAAAGTACTATCGTATCGTATGACAACAAAAAATTAATATTCCTATCGGAATAGAAGAACAAGTAAAAGCTGTCAAACGAAACCGATTTTGGATGACAATAACCAATTTTAGTAAGTTACATTAGTAACTTAAAATGAGATAACCTTTCGTCCAGGTGATTTATACTTATCTTTTTAGGTTAAATATATGAGTTTACCGCATGATAAACAGTCGACACAAAATATCAAACATGCAGCCTTAGTGTAAAACGATAACTTATTTATTTGCACAAAATATTCGTTAATATGCATTAAATGTTATTTTGTCTTTAGTTTTTACATAACGTTAACGTTTAAAAAAAAATTAGCAAACTTCGTACTAATTTAAACCGGATTGGCAAATATAAATCGTAAATTGAGAGGCTTCGATTTGAACTAATTTACCTCTGAAATGAAAAGTTATAAGGGTTATTTTGCTGCAATGAACAATAAATCAATCACCGATCAAGTCCCCATGTTTCAGAAGCACACAATTTCCCTTAAATAATTTCGTTTGAAATTATAAAAAATCACATGAAAGTAATTTTCAGCAAGCCTCTTTGGGCCTCCTAACTGTTTGACAGCCGCCAAAAATGGTTCTGCTGCATCATATCTCGCATTTCTTTTTATCGCACAGCTTTATCCTACTGACATCTCGCTTTTGTCGTTCTATTCCAAAAGGGATAATAATTCTATGTATGACAATGAAATTTTGCCGTAAGACATGTGAATGAAGTTGATCTTACATAGTAGACCACAAATAGCTTGGCTCGCTCACTTCGCTCAGCCCGCTCAGTTCGCTCCACAAAGCGATTGCGTTCCGTTTCACGCACTGCTGGCGCTGATGTAACTTCCCGTAAAATAATTAATTTAACAAATTTTTTGCCGCTTATTTCACAATACAGAGTATAAAGGTGGATGAATAAAATGTTGTTTTTATTATTTGTCTGTAAAAGGCCATTTTAGAGTCACTGAAGTCTTAATACCTAGGCACCAACAAGTTTCCTACCTAGCTTCGTGATAAATTGTAATATAGAGCCAAAAATAGTGTCTGTCAAAGTGAGTCAATCTATTACGAACAACAAATGCCGCGAGCGAAGTTAACTAACAAA
This sequence comes from Pyrausta aurata, assembly GCA_963584085.1. NCBI lineage: Eukaryota > Metazoa > Arthropoda > Insecta > Lepidoptera > Crambidae > Pyrausta > Pyrausta aurata. The sequence goes on along the minus strand of OY757275.1, from coordinate 8,826,256 downwards.
AACAATACATTTTCCTCGTAAAAGTCGATATTTGGTGTCATTGCCAATATTTGTCCTTGTCATGAAATATTGGCTTTTGATTGACAGGCTGATAGAGGGAATGGTGTTAGGAAACGCTTTATTATAACGAAAGATGTTTATTTTTGACATTATTTTTACTTGAGTGTCATTCATCTTGACACTTCTTTTACTCTGCTCGAATTTTTACATTCTGTATTAAAATACAATTTATTTCACAATACATTAGGATGTAGGTATAGTTAATTACCATAGAATATTCAGTAAATAAATTTTCATTGTGATATAACATAGAAATAAATTAATGGTAATTAAAAGGCAGATCCTAGTAGACTTAGCTCAATCACAGTATCAAAAATTGTTAACTATTTTCTTTTTCTTTAGTATGTCTCCCCTCCTTTTTGTTTCATGTAAAGATTTTCTATGTTATTAAAGTAAATTGTATTTAGAACAAATCAATGTTTGTATATAGGATCTGTCATCTCTTTGTAATACAAGTTAGTGTACTAGGATAAGCTTTGGAACAATTTTCGGTAATAATGTACTGAAAATGTTCCGAAGATATTTTTTTTGTTGTAATGTTTTTATGTTTCTTTGTAAAAGGGGAAAACAAATACGTAACAACTAAGTGTTATTAATGCTAAATAAATATATTTGTATGTCTGTGAAAATAGTATTAATACATTGGTTGTTAATGAAATTAGTGATAGAATATAAATTAATGATATGCTTAACTTTACGTGTATAATACCTTACTCAAAAAATCATCTTTGAAACTGAATGTTACAAATATAAATATATCCTATCTTCTTAAAATAAATCTCTACTTTTTCACATTATAAATAGAATAATGTAAATACTATTTTCTCCTAGAATCAAATTCTAATTGCGTTGTGTATAATTAAATGAGCATATCTGGGCAAATGTGTTATCGGTTTTTAAATTGAATAGACCTTTAAACTATTATTTGTTTACCTATATCAATATTTTTTTTTAATTGTTAAGCATACAGTTCCTGATGTAGTTTTATTGAAAATTAGAATACTTTGATTAAAGTAGAATAGCGGAAGATAGGTGACGCGCCACTCGAAAGTGGACCGCTAAAATCAGGCCCCCGTCGCCTAATTTCCATTGGATTGCGTGTGCGGGTGACATTTTTATGACGTGTGACGTAAGGAATGTGTAGTGCCATTTTTTAGCTGACAATTAGTATGACATGCCGTATCTTCCGCTATTTTACTTTAATCAAAGTTAGAATACTATTTAATTAGGTAGTGTAGAAACCACCTCTGTTATTGGCACTCAATTTTATTTAAGTGTTCACTTAGGTCGTCGGCCTTTTCATTAGACAAGCGTCAAACGCTTTTAGTAGTTGTAACGTCATAAACGTTTCATTATCATATTCGAAACGGCAAATTTATTTTTATCGGTACGATCCTTAATAAGTTTGTAAAATCATGCTTATTTTGCCTTGTTTTCAATCTGGAAAGATGATAACAATATGAGAAATGTTTTTATTTTAATTGATACATTTTCAAGGCAAATCCTCACGGCTTTTTCTGTTGTTACCTCCAAGAAATACAAAGTTAAGAGTTACCAAGTTTTGTTATGGTTTTGATTTTAAAACCCTTTAATTTTTTTTTTTTCAACGCAAAAATGCTATCAGCATCATAGCCTCCTCAGCACAAAGAAACGGCTTCGTTTTTTAAAAGATTGGTTTAAAGTTTATTTTTTATGATTCATGTCTTAGGTTTTTTTTCTTTGTTTAAGAAAAATAATGAGTTCCATAAACGTGTAATACTTTTACTTATTCACACCCGAAAAAAGCGTGAATATAAAATTATCAACAAAAAAACTGTAAATAGTGTATAATATTTTTAGCGTATAAAAAACAGCAATAACTAGCAAAGGCTATAAGAATTGATGTGTACATTTAGCTGTTATAGAAATAAAATATTTTTACTTTGGTGTTCTTGTTGCAATGTGTTACTATCTCATACTTTTACTATTAGTTTAACGTAATAAAGAGTAAATAAACGGTTAAAATGTATGTTTTTGTTTTTATTACCTTGAAAGCTAACATACTTTGTAATATATCGCTTTCATTGGATATTCCATATTCATCATCATCGCATCAATATCAGACAAAGGTGAAAAAAGGTTTTAAAAATACAGATAAAAATATATACCAGACAACACGCCAATTGTCTTGGTTTTAAAGTTAGGAATTTTCTTTCTTGTATACATTTTTATTGTGTTAATATTTTTTCTGCCTCATACAGTGGTAGACAAGAGAATGCTTTTAAGCATTGAGTCCACCATTCGTTCTTCCTTTTGTATGTGCAATAAAGAATATAAAAATAAATAAGAACCTACTATGCTATATCCTAGAGTAGCTTATCGAAGGTAGATACTCGTAAGTACTCAGATAAACAGGGTGTTTTTGCAAGGGGGTGCTAAATTTTGGAGGTAAATGCGACCATCAAAATAAACAACTTTTACTATGGGGTCATGGTCGAATTCTTAAATAAAATTTCAGGTGCCCCATACAAAATCAATCAGCTCCCACGATGATAATGTATGGAGAAGCAAAAAAAAAGGTTTGAACGATGGTCCCATATTTAAAGTTGTTCATATTGATGGTTTATTCACCTCCAAAAATTTGGCAACCTCTTGCAAAAACACCCTGTATAGACTACATGTTGTGAAGGCTGTATCTCGCGACGTCAGGAAGGCACTTAAGCCGGCACACTTGATTACGAGATTGTTACCAGACGCTCCTAGAGATCTAAATCTAGATTGAAACGGAGATATGAATAAGACTATCACACTTTGCATTAGAAAAATTGCATATTATTTTTTGTACACTGACAGCTTTAGAATCTGATACCTTAACATTTCTTACGAATAATAAAAATAGATTAAACTTAAGTGAAATTCTCTCAGGCTTTGAACTGTCAAAACTTAAATAGATGCAGAAATTATGCAGCGTGTGGCCTGTAATAGGAGCAAAAATTTTTATCAATGATTCTTCAGTGTATACGTAGCCACCTTGACCTGGCCATAATGCTCCAAATAGTTATTAATCAATGTATATCAAAATCGCTAACTCGTTGTAGTAAACGATAATGTCAAATTCTATCACTGAACATATTTTTAGGGTTCCGTACCTCAAAAGGAAAAAACGGAACCCTTATAGGATCACTTTGTTGTCCGTCTGTCCGTCCGTCCGTCCGTCTGTCAAGACCCTTTTTCTCAGGAACGCGTGGAGGTATGAAGCTGAAATTTATATCAATTACTCAGGTCTACTGTCCCTTAAAGCTGTGAAAAAATCAAACTTCTAAGCCAACGCAATCAAAAGATACAGCCGTTTATGCCGCAAATTTTCGACACTTGCAAGGGAATCAAAACCTACAGGGTGCTTCCCGTGAACTCAGAATCTTGAAATTTGGTACGAAGCAACGTCTTATAGCGTAGATAAAGGAAAAATTACGAAAACTATAAATTTTTAGTTACATCACATAATATATTTTTTTTAATAATTTTAAACTTACTACCCATTTCCTCATAAACGCGTAAAGGTATTAAATTGAAATTCATACCAAATACTCAGGTCTATAATACCTTTAAGCTGTAACAAAATCAAACTTCTATGTCAACGCAATCAAAAGAAACAGCAATTTAAGCTGCATATTTTGAAACTCGCAAGTACTCGCAAGGGAATCAAAACCTAAAGGGTACTTCCAGTCGACCTAGAATCTTGAAATTTGGCATGAAGCAACGTTTTATAGCACACATAAAGGAAAAATTCCGAAAACCTTAAATTTTTAGTTACATTACAAAATATATATTTTTTAATAAATATTTGTAAACCTTGCAGGTTTGTACGGAACCCTCGGTGCGCGAGTCCGACTCGCACTTGGCCGGTTTTTTTGTAATACATACATTGCTGGTTCGATTTATTTTGTTAGAAAATAACAATAGGTTAATTTATTTTTCATTATAATAAATTAAAACCATTAATAATTAATTACTGGTTACATAAAGAGCCTATTTTAATTTATTTTATTTTTTTGTTGCTATTACAGGCCACATCCTGTATATATCAAGAATTTTATTATCCTTTCTCTGTAAGATAATTTACTATGTTGACATTAAAAATTAGATATATTTTTGACATTTGAACATAATCTGGCTCTTTTGTTCGTTATATCCTTAAAATGAGCTTTCAAAACGTCGCATATTATATCAAGAACAGAAATATTACGCGAGTTTATCCATAGACCAGAGGGCATACGATACATTCTCAACCCTATATCACAAAGTTAAAGTTCAAATTACGGAAGCTACTGAAATAACTTTGTCGAGACACATAAAGGGAATAATCTGTCGTATTCCGAAGTTACAATAAGTGACTTTAAAGTCGCAGAACTTCGAGTATTTGATTAGCATTTCACTCATGAACCTAAGGGCTCTTACACAGTGCGGAATGAATTAGTTTTTACTAAATATAAGACTAATCCATTATTTCATGCATTTAAGTAAGTTTTTAACGCGGTTGAATGTTTTAAATTATTTTCTGATAAATCTAAAAAAAACGATAATTTACAAAGAAATTATGAAAGCATCTTGTATATACGAGGTATGCCAAATTCTTGCCTTATAACCAAATAATGAGAAATCGTGCCAGGTTCTAATAAATTTGAAATATTCAGTCAACTGAATAGTCTCAATATGAAATGCTAGCCGCTCTAAGTACTTTCAAATGGTTTTCAAATATTTTGTGTTCATGAACGCCGAAAATGTTAAACTCTAATATAATTAAGCAAAGGAATGAAAGGTCGATGAACTCAAACTGTTGATGAGAAGCTTTGTTTAATATTGCGACAGAAAAAAAACCATGCAGATGGTCCAATTTAGGCCGCATTGTCACTTAAAAGGTGCGATCATGGGCAAGTGTCTGGCTATCTAATAAAAAAAAGTATTTATACATAATAATATAAATTGCACTTGTTAACAGCAACCGTGACTCTGTGACAGACGGGGAATCGAACCCCGTGTCTTAATCTATCCGGGCGTATGCCTATACCACTCGGCCACCGTCACATTAACAAGCCTGTTAAATTTTGCAAGCGCTTTCTTTTTAACGCGTAGGCTGCGTGACCTCATCACTGTTGCGAGATTGCTCTGACAATATCCGAAGAAAAATATTTTTACATATATTTTAACGATCGATAAGATAAAAAAAGCCAATTTGTAGTTGATTTTTGTTTTTATAGTGTTGTAATCAACAAAAATCAACTATATAAGTGGCAAAATTCAACAGGCTTGTTAATGTGACGATGGCTGTACAGGCATACGTCCGGATAGCGTAAGACACGGGGTTTGATTCCTCGTCTGTCACAGAGTCACGGCTGCTTTTTACAAGTGCAATTTATATTATTAAGTTTGTATAGTGACAAAACACTATAAAAACAAAAATCAACTATGAAAAAGTATTTGTTTGTGTGAATTAGGTTTCCTCTTGATTCACTAGACAGTAGCTGTGTATTAGACCCTTTACACACTGCGACTTTTAGCATCGATGCAGTCGCAAAGTGTCAACCTTTACACACTGCGCTACTTTTAGCATCGATGCAGACGCGATGCTAACGCGCGTTACTATCGATGCAGTCGCGATGCAGAAGCTGGCAATTGTCAAATTATGTACTGAATATTGGCGACTGCATCGATACTAACGCACGACTGCATCGATGCCAAACAAAATCTGTTTATTGCGTGAGTCGCGATGCTATCGTGCGTTTTCAAAACGCGCTTCTGCATCGATGCTAGAAATCGCAGTGTGTAAGGGGTCTTAGAGACGATATATGGAGCGACCTCGCCTCACTCTTAAAACAAGATAACACACGTAAAATGCTGAAGAACTCGAAATACAGATATTGGGCAAGCCACTTGACCCCAAAGGCCATTGTTCTCTTAATTTTACAATCCATACATTCATTCCACTATAACCCCAAAATTGTGAATTATAATCCTCCGTATAAAACGTTATGGGGTAAAAGTGGATTTTTTTTGGGGTTTAGTAGCATAAGCCAGATATTGATATTGTAAGATAATAAAATATAGATATTGTAAGATATATCGACCGAAGTTGAACCTGGGACTTCGGAAACGGCAACATATTAAGAGTCTGCGTACATCAATGATCGATTTCCGTTATGACGTTTGTAATAGTAACTGTGTAATGGTATCTCCAATTGTTACACAAACAAAACAATTTCGTGGTTCTACTCTCCGAAATTATAATCAAATGCGGGCTTAATAATTCTCGCTTTCCTCAGGGATATCCGTGACAAGCCTTGTGATAGTGATGGTTGTCCATTGCTATGCTGGCTTTCGACAGGACTTGAACAATTTATCAAAATGTCAATAGTTATAATTGAATTTTGTGCGCATATTTGGAAAATTGTTACTTATCAATGAACATGTAATTGTACGTGAAGTCTACGTTGCCTACACTTTTTGTTTGGTATTCACTGTTTGTACCAAGGTAACCACTATTCTAGAGCAAACTTCTATGAATTCCACTTTCTTGACTTGAAAGCGAAAAGTTGAAAAGAAAAATTCAGTCAACCAATATAGATAGGTACCTATTTGATGGAACATTCTGATAGAATTTATTTTCCAAAAATTAGTTGCCCTGTACATTATTGAACGGTAGCAAGTAGCCTAGCATTGTAAATACCATAGACAAAAAAGATAGCTTCGCTTTATAGATACCTACAACTATTTTATCGACATCTTAACATAAAGATAACTGACATCACTAGCAAGCAGTGGAAGGCTAGATTTATTACTACCTCGTCTTTAATATTGTAGGGGGTCGCTAGGGACAAAATGTTCGTCTTTTTTCACGCACAGGGTTAGAAGGAATTGATTCAGGGCTGTAAATAAGCCTGTAATATTTAGGTTATAACGGCTGAGATGGCTTACGTAATTCTTTTTTGATAACATTCGCTTGTTAGATTATGTCATGTTTGGCGAAGTCGAAGTGAAGTGAAGTGGTAATTCTATCTCTATGGACGTAAAATTGTATAAAAACCCATTATTTCCCTTTGAATTTCGAACACGAGCTCGAATGCACGCGCGAGGTTGGACCAAAGAGGTCATTATTCGAAAATTGAGTTGACCACGAACCGACCCGTAGAGAAAATAAGAAAAAAGTACGTAAATACTTCATGATATGACTGTTTTACTTGTCTCTTAATTTAGATGCCTGATAAAAATGAAATGGAAAATAATAAAAAACATTGTTTGGTAAATACAAAAAATATTGAGTTTACAAGTTTATATCTATTTTATAAATAATTAAATAAACATTTCGCAGAGGTATACAGGCGAATCTTTCTTCGTTGTATAAGTTATTAAATACGTTTCGGAAAACGGTTTGAATAGCATTTGATATTTGAAGTTCAAAATATCATCTTTAAGTATAGTACTACTTCCTTTGATAAAATGCATCCGAAATGTCAATAATCAACTGGAATTACAGTTCTTCCCGGTTTATTCTTTATGAGGGCAGTCAAATGGCCTAACAGCTATTTGTTCGGAGATAAAACAAAGTTATTGCCTTCTAATGTCGCAAGTTTGGGAATAAATTAAATCGCGACCTTACATATTGGATTTTTAACCAAATGCTGATTTTGATATTTACCAGAGTCAGGTGTGAGCACAATGTAATTTTTACAACCTCAGCAGATAAAAAAAACCTAATGCAGAATGTACAAATACGTTTAAACTATAAAAACCGGCCACGTGCGAGTGGAAAAGAACCGGCCAAGTCAAAATTAACAATCGCTTATCTTAAAACTTAGATGGATCTAGAAACCTCTGTGTCATTTTAAAAGACCTATCCATAGACACCCCACACGCATAGGTTTGACCAAATATTTTTTTAGGTAACAGTTTCATGTATGGAAGCCCCCCTTAAACATTATTATTTGTTATTTTTTCTATGAGAATCGTAAAGCGGTTAACACGAAACATCTTCCTACCAAGTTTCAACTGTTTAATGCTAATAGTTTTAGAAAAAAGTGGCTGTGACATACGGACGGACAGACAGGACGAAACTATAAGGGGTTCCGTTTTTGTCATTTTTAAAAATACGAATGCGAAATTTTTAAAATGAAAATATTTAAGTCTTTTCATGTAGGTAACGATATTACTATTCTAACTGACACTGAGCATCGGTACTACGTAAATGCGTAGGTACTTTGATAAAAAAATGTAGCTTTTCTTAATTTTTTTTTTGGACTACAGTGACATTAATGATTTCATCGTTAAAAAATCTAGTCTAAAAAATACCTTTAAATTTTATTATCAGCTTACGCAATAATTGAAGGAACCAAGGCATCTACTACGCTTTTTCTCGTTATTTCTCACTATTAACTTAACTAGGCTCACATAAATCAAGCTTCCAATATTAGACAATGGTTCGCAAGTGATTTAGAATGCTAAATCAGTTTGGATCCCCGTTTGAGGGGAAAAGAACACAATGGAATAAGAGTCAAGTAAGTTTGCTTGAAGTTACACTTCATCTTAGAATAAAAGCGTCTATAGGTAAACCGCTTCATTGAGACTTCGCCTGCGGGGCATAGGGGCGCGGGGAGAGATGATAGGACGATAGCGGGTCGTGCGAGGGATGCGGGCGGCGCGAAATCACCCGATCACTAACCGCGCTTTCATCTCCCCCCGCATCCCTGTGCCCCGCAGGCGAGGTCTCAATTTCGCGGTCTACCTATAAAAAGTTAATATAAGTCAATGCTGAACAAAGATCGTACCAATTGATTAATAGTTAGAAACAGCCCGCATCCATCTTGCTTGCGACCTTAACAAAATCCATCTTTCTATAGTCGGGGCGTTACCAACTAAGTTACCATATCTGTCTTGCTTTCACTTACAGAAGCCGGCGCCCTGCTTATTCCTTTCTCTTATGACATTACAGCCCACTTACAGCCTCACGACTTAGTTGCTAATGCTCTGACTCGAATCGTTTAGATGGACTACTGCTACTTTCCATACCATAATAATATGTGTCATTACTACTTTTATTTAAGCCAATAATGCGTAGAGCTGGGACTATTCTACGTTTAAGTTTTCAAAATATTTTTATCTTTCGTGGTCGTGTATAATACAAAAACCTACTGAATTCTTTTATATCACTACCGCATGAGGATAACGTAAATCTACCGATAAATTTGTCACGTGCTCATCTCATTTATCTTACACGCTCGATAAAAATAAAGAGAAAGTTTAGTAAGAACACGGAGTGTATTAAAATTAGTTTTATCAAACATTTTCTTTGAAAAATAGCCTTATTACGTGAAGGGTTATCAAATAGCTCACCGGTCATGTTATAAATTGTATGAACTGGCGTACAAAGTACGTAAATGCCTACATGCAGTTTTAGATGCTTTCCTTAGCATGCTAATCACTTTTGGCGATTTTGTCGATTTTAAATCCACGGAAAGTACACATTTCATTTCTCCTTCGATGTAATGAGTGAAAGCAAGAAAGAAAGAAAAATCGTTTATTGGTTAACATCACAAGCACACACATACACAATATTACAGATAAAAATTACAAAAATATACAAAGATTGAAAGAAAAAATAATATACACAAAAGGGAAAAAAAAGTGGAAATTACCATGTCCCTTTTACACCGTACACCATACCAGGCCAGTGAATGTAAGTGTGTGTGTGTGTGTGACGCCTATACCCAAGAGGACCTCACTCAGCATAAGCCAGGTCCCCTGGAGAACCTGACGCCGGTAGAGAATGCCATTGCCATTTTCTGCGAAATCACTGCATTACTTAAACTGACCTGCCGTGGGAATCGGCCCATATTATGAAGGTTTAAGCATATCTCGATGTCCATATAATCTTCAAACGCACGCAATATGGGCAAGTTCTTAAATCCCTTATTTGCAGACGCGTTCAAGCGTGTAAGTCTGGCAACCCTTACCTTATCGTTAGTAAAGCCAGTTTACATTCACAAGCATAGGCGATAGCGGAAGCGAGTCATACAATAGGCCTGGTATCTTTAAGTTAAATACGGAGTCTGAAGTAAGCAAGCAAAGATGACTAAGCAAGTAAATAAAGGCGTTGTAAGCTATTACGTACGTTATTTTTAAGCTACATAAAAGTACAATTTTTTACAATATTTAAAAAAAAAAACACCTATATATGTTACGTGTTGGCCAAAAAAAAGCCAATAGCACTACAAAAAAAAGCTAAAGAGTATTATTATATGATTCACCTATTAAGTATTTAGTAGCATCAGCGTTACTATCGGTTTTGTTTTAGACAGATACTTAGCTTGAATTAAAAAATATTTTTTTTATTTTTTTAAATCACAATATACATATTAGCCCCCTCAAATAACCGATCTTTTTTTGAAATAACGGTCAAAAACATATACATATCAAATACACTACAGAACCTTCAAAGAGTTTTCTGTTACCGCTCTCGCTTGTTAGGATATACTCATACTTATTGTCCTTGAAGGCTCAAGCCACATAATGCAAGGAAAATATTAGTCCTCCAATGGGTATAATGGGATACCATTATTTTTTATGAAATTGAGATTAGGGAGGCTTTATGCGGGCAGTTCGGCAAAGTGTAGTTATCCAAATCGCTGGTACGGTCTGTAATCGATTTGGGAGTAAGTGATACACATTAAGGAAGTGGGACACCAGATTTGACGATGATATTATTCTCTAGTAGATAAGACTGTTTACCATGTAAAATTATATGACTCAAAATACAAGTGAGGTAAATTGGTTTTATTTAAAGTAGTTACTAAAGTCTAACCCCCTTATTCATAATAACTCAAACGGTCTTTCAAACCTATTTTAGCTATTACACTGTTTTGTCACTGTAGCGGACAACGAGCCACGGCGCGGGAAAGAGAAAGAAACAAGGAAGAAAGGGACACATAGTGCGATATAGTGAATAATGAATAAGCTATTGTGATTGGTTAGTTTTAAGTATTGATTTAGTCGCTAAGAAAACACCGATTATGTGAATATAAGTAGGGTCATTTTAAAGGAAAAATACAGTCTGATTTTAAATACGAACCAGCGTTTTATTACTACCGTGGAGATCGAAGAAAGTACAGTCCCCAGTAGTTGGTCCTGTAGTGCCGGATTTTAAGGAAGATATATGGTGCGAACCAGGAGCAGTAATATGGAAGGTCAAGAAGAGCCACCGAACGTGGCTAGGGCACGAGTGTTTCACTCGCCGCCCCGATCGCCGTCGACTGCTTCGAGATTACAACGGGCGGAGTCGAGTCACGCACCTACCTCAAGCCGTGCCATAGAAGAGGCATGGCAAACCGCGAGGCCCGCGCCTACCGCGACGCACGAACCTATCAAGGCGCCGGTAGCGCCCGCACCCCCGGCGGCGCCCGCGAATACCGCGCACGCGTCTCTCGCGCACGCGTCTCTCGCGAACCCCGTGGACCCCGCGAACCCCGCGCACACTTTCGAATTAGAGCGCCCGGACGCCGCCGCTGAGCGCCGCGACGCGTCGCCTGCGCGTTCTAATACATCGAGAAGGTCGAGTACGGAAGCGCGTATACGTTCAATCAAGCTGGCCGCTGAAGAAAAACTTGCAGAAATTAAGAAACGAGAACTGCAGTTGGAAGCGGAGCTAATTAAGAAGAGGCTTGCGGCTACAATGGAATCTATACGAGAAGAGGCCGCTAGTAGCATCGCAGACCCAGATGAGAGAATTCAAAATTGGCTGCATCATAGTACGACCGTGGGGCAATCTATGGAACCAAGAGATAAGCCGCTTCCTGCGCACGAACTGCGCACGTCGAGGCCCGAACGGGGGGAGCAGCAACGTCCTACGCCAGTACTATATGAGGAAACACGCCGTGAAGCCCGATCGCCAACGCCGACGAGGAAACATAGAGGCATCGAACAATTAGCGGAGGTAATCGAAAAGATGGCAAGAAATCGACCGGCACCGAGACAAGTCATCGACTTACCCGTATTTTCGGGTACGTTCACTGAATGGATGGCGTTTACCGCTGCGTATAAGGAATCTACTGCGGTATATAAATTCTCGGACATAGAGAACATGGCTCGCCTTAGGAATTGCCTCAAGGGCGAAGCAAGGGAAGCCGTCGCCGAGTTGCTCTATAGCGGAGGAAGCCCGGACCAAGTAATGAGAACATTAGAGCAATGCTTCGGGCGGCCGGAATTTATTATTGACAAAGTATTGGAAGACATCAAGAGACTGCCGCGACTGGGGAACACTGCAAAGGACCTGAATATCTTTGCGGTGCGCTTACAGAACATAGTCTGCGCATTGACAAACATAAACCGACGCGGATATTTGGAATTCCCTATGCTAATAAGAGAAGTCATGGAGAAACTTACGCCGCATCTAAAGTCTCGATGGTGTGACTACGCCTACGATCACGAAGGATCATCGCAACCGGAGATAGTTTTGCTATCGCGTTTTCTTATGCGCGAGGCAGACTTGGCGCTGAAGTATACTTTCACGCAAGCAACCACTACAACCGCGAACGCAAAGCAGGACGCTATGAAGAAAGTCGTGAAGAAAAAGCCTGCGGAAGTATACGCGACTACGACTACTACAAATACCGCAACTCCGAACGAGAAGTGCCACAGTTGCGAGGGTGAACACTCACTAGTCAAGTGTGAGAAGTTCAAGAACTTGGACACGGACGCAAGATGGGAGTTAGTGAAGACAGCCGGTCTATGTTTCAAATGCATAGCCAGTCGGCACAGAAGAGGTACTTGCCGTGCAAAGCCGTGCGGAGTAGACGGCTGCAGACGCCCTCATCATATGCTACTGCATGCCGAGCGCACTACGCCGCCACCTGTAACGCCATCACCGTCATCTGAAGTCGCGCCAGCCGATAGCGAAACCGTGATGTCTGTCGCTGCCGCCGATGAACAAGAAGCTGACGTGCTATTGAAGATAGTGCCAGTCACTTTAACGGGACCCGCAGGGAGTGTTGACACCCACGCACTCCTCGATGAAGGCTCCACCGTCTCACTAATTGAAGAGCACCTAGCACAGCAATTGGGAGCCGATGGACCTGCACGACCGCTGAACTTAAACGGAGTAGCTGTCAGTGAACGTCGAGAGCGAAGCAAGACAGTCGACCTCGAGATCCGGGGCAAGAAGAACCACGACTGCCACGAGATAAGACTGCGCACCATTCCGCAGTTAATGCTTCTCACTCAAGCTGTACCGAACCGAGTGCTGAAGTTTGAACACCTGCGCAACCTGAAGCCTGACGACGTGTGCTACGGCAAGATCAAACCGCGAGTGCTTATTGGAACCGACAACTGGCATCTGATAGTGTCACATCAACTGAAGATGGGAAAGAAGAAGGAACCCGCCGCCTCACTGACCGCACTGGGGTGGGCAGTATATGGAACCATACCACGCTTCATCCACAGACGTGATCAAGAATCTGTCTTGCACCTGTATGCGCCCGAACATAACATAGAAGACGACGCGCAGGACAGCCGTCTGGACTCAATGATGGAGGAGCACTTCCAGATAGATTCGCTAGGCGTATCTGTCTGCACCAAGATGAAGAAAGAAGATCAACGAGCCGTCCAGATCTTCGAAGCCACAGCCAGACGAACCGATGGACGCTTCGAAGTGGGACTACCGTGGCGCAGCGACGACTTGGTCACGCCTCCGAGTTACAACGCCGCGTGTAGAAGACTCAAAGGACTGGAACGTCGATTCAATGGGAACACAGACTTCGCTGCACAATATAAAAAGGAAATAGAAGCTTTGCTGACCAAGGGATACGCGGAGGCCTGCAATGGAACCGAAGAACAGAGTCTAAGAAAATGGTACCTGCCGCATTTTCCGGTTTTCAATCCGAATAAACCGGGAAAGCTCCGCCTGGTCTTCGATGCAGCTGCGAGGTCACATGGAGTCTGCTTAAATGACTTCCTGCTGGAGGGGCCAGACCTGCTCCAACCGCTGCAAGGCATTCTGTTTCGGTTCCGAGAGAAGCCCATAGCAGTGAAGGCAGACATACAAGAGATGTTTCTCAGAGTGAAGATCAGACCAGAAAACCAACCGGCCCAGATGTTCCTGTGGAGAGAAGACGCCAACAAGCCGCCGCAAGTTTTCAAGATGACATCAATGATCTTCGGCGCTTCGAGCTCCCCATTCTTGGCTCACAGTGTGCGCAACCAGAACGCCAAGGACTTCGAGCACACACATCCATTAGCTTACGCATCCATAACGCGTGGGCACTACATGGATGACCTGGTGGAGAGCTATGAAGACATCGAGACCGCGAAGAAGACGATCAGCGAGGTGATCTTCGTCCATCAACAAGCTGGATTCAACTTGCGACAGTGGAACTGCAACGAAGAGGAGGCGCTGGCGGAGGTGCCCCCCGAACTACGCGCAACATCCACAACACGCTTGGCATCACCACCGGACAAGGCTTTGGGACTTCTATGGGACGCTGGGAAAGACGAGCTGGCGTTCAACACCACGCTTGCTCGAGTGCCAGAAGAAGTATTGAAGAACGTCAGAACGCCGACTAAAAGAGAAGCCCTCAGCACAGTTATGTCCGTATACGACCCACTCGGACTGCTGAGCCACTTCACGATCAGGGCGAAGATACTTCTGCAGAACCTGTGGAGAGCAAAGATCGGATGGGACGAGCCACTGCCCGAGTCCGAAGCAGAAAACTTTAGAAAATGGATAGTGGAGCTGACTGGCAACGTGTCAGAGCTGCGCCTGCCCCGCTGCTACGACCCAAACAGCAACAGGCGCAGAGAACTACACGTCTTCTGCGATGCCAGCGAACAAGCCTACGCGACCGCCGTGTATTGGAGGCTCACAAGAGAAGACGGCAGCGTGTGTGTCATCTTAGCTGCCGCCAAAGCTAAGGTGGCACCACTGAAGACACAAAGCATACCGAGGTTGGAACTACAAGCTGCCGTGATCGGAGTGCGACTCGCCGACGCTGTCACCTCAGAGCACGGGTGGCGACCAGACGACATCATCTTTTGGAGCGACTCACGCACCGTGCTCCAATGGATTCGGCACGACGCACGCCGCTATACGCCCTTCGTCGCACATCGTCTGGGTGAAATAGCGGAGAAAACAAAGACAACCCAATGGCGCTGGCTACCGACGGAGCTAAACGTGGCGGACGACGCAACAAGAATGAAAGCCAACTCTGAAGATCGATGGTTCACCGGGCCTAGTTTTCTTCAAGAACCCGAAGACACTTGGCCACGAGAAGAAGACAGTGAGCTCAGCATGGAAGAGGAGGTTGTAATGCTCGCATACGAAACCACGTGCGCAGACGGCCTACCAGATATCAGCCGCTTTTCATCATTCGAGAGGCTGGTGCGAGCAACGGCCTACGTGCTTGTGTTCATTGAAAAGTGCCGTGACAAGACAAAGAAGTTGGAAGTTCGGCACCTAGAACAGGCTGAACGATTGTGGATCATGAAAAGCCAACAAGACAGTTTCCCGACGGAAATGAAGTTACTAAAAGAAGGGAAACGCATTCCGAAGTCGAGTAGACTGTATAGACTGGACCCTATGCTGCAGGATGGAGTGATGATTCTCAACGGAAGGATCAACGCAGCAAACGTACCAAAACAAATGAAGGAGCCTGCAGTGTTGGACGGGCGACATCCTTTTACCCGTCTACTAGTAAAAAGAGAACACGAAAAAGCAGAACACGCAAATAGAGAGAGAGTTGTGAATGACCTCAGGCAACGATTTTGGATCCTTAGACTACGAACGACGGTGCGCCACATTACCAAAAACTGTGCCACATGTCACCTGAGAAAGACTAAGCCCGTCACGCCGATCTTCGGGGACCTGCCCGCAGCACGCCTGAACATACACCAGCGCCCGTTCAGCAGTTGTGGCGTGGACTACTTCGGACCAATGATAGTGACCGTGGGCAGACGTAATGAGAAGAGATGGGGTGCCATTTTCACTTGCCTCACCACCAGAGCAGTACACTTAGAGCTGGTGGCCTCGCTCTCTACCGACTCAGCAATCATGGCAATAAGGCGGATGGCAGCACGACGAGGATGGCCCGCAGTCATGATGAGTGACAACGGCACGAACTTCCGAGGCGCAGATGTGGAGCTTCGTGCAGCATATCAAGAATGGGCACCTGCGTTAGAACAACTAGGCCAGCTACACCGCATGAAGTGGCGATTCATCCCACCTGGGGCTCCAAACCAGGGGGGAGCCTGGGAGCGCCTCGTCCGCTCAGTAAAGACGGCGCTCACAGCAGTGTTAAAGAATAAGCACCCGAAAGAAGAGGTTCTACAGACCGTGTTGACGGAGGCGGAACATTCGGTCAACGCACGGCCTCTGACACATGTGTCGGTCGACCCGAAGGATCCCGAGTCGCTGACACCAAATCATTTCTTGCTGGGATCGTCGATGGGCCTGCCTCATACCGGCCCATGTCACCTCGCCGACCGCAGAGCTTGGCGCGTAAGCCAAGCGATCGCTGAGGAATTCTGGCGACGATGGGTCCGGGAGTATCTTCCCACCCTAGTACCACGGCAAGCAGCCGCCACAGAAGAACGCTGCTTAAAGAAAGGAGACCTGGTCTTGGTAGTGGACTATACCCTACCGCGCAATACCTGGCCGCGCGGAGTCGTCGAAAAAGTGTACCCAGGACCAGACCGGCGAGTGCGCAGCGCTGATGTCCGCACCAGAGCTGGAGTATTTAGGCGACCGACTACGAAGCTCGTCGTCCTGACCATGGAGAGGGCTTCGACGGAGTCTTCGCCGGGGGGAGAGCTGTAGCGGACAACGAGCCACGGCGCGGGAAAGAGAAAGAAACAAGGAAGAAAGGGACACATAGTGCGATATAGTGAATAATGAATAAGCTATTGTGATTGGTTAGTTTTAAGTATTGATTTAGTCGCTAAGAAAACACCGATTATGTGAATATAAGTAGGGTCATTTTAAAGGAAAAATACAGTCTGATTTTAAATACGAACCAGCGTTTTATTACTACCGTGGAGATCGAAGAAAGTACAGTCCCCAGTAGTCACTTTCTGTCAAATGATGACAGCGCCAAGAAAGAATGAGACAAAACAGTGTTATAGTTAAAATAGGTTTAAAAAACCGTTTGAGTTATTACATAGAATTATTATCCCTTTTGGAAAGGAATATTAATTTTATGAGTTATTATGAATAAGGGGAAAAAGTGCAGCAATGAATAGCTGACTATGATGAATAACAATGATTTTGACATGATAATGATTTTGACAGTAAACATACTAATAAAAAGTAACTATTTTATGCATGAATACAGTCAATTGTAAAAATACGAAAAAAAGGTTAGTTTTGCTTTTGAAAATACTGCTTCATATACGAGTAGAGACGCAATTTAAATGAAATTTGAACTTTCAAAAGCATTGCATTAAATTTCCCAAAAACTGAATACCTACCTCGTCACAAACTTCTGTCTACCATTAATTAAATTAAGGCTTGACCCGGATTCGCATACATTAACAAAAAAGCAGTTTAAACAATAAACAAAGCGGACCGTTTATATAAATGCCCTCCCATTCATATTTTGTAATGACGGTTTTAAGGGACACCGTTGTTTTCAGACAATGGTTCAGAAACTCGTCGGCGGTTTTTCATGGTTTCATTTGGCGTAAAATTGAAATTACTAAATGCAATACGGTATTGGAATAAACAATAATTATATCTTTGATGAGTGCCGTGGCCGTGGCGAGCAAACGTCGCCATTAAATAAGCGTTCCCTTAGTGTTGAGTAGCAGCAACATCAGTACCGGCAGAAGGCTGAAGATATAGTGATTATGAGCATTAAGAAGCGGAAAGGCGGTGTGGAAGGCAAGAAGGAAACCACCACACTACTTTCCCTAATTTAGAGTTTTTTTTTTATGAAACTCCACCGACAAGAGCCTAACTCTTAAATTTAATGATGATGAACCCCTAAAAACGGTACGTAAATACATAAAAGCTTGTTGATCCGAACTGACAAAGTAGGTTCTTTGGGACCTGAGTATTGAAGTATGTTGCCAAAAAATACGTTCACCGTTCTTTGCCTTAACTGTTGTCCGAAGTATTAAGTAATACTTAAATTACACACAGCATGGTGTCTTATTTTAGTGGTAGCCAATCAAATATTTTAGGGACGTCTACATAATGTGAGACGCAAAGTGAACAAAGCAAGGAATGAAATAAATAAATATATAAATATGCGTCAGACAACACACCAACTGTCTGGTTTCCAAGTAATCTGAATCTATTCAAAGTTAGAGTGAACAGGCTTCTTCTGGGCGAGCTCGTTCCATCTTCGACTGCGTCTTAGTCGCACTTGGCTTGGTCTGGAGTCAAGAGCAAACCCATACTAAAATAAAAAAGTAAGGTTTTTTTTTCTTGTGCTACGAAGCACCAGAAAACGATAATGACGGTATCTATCTCCCATAAATAAGAAATACGAGTACTTATTTACAAGATTCACATTTCAGAACAAAACCAAACAAACAAACCCAATTTATGTAGAACTAATGCTGGAAAACGTGCCCCACTTCATCGCTTAATGAAGTCCTATAACATGTATTTCACAGATGTCGATCTGTTTAAGCATGCACAAATGGCATTTAAAAAACAAGTGACACTGAAACTTATTGAAATTAATTCTTTTACTTGCTAGATGTCTTGAATGTTGACTGAGTTATATTTAATTTAATTAACACTCGATCCCTTAAAGCAGTCTTTAAAAACCCTAGGTTTGATTTGAGTAACGGTAGGTATCCACATGGCTACAGTTGCTCAAATAAAATTTCATAGTAATGGTATTCTATGTTTATTATCTTTGTAGAACCTGTTTATTCAAATCTTTTCATTAATACTGCAAAATTTCTTGTTTATTATCTTTGTAGAACTTGTTTATTCAAATCTTTTCATTGATACCTGCAAAATTTCTGTCTATTTAACTTAATAGGTTAGTATAGAATTTGAGGCAACATTTTTACTTGTAAGTAGGGGATAATCTCTAATGTGTATTTCTTCTGACATTATATTTAATTTTGGTGACATAAGCTATTGTAATTCTGATGTATCTTATTTGATTTCTATTTTGTATTTGTTGACCATTTTTACTGTGTACTAGCATATTGACGCTTTGGGCGACTGTAAGTCAGTATGTTTACTGTTAAATAAATGAAATGAAATTAATGGTGCTGATTGTACAATAAGTAATATTAATGTAAAATATCCTTTAATCACAATTGTACAATTGTTTATTATCCTGAACAAAATAAAAATAAAAATAAAATAAAATAAAATGAAACAATGAAACGAAACAAAGACATAACCACACAGCCAAATATGTTGCAAAAATCCCGAACTCTACAATGAAACTTCCAGATGTAGCAAACATTTTCTGAGCTCCCAAACTTTCCAACCAGGTGTGCCGAACTGTTGGAGTTGAACATTGAAACTGTTTTAAACGGGCATTGCAGTTGAATATAAATGGCGACCCCTGGCGTTCTTAATAAGGGGTGACAAACCTAAGCCTATGTAAATTGAGATGTTAGACTGGGGTGGTTTAGAGTGTCAAGTAAATAGCTAATAGACAGTAATCTAGTTTAATTAAAAATTTTGTTTGGGACTTTA
This sequence comes from Pyrausta aurata, assembly GCA_963584085.1. Taxonomy (NCBI): domain Eukaryota; kingdom Metazoa; phylum Arthropoda; class Insecta; order Lepidoptera; family Crambidae; genus Pyrausta; species Pyrausta aurata. The sequence continues at coordinate 8,806,512 of OY757275.1, read as the reverse complement.
CTGGACGCTCTTTTATGGTTCACAGTTAATACGAAAGTTTGAAGTCTCTCTAAGGTTTATTTATATTGAAAAAAAAAAGATTTTAAAGCGCTCATAAAATTCACTCACGCTTCAGAACGCTATTGTCCAAATCAAGGCGTGATAACATTTGATTACTTGTAAACATGGACTTGAAGGATTAAAGAAAAACTCCAACGTAATTTTTATATAAGTATCTTTTGCTATTTATTAACTTAAATTAGTATTAAGTTTACAAAGAGGCAGTTGCTCAATTTTTATTAAGTATCTTTAACAAGACTGGCCTTACAAAGAAATACTTCACCAACTTTTTCAATCTTCCGGTAGTTGCGAGTGTTAAATTTCATGACATTGAGAATTTTCTCTAAATCATAAATGAGAAGATACATAGAAGAACAAAGCTATAGACCTGAGAATCAGTAATCTCAAGTGGCAATGGGTATGAGGCACATAGCGCGAAGAACTGATGATCGGTGGCACAGAGAAGTTCTAAATTGAAGACGTTTCCACCGAAGTCGCAGCGTAGGACGTCCACCGACAAGATGGAGAGACGACCTTAAAAATACGTCCTTTGGCTCATAAATAATGATGATGATGATTATCTTCTTATACAATGTGTCCCGGGCATAAGTGACCGCCCGAAATGTTTTGAATATTTTTACAAAATTAAGGATGATTTCTTTTATATTTTGGACTTACCGCCTTTGGTTTTTTTAATGATTTTTTTAATTTAAAAAAGGGTCAGATTCAAGAGTTTGCAATTTGGTGCATGTTTGAAATTGCAGCAAACATTGTTCTGAGCTATTGTAGGAAATATCATGTAGTTTATTAATAAATTAAAAAAAAGTGATATTAAGGGGCATTTATTAGACTTATTTTGAAAAAACTGAAAAAAAGGCATTATTTTCGTGAACAATGTTTGCTGCTATTTCAAACATGCACCAAATTGCAAACTCTTGAATCTGACCCTTTTTAAATTAAAAAAAAAACCAAAGGCGGTAAGTCCCAAATATAAAATAAATTATCCTTAATTTTGTACAAATATTCAAAAAATTTCGGGCGGTCACTTATCCCCGGGACACATTGTATATGATGGTAACCCATTATTTGATATTTCGTTAAAATAACAAAATGTTGCATCAGTTTTAAGTAAAAGTTCACAATAGGTTTAGTTCGTTACAGTGAATCAATACCAAATAGCACAATTAAATGTACATCAAACGTATTTTCCTAATTACTAACCACAGTAAATAAAGCACATATCTATTACTTAACGTATTAAAATTAAGCGACGAATTGCATCACTTTTTAGTAAGGATACATAATTAACTATAAAATAGTCAGTAACTCAAGTTGGGCATACTGAAAGGAGAAGAGTTCAAAATAAGTACCTATTCGTATTCTATCATTATCTATACCTATAAAATGCTTTGTCCTGAACGACTGATTTATTGATTGACTGACTGACTGACTGACTGACTGACTGACTGACTGACTGACTGACTGACTGACTGACTGACTGACTGACTGACTGACTGATGGATCAACGCACAGCCTAAACCGCTGATCGTAGAGACCTGAAACTGGGACGGTGTGTTCTTCGTATGACGAAGGGATCCGATAAGAAAGGATTTTCAGAAATTCTACCCCTAAGGGGGTCAAAAAGGGGTGCAAAGTTTGTATGGGACAACCAGATCCCTTGGTCCAATCTACTTCAAATTTTGCATACACATTCTTATACAGAATTGACGGAAGACTTATACTTGTATTTTACTGAAATTCATCTCCTAAGGGGGTAAAAAGGGGTACAAAGTTATTTTGGGGATGATTTGTTTTGAATTTGATATCAATACTCTTTAGTGCTAATGATACAAATATTTTTTGTAACATTTTTGACAATCATTTGACATGTCTGAGACACAATGTTTTGACACATGTTTGTTATAGATGTTGCTCTCGAGAAAATACTCGAGAAGAGATTTTATTCCTTAGAACAGCAACGATTTTTTTTTGTGATTTAAGCAGGGTAGGTATCAAGCGTTCTGTGTCCAGTGTAGATGGCAGATGTTTGTTCCTATTGTTGGTGGACATTCTACGTTGCTTCTGAGGTCGAAGGGTGTCCAATCTGGAACACTGCAAATTTTTGGGGGGGCCTATGTTTACCAGTGGACGGCTTTTGGGTGTTGATGATGATGGTGGGGTAGATCCCTACATAGAATTGTCCCTTTGAATTCAAGAAAGTAGAGTATTCGCTATGACCATAACCTAAGCTCTGAGGGAATTTGTTTCTCCCACAGCCTGTATGTGGCATGATGCTGTGTAAGCGCACAGGGTATAGCCTGGTCTTTTTATTAGCACCTGAAAGAAATATTCGATTGACGATACGCGTAGTAAGTATTTTCATTTCGTTGTAAAATAAAAAGATATTGTCCCCGTGTAAGTTTGACCAAATTAAAGACCGAGCTACGTGTTGTGTGTTCATAGATTATAACATTTATCTCTACGCATTTCTACGTATATATTTAAAAACTGGATGTTTGTTTGTTTGTTTGAACGCGCTGATCACAGGAACTATTGGTCCGGTTATAAAATATGTTAGACACATTGTTAGATAGCTAATTTATCGGGGAAGTCTATAGGAGTACGAGTAGTTTAATGTGTATAGGCTTTTAAATATTTTCGCTACGATTTATGGGAACGGAGTAAAACTATTACGCGCGTACGAAGTCGCTGGCGGGCCGCTAGTTAACTATAAAATAGTCAGTAACTCAAGTTGGGCATACTGAAAGGAGAAGAGTTCAAAATAAGTACCTATTCGTATTCTATCATTATCAGCTATAAAACGTCTATTATATTAGCTAGGCTTGAGCTGAGCTGTAAAAGCATTTTTTTCGATTCATACCTTCAGGACATGCAGAAAAATTGTGATGGGTGCAGTAGAATTTCGTTTAAATACACATTATAGAAGCCGCAAGATATTATATGTATATGATATTAATGAACAATAATAATATTACCATTATATAAATTTTTAGGTTTATAAATTAAATAAGCATAAGTGAAATATACAATATTATATACTTACATCAATTCCAACTACATACACAAGTAAAAATATACTATTAAGGTCAACTCGTTTTAGTGATAATATTGAAAGGGCTAATTCAGCACAATAAATTAATCATTTTTTGTAGAAAACACTTTGGGGTTTTATCCGATATTTTTTGACAGAATTGGAGACTAAGGACGCTAATAAATTATTATCACTCCAAACGATTTGACAGATTTTAGGTATTTCGCAATTATTCAGACAGCAACTTTCGCAGTTTGTTCTTATTAACCTTAGGGTTCATTTCGTCTCAATAAAATATTTGTCTCAACGCTTAGCGTTGATGTTTGTTTCTATTTTAATTTAATAAGTTATATGATATATGTCAGTTCAGTTAATTTCATAAGTTATTATGTCAGTCCAGTTAAGCTACTGCATCCCATATTGACTGTAACAAAAGAATGAAGCAAAGTTGTGAAACATGTGACTCATTTTATACCAATCCCGATTCCAGGTATAAAATATCGACACAAAAAGGAGCATCAACAAATCAGTCATTTCACTTTACAAATTCACCTCGTACGATGTGGAAGTTTATTGGAGAACAATTCGGCTTTCGGCAGGATACAACTCTGCCGGAGAAAAAACAAATTCTTGAAGACAGAACATTATCATCACAAGGAAGTCATTCAACGTCGGATCAAGAGATATACTTGCCTCAAGAAACAAACCAACCGAAACATCTCAATCTTGTCGCCTTATCAAACGACTTGGAAGAGAAATCTGGTCAAATGGAACTCATGGAGCAGAAGCCATCGCTCAAAGAGGATCATCCACAAGACGACTTGGTCTTAGAAGAGGTGCGCTTACAACTAAAGGATTTTAAAATAGAAATTCCTGCTCAAACTAAGGAGCTCGGGTTACTAGACAGATATAAGTTTGGAATTAAACTTACTTTTACATGCAAAAAGACGTCTACTCCGTTCTAATCAGTGTCAACAGTGAAGAATCTAGTGTAATGTAATTTGTTTGTTTTTTTAATAATTATTATTTGTCATTGGTTCAACCAAACATTTTGCTGTCAGATCTCTCCTGAGTTATTTGCTTCTATCACTTCTCATTTATTATGCGTTTTTAAAAGGCTTGGTAATATAACAGTTTAATTATAGGAATAGTTAATTAATCATTTTTATGGTGATAATTATTTTCATTGACACTGATGATTTACATTTTAAATCATTATTTTGTTGACTAACTTTATTGCTGTGTATAATATATTTTAAAATTTTTTTATTTTATTTATTACACTTCATGCACAAACAAAAGGTACATATGGCGGACTTAATGCTAAAAGCATTCTCTACCAGTCAACCATTGGTCTATACAGAGAAAATACAGGCGGCGCGAAGCAAGTGATAGAGGGGTAAAAGAAAAAGCTTGACGATAAAAATTACAAAAGGTTTTTAAAACACAATAAACATACATACTATTTATTACATAAATACCGCATACATTAATACATAATATAAAGGTATAATAAACATAAACATAGTACATATACATAATAATTATACTGATTTTTCAACTTCAATATTTCACATAATTTTGTGATTGCAATATTTAGTAGATTTACAGGTAAAATAATGTTACTCTGTGTACAAGGAAATATATTTTAGTAAATATTTTTCACAAGTAGGTAAATATTGTTTGTTTTATTCATTGCGTTTTATGCTTTGTTTTATTCGTCATATGCCCTAAATACATTTATTGAAAAATTTAAAAAATATGCCCTAACATGTTAAAATGTATTTGCTGTCGTAACGTGTCCTTAGCCTTTCTCAAGAAATAAGCTAGTCACAATAAAACTCGGGTCAGTAATGATTGAGATTCAAACAAACAAATTTCTAGGTACTATAATATTAGTATAAAAAATTGGCATTTAGAAAAACAGCGTGCACAATTTTTAAATTCACTTCTGTCCTCGCCTGTACGAGAAAGATAACCAGATATGTCCATGACACGGTCTTATCTTCGCGCATGGACAAAGATGAATCGCGTAAGAACGGGATGGTGCTATGCGCTGGAATAGCATAGAGATACTATGGGAGTAGAATTTGTTCAATCGTGTAAGCGAAATGTAAAGTTCAAAGATTAAATACATTTATCATACATGTCAGATCCCTTTATCTACTAGAAATGAGCTGATAATCTTCAAACGGCTGAACATTTTTTTAAGAAACATGACTATGAATACTTGAGATCAAATTGTCTATGACACATAAGAAAACTAAACGAAATCCGTTCATCCGTTTGGGAGGTACGATACCACAGACTGACATGTTAAACTTATAACACATATAACATTTAACATATCGCGGGTTCGAATACCGCAAGGGGCAAATGTTTGTGTGATGAGCACGAACATTTGTACCTTAGTCATGGATGTTATATGTATTTAAGTATTTATGGAAGACGCCCCCGTCATAATCGTTGTCTGGTACTTCGTAACACAAGGAAGAAAATTCCTTACCACGAAACCAGACAATTAGTGTGTTGTCTGGCGCATATTTATATTTATTTAAAGCTTTTACTCTCTCTAAAACCTGATAGTGAATGTCACTGAACTTAATTTTAAAGAAATCTACACATTATTTCCTCACCCTTACGAATGTTCTCTACATCCACACCAGGAATCAGGTTAGTAAGCTGAGTCTGCGCGATACATTACGCGATGTAGGTCTGTCTGGTCATAGAGTAACAATCACGCAGAAACCCCATTCGGTAGAAAATAAAGTAGAGAACATTGCGCAATCAAAAAATCTTTAACATCTAAAAAGCATTGTACATTTGTATATCATAAATATGTTTTTAATCATTACCTGTGGTTTACCTCTGTTCACTGCCACATTTAACCTAACCTTGTGTTCCATAATATAAAAAAATATTTAATTTCAATCAAATCAATTTTTCTGATCGTACAAAAATTATCAAAGTAAAAAATAGTCTACTAGCGTTGTAATTCCAGGAAAATAATATTAATCTTTTGGCAACATTAAGATTTGATTGTGCTTATTTACTAATTTACAAATCTGACAACATGATCAAGTTTTATGTATAGGACATTCTAAAGGTAGAGTTTAGAATTTTTATCGACTTCAAAAAGGAGGAAGGCCCATTTTCACATGTGTCGTTTTCATTTTTCAAGTTGTAACTGTAATACGTTGTAACTGACTGAACTGTCTAGACTAGAAGCTATCTACTCTTTGACATACTGATATCTAGAACTGGGTTCTAGATATTGTCAGACACGTGCAAGGCAAGCATATAGATAGAATGAAATACTGACTAGGCTTGGTGAAAAAAATGAATCAATTTGAATCATTCTGAGGACATATTCTTTCAATAAGGTTTAATAAGGCCCAGTGTTAGTAACAGCTTACTTTAACAATGGAATTTTAACTGATTATGTGTAACAACACCAACATTGCGTAACTTAAATCAAAATAATTAAGGTAATTCTGGTAATCAACCCCCTTGTCAAGCGTGTGCAATGAAAAAGGAAAAAAAACCGGCCAAGTGCGAGTCGGACTCGCGCACCGAGGGTTCCGTACAAACCTGCAAGGTATTTGATATGAATTTCAACTTGATAGCTCTACGCGTTCATGAGGAAAAAAGTAATAAGTTTATATTTATTAAAAAATATATATTTTGTAATGTAACTAAAAATTTAAGGTTTTCGGAATTTTTCCTTTATGTGTGCTATAAAACGTTGCTTCATGCCAAATTTCAAGATTCTAGGTCGACTGGAAGTACCCTTTAGGTTTTGATTCCCTTGCGAGTACTTGCGAGTTTCAAAATATGCAGCTTAAATTGCTGTTTCTTTTGATTGCGTTGACATAGAAGTTTGATTTTGTTACAGCTTAAAGGTATTATAGACCTGAGTTTTTGGTATGAATTTCAATTTAATACCTCTACGCGTTTATGAGGAAATGGGTAGTAAGTTTAAAATTATTAAAAAAAATATATATTATGTGATGTAACTAAAAATTTATGGTTTTCGTAATTTTTCCTTTATCTATGCTAGAAGACGTTGCTTCGTACCAAATTTCAAGATTCTGAGTTCACGGGAAGCACCCTGTAGGTTTTGATTCCCTTGCAAGTGTCGAAAATTTGCGGCATAAACGGCTGTATCTTTTGATTGCGTTGGCTTAGAAGTTTGATTTTTTCACAGCTTCAAGGGACAGTAGACCTGAGTAATTGATATAAATTTCAGCTTCATACCTCCACGCGTTCCCGAGAAAAAGGGTCTTGACAGACGGACGGACAGACGGACATCAAAGTGATCCTATAAGGGTTCCGTTTTTTCCTTTTGAGGAACGGAACCCTAAAAAACAGCGCATGTCAATACTTTTATTTATTTTTTCCTTCTATCGATTTTAGCAACTCCTAATTTTTTCCTTCTTTGATTAATTATTGCGCTTGAGCAGAACAGATTAAGTTGAATATTTTTCCAATGACGACAATAAAAGACCGAAAGATGGAAGGAGTTTTCGATTTTTACACATTTTATTGGACTATTTTCATTATTTACAGTCCATTCTATTTCTAAGGACGTTGTTTGCATAACCTATAAAAATATAATCGTTGTGCTGCACATTTATTTTACATTTACTTTTTATACTTGAGAAACATTCATATCAATAAATTAATTAGGTAATTATGCATACGTAGGCATAAAACGATAACTGAATAAACATAAGGAGGAAACGAAGTAATTACAGACTCTTAGCAAAACCTACTATTTGTTATGTAAATTAATTAACCTTTAAATTAAAATATAATACAAATTAATGCTAATAGAGACGTCAAGGGCAATTTTGGGATAATTAATATGAATCCGCCCCAGTGTCAATAGCCAAAAGAGAACAGAAATAATAAATTACAATGTAGAAACTACCTCCTAAAAATGATGTAGCAACAAAAGCATTAATATTGTATTTGAACAGTATTAATCAACGTGCAAGAAGGGTAGCATTATGAGAAATAAAAGCAAATCCACCTCCTTTAATTAGAAAATAAGGCAAGTTTGGAAGAGGCCTTTGGCAATATGAGATTTTAAACTTTCGCGTTGCATTACAATGAGAATTAGACATGACGGGTCTAAACACGAAATATTAATAATTTATCTAGTGTTGTGAGGGTGGCGGAAGAAACTTCAAGCCGCTATACTGACAATTTATTAAATGAAGTGAGGGTGGCAGAAGAAACTTCAGGCCGCCCGCGCAGACGATGCCGCGATCCACGAGTTGGCTCGTGACCACGGCTGTTGCAACGCAGCCGAAACGTCGAGCAGTGAGTAGCATTTACTCATATTAATGTTTCGTGTTTAGACCCGTCATGTCTAATAGGCCTTTGCCAAGCATGAGGATCGGTGAGACCTGGAGTGAGATCAAACGAAGCGACACTCATGATCGAACGCCATGGAGAACTGTTGTAGTCGCCCTCTGCCCCATCTAGGGGACAAATAACTTAAAGTTTGCCGAGCGGTGGAACACAGGCTGCATACGAAAAAATGCCTAAGACCACACCTATAATACAAGCTTACATACGTTACTCGGAACAAGATGAATAATTTATTGCGTAGTGTGTTGTTATTACTACGTATAGAGAAGCTATGCCAAGCAAAACTGTGTCACATATACGACAGCAAGCATGTGTTGTTGTTAATATGAAACTGTTTGTATGAGTCGATGGCAAATGGCGTATTGACGCCTCTTGTCATCGACACTTACAGTGCGACACGGATCTTCTGGCCAATGGTGACAGTCGGAACTAACGCTGTCAAATTAAAAAATGCGGCTGCTAGATCGAGTGTACCGAAATCTCCCTAATCTGACGAGAGATTTTCCAATTTTTCCTATGTTTTATTTTCGACCGTGTTTTGTGTAAACTATAAATATTATTATTTTTAAATACCGTCGAGCTAAACTCCTTAAATAAAGTTTTAAATTTCAATGGTTTTTATTGTTAATACAATTGTTTTGCGTCTAAAATCGGTGGAAAATAGGTATATTATGGTTGAAAATGCCTTCAACGACATTGCCATCCAAGAAATATTTTCTTTGACTGTGCAATGGTGGGATAAAAAAATTGGTAAAAAAGGTAATAATTAAAAAGACCCTAATAAATAATCGACCCCCCTTAATCAAGGGAGATTTTTTGCACTGGCTACCCTTTGCTGAATAAGCGCCCCCCTGACGATGTCATCTATTGGCCAGAAGATCCTTGTGTTCGTGGTGTCAGTTCCATACGCTGGTTAGTACTACTATTTAGTTCAATGGTTTTACTGTTCGATGTGCGCTGTGTCACAGAATCCCAAAATTCGGATCATATTTAATTACTACCACTATTTTGTCATGTTAATTGATCACCTTTGGGCTGGTAAAGCCGAATTAATGACGGCTTCCCGTTTATTCCACATTTCATTACCATTTGCATACGTCTTATTTAATTTCGCTTAACATTAAAATAATTAATGGTTTTGTTTTGGGATGAATCTGTCTTGTAGTAAAAAGCAATGTTATTTTGTGAATTATTTTATTGCGTACCTACAGTCAGTTGCTATTTACTATAGAGAAGCTATGCCTATAATGACAAGATTGGGATGTATTTCTTGAAATTTGAATGTCTAATATGAAAACGCTTGTTCATGCGTTGATGACTAGTGACGTCAATTCATGTGGCATCAAATTTGTTCGTGATATTAGTTTCATACGCTAGTAATAGTAGTTCAATGATTGCGTACAGCTTACTTATGATATTTATTAACTGTGGTTATAATCTTGTGGCAAATCTCTTAAATTAAGATGTTTTCAGAATTCTTGATAGGCTGGTTTTAATATTAATTTAATCAACAACATCTCGAAGAACAGTGAACATGGAATAACCGTTGTACAGTGCCTGTAAACAAAATAATATCTGAGTACAGGGTTCAAATAAAATGTAGTACAATAAAATTCAAATTAAACACAAAATTGAATTCAATGATTTATAATTAAAGTAAAGTGGATAACATTAGTCAGCGGATACATTGCTTTTAGCATTTACATGGTGTTATCAAAGCATGGTTGTGAAAAGTCTGCATCCAGTGTAATCCAGCGGTCTTACAAGGTCATTTTGTCCGTCTTGCAAATGGACGTCCTACGCTGCGCTTTTAAACAAAAGACCACAATCTAGAACGTTTCTTTCTTAACGACTATTATTAATTCTTATCCCTTTTTCAGTTTTACTGATTAAAGCGATATGTAATTTAAGGAGCAACGTGGCTGTATTTACTTTCCATCTCACTTTACTATAAGCCACAAGTATCAAACATATTGATCCGACTAACTTCACCGACACTTTGCAATCAAAGTTGGCCGATCATCCATGATACGCGATAGTAAGTGGACAAAGTGTCTTCGGATATTAGTTGTTGGAGGTCACTTCGATTCAGGTTAATATTATAAAGTTTTAGGGAATAGTTATGCATACTTTGAATTTTGGCTACCGTTGCTAATTGGATCAAGAAAGGTCAGTCGAACTACAAGATAATAAAGGGTTGTTTGTTTGAACGCGCTAATCTCTGGAACTACTAGACCGATTTAAAAAATATTTTTGTTTTGGATAGCTTATTTATCGGGAAAGGCTTTAGGCTATAAAACATCACGCTGCGACGGAAGGGGAGGGATCAAACTCAAAAAGCGCGTACGCAGTTACAGGGGACCGCAAGTGCGTTATATAAAGATGTACTCTCTATTTGCTTTTCTCTTATAGTCTCACATCAACTCTACTTCATTTGGAGTTTAACATAGGTTTGATCCTGGTTTTGTTTTATAATAAAATGTTGTAACAGTGATATATGATAAAGCATAGCTCTAAGATGATGACGATAGGGCGAAATCTAAAGCTGTACATACCTGGGCAAAAGTCTGCATAGACATATAAGCAATGCCTCCAGCACTAAGCTTAAAGCTCTTCTGAGCAACGGTGATGACGATCAGCAGATCTTTCTGCATATCTGCTGGCCAGGACGTCCATGTTGACTCGTAAGCAGCTAAGACTATACCTGAACTCTGATAGAAAAGAGATTAATAATTTCCTAAGGGCTGATTTTTCATTAATCAGATAAAAAGTTTTCTTTGAATAAAATACAATTTTGATAATTTGTAAACTTAATAACTTATTATCGGATAATAGGTCGCTTTATTGTTTTATCAGTTAGTTATTTTTTATTTGCCCTAATCAATGCTAGTTTATGCTACTATAACTATATGCTACTAATACAGACTATTGTAACTTCGAGACTTTTTTATGTACGAGTATAACAGTAGAAACTATGATAAAAGTAACAATCAGTAGAGTTTATGGAGCTTTAAACAAAGTTAAGAAATTTTACTGTAAGTGAAAAGGTAAAGATTGGTGAAAATACCATAGGAGCAAATGTAACTAACACTGTTACCCAAGTTCTTATTCACTAATAAATTTCATTTAATTTCTAGTGTGAACAAACATAGCAACAATATCTTATATGATAAATGAAGCAATAGATAAGTGGCAGTTAATTAGGTACTAACTTGATCCATCAATTCGTTTCCCAGATGACAGTAAATGTAAGCATTGAACAACGCTACACCCAAGAACGCTATAAACGATGCTAGATGGTTCTTTTGCTCTAATCCAATCTAAAACATATGCGGTAATGTACCTACATTATGAATCTTTTTTTTTTATTATTCTTGCTCTCTCGAGGATCTTATGTGTGCAAACGACTAGGCAATCTGCGGCGCTAATTACTGGGCACTAAAAATTTAACTTGATCTACCATCGACACGCTAAGAAGAATGTAACTCAAAAAATACAATGTATACCTACTTTATAAATATAATATATATATATATAAAAAATACAATGTATACCTACTTTATAAATATATATATATATATATATATATTTATAAAGTAGGTATACATTGTATTTTTACTCACAGTTGAAACCATTAGAGCATTCAAACACAATTCAGCTGTCACTGCTAAGTTTTGAACAAGAAAATATTCCTTGAACACCGATTTTATTGATTTAGAATAGCTGCAAAAAGGAGGTTTATTAATAGCAAAATTCTTAGCAGAAAACTCGTATATAAAAATAAAAAAGACTCAAATTAAATCTATCTTCAAATTCAAAAAAATTTTAACTCACTCCATGAGTCGAATATGCTTCTCAATGATATCTTTAAATTCCCGCCTCAGATAACTCTCATTCTCTTCCGAGTATTTCAAAGCTTTAAACCTTCCCTGCAACTGCATCAACTGGTCGCACATATACATAACTATACTGCACACAATCCCTTGAATGGCAATCGCTCGAAGAATACATGGCATAAAGAGCGCTCCTAGAATTTGACTGGCCACAAACACCGTCCATTTGTTCCTTACTGGATCAAAAGGGAACCAAGCGTCAACCACCATTTCACCCTTGTGTTGAGCCAGAGCTTGAAAAGACCCTAAGATGGTAGTAACCATCAAAGTAATGACAACAATGTGATACATCATCAGTTTCTTACGCTCGTCATTGATTGTATCCCCGGAGTGAATAATCTCCGTGATGAGGATCTTGACATGTTTTCTTTTCAAGAAGAAAATGATGATTTTGATTGTGAAATTGTAAGCCACGATCGCCTTGTCCATATTGGTGAGGAAGATTATGACGTCATCGTTGGTCATGTACATGCCGATGCCAGTGAGGATGAGATAGATGAAAGAGAAAAAAAGAAGAATAACCTCGTAGATACGATAAAGCCAATTCCAGGTTGAGGAACAGTTTTCTTTAGGCCAGAGCCCCACATAGTGTAGGTACTTTATGTTAAAGTCGAAGAAGTTAGCTGGTACATTAAATGAACTGACTGCAAAGACGGCCATTGTTGAAATGCTAAGGTAAAGATTGATTTGGTCAAGGATGTAGAAATAAATGGACATGCTCAGATGTTTTTTTTTAGTATGGGTTTGCTCTTGACTTCAGATTAAGCCAAGTGCGACTAAAATGGAGTCAAAGATGGAACGAGCTCGCCCAGAAGAAGCCTGTTCACTCTAACTTTGAATAGATTCGGATTGTAGGCACTAGGAAACACCAACGCGGGCAGCGAGTTCCACTCCTTTCCGTGCGCATTATAAATGTTAATGAGAAGCGCTTCTTTTTTGTTTTAGCTCTCTAAGCGCTTCTCTGATCGTGAAGTGATATTTCGTACTGCTTAGTTGTGCGATTGTGCGCAAAAAAGCAAATCAGTGTTTTGATTTTATTTTAGGCTTTCTGTATACTACACGGTAGCATACCATGATTGTGCTAGGAAAGTGTCAAGCAGAAAAATGTTTGTATTGAAAACTATAACCTTGACTATGCGATAAGATCGCCTAAATTGTACATTCCCCTTAAACGAATTTGTTTAAATTAACGTTATGTGCAATAAGGAGTTATCTCATCTTAAGAGACTGTTCTCACTAGATCGTTCCGTCACTGACCAACACCGTTACGGACGTGTCATGCGTGTCAGCACGGGCACAATACGTTCTCGCTCTTTCTCGCTCCATATTATTATAACAGTGAGACAGAACCACGGAAAATATAATATTGAACGCTGTAGATCCTTTCAGAGGGCAAAGTAGAGCGCATCGTATTTTTCGTGTCTAATATGCTCCTAGTATGGTCAAGGTATGGTAGGGTATGGTGGGCCCAGACCTATTATGTGTTAAAAATAAAACTACATTTAATAAATTTTATAATTCTTCTTTGTCTACAAACAACAAAACAAATGCATTAACTGCTAGAGCTAACTTTGTTTTTGGCATACTCTATAAGATTGTTTTCCTCTTCTCTTTCACCTATATAACCACCTTCACCTATCATTCTCATATTCTGACATCCATATTGCTAACTTCTTAGGACTCATTACACAAATACATTACTGCATTAAAAACTTCTCAATTGGATTAAATTGATACGGTAGCCAATGCTTAATGTTCATATTAAATCGAGTTATAACTTTATTACGGCGGTAGTTTGCTAAAGTTGAATATGCAGACAGACAAGGTTGCTTCGTAATTTGAGTATTAGGGCTGTACAGAGTGGCAGCCTAGCCTGATTAGGATCATCATAGAGGGAAATATTGAAGGAAATAAAAGAAAAATTGGACGTCGAGTAGTACAAAAAGGTCAAAGAGCCATCTCAACTCGGAATAGAGATAAATGGAGAAAAATCCACCAACAAGAACATAGCTGTTGCATAAAAAGATGGTGCTAACGTCACGAAATGGCGTATTCATAAGAGACCAAGAATTTCGCGCGGTCGGACCGACAGCACGGTAGCTCAATTGGAAGAGCAGTTGGCCCGGTAAGCCAGAAAGATGCTGGTTAGAGTCCCGCCCGTGCGCAATTTTTGGTTTCTTATTTCATCTTTTGGCATTTCAATGGCATCTTTATGCCATAATAAATAAATAATTTATAATTATGTAAATAAATTAAATTATAAATTACTAACATATGTTAAGCCCTGTATAACTAACAAATTATGAGTTGATGTAACTTGATCAAATAAATAAATTATTATTATGTGACCTATTTGCAGTTACTGAATTTTTCTTCGCTTTTGGGTCACTCTGTATATTCATATAGAAGAAAGATACAATTTAGCTGAAAGTTAAGATTAAGATAGTATGATGAAACCATTTTACGAGGATTGGATTTTACGAGGAACTTATTTTTCCACAAACTTTATAAAATACAAACAAAAATATCGATAATGCGCAGCCCTTAAACCTACAATTTCAGCTCTCACTCTTTATTTTCTACCCACTTTTTACCCACGCCTCCAGTAACTCGCCAACGATTAAAAGTCAATGGACAAATTGTCCAACTTTGATTAAGGTTCGGGCGAAAAAGAAATGAGATTTTTAGCTTGGTTTTAAATTGGGTTTTAAATGTGGAGAGTAATCACAGGTTGGAACATCAATTTCACACAAATAAGTTAACTTAAAGTAAATCGAACCAGAACGACGAGTGATAGTAAATAATTTAGTTTAGTTAGCTAATTAACTAATTTTTGGTTATGCCATGTAACTTCACACTTCATTTCTGCATAGCCTTAGGCAACATGGCGTTGAGTCCACCATGAGTTCTTAACTCTACAATGAAGCTTTAATTAATAAATAAACATAGTCTGCTGTAAAATACGGTCAAAATAAAAAACAAGGTAGGACGTCCACCACCAAAATGAGCCGACGATATTGCTTAAGGTCACGCGGCCTGAAACTGATATCTTGTTCTAAGTACAACAAAACAAACTTTACCGCGTTATTTATAATTTCACCTTCCAAATCTTAGCCGACAGTGGGCCTAATTCTAGTGATACACCGACTAAAACTAAAATTAAGTGTATCTTCTAAATAAACGAAAACAGACAACAATAATTTAGAAGTTAAACTAAACACCTGTGAGTTGCGAATAAGATTTAAATTGGATCCATAGACAGCATAGCGGGGACAACACTCGCAAAAAAACTTATATCTGGTTCGCCGTGGGGGAAAGGTCACCAGTACGCATAACAGCTTAACGGGGACAACACTCGCAAAAAAACTATACATCTGGTCGCCATGGGGGAACGGTCGCCAGTAAGCAAAAAAAATATACATCTGGTCGCCATGGAGGCCTATGTTCAGTGGACGTCCTTTGGCTGATAATTATGATGATGATAAGCATCTGAGAGTTATTTAGTTTAGAATTTCTAAATCATTGTAGTCTATCTCTTTTCTTTAATTAGCAGAAAAAGAAACATTTTCTTTAGTTTTAGTTCTTGCGTATTTAGAATCAGGCCCATTATAACGCCTAAGTTATGACAGGTTTCTGTTCGACCGCCTATCCTAAATTATGCGTAAACTTGTTTTAGATCTTTACTTGGCTTTTCTCAAATTTCTTAAGCCTTGTCTTGTTCAAAACCTGTCTTATACTTGACACCTTTGAGTTAGTCTTTAGCAATAAAACTAGTTTGATAACTTACTCATCATCATCTTCAAATTTAATAGCTAGGCTCTTGTCGGTGGTTTTTTTCCATAAAAATTCAAAATAATGGAAGATAGTGTGGTGGTTTACCTCTTGCTATCCACACCGCAGTTTAAGTTAACTTTGATTAAAGTAAAATAGCGGAAGATAGGTGACGCTTCACTCGAAAGTGGACCGCTAAAATCAGGCCCCCGTCGCCTAATTGCCTTCAGTTGCAATCGGGTTGCGTGCGCGGGTGACATTTATAAGACGTGTGACGTAAGGAATGTGTAGTGCGATTTTTTAGCTGACAATTAGTATGACATGCCGTATCTTCCGCTATTTTACTTTAATCAAAGAGTTACCCGGGAGTTTCCCGCCTCTTAGTAGCAGTCAAAAGCCTTTCCTGATATATCTTCAGCCTTCTGCCAGTTGTGCCTGATGTTACTGCTGCCAGAGGAACGCTTATTTGATGACGGCGTTTATTCACCGTGGCCGTGGCATAGAATCAGGAGGATAACATGCAGATTATTTCCATTTTTTTTTTCTGACGTATGGGTCCAATCACTGTATATATTTTTAATGTTTCTGACATTGTATATTTACAATGTCAGAAACATTAAAAAAAATATATATTGTACTAGCTTTTGCCCGCGACTTCGTCCGCGTGGAATAGTGACTTCTTTCTCCCGTTTTTTACACATTTACCACTATATCTTTGCTCCTATTGGTCGTAGCGTGATGTTATATAGCCTATAGCCTTCCTCGATAACTGGACTATCCAACACAAAAAGAATTATTCAATTCGAACCAGTAGTTTCGGAGATTAGTGCGTTCAAACAAACAAACTCTTCAGCTTTATAATATTAGTATAGATAATAGCAAAGGACAGCAACAAGAAGAAATATGACTTCCAGTAACATAAAACTTACTTTAAAATATAGCTCAACGCTTACCAAAACGTAGTTCAGGTAAATACTGGAACTTTCTTCGAAACTTTGGTCATAAACTTTGCTTTCAACACTCACTTCGTTTGCAAACTTCGGTAACTTATAAAATTTGAAATTCCGCCGCCATTTTATTTTCCGTGATAATTAATCCCTTGGGGGACCATTAAAACTTATCCGGGTTTATAGTTACATAAAGAAATACAGAAACAAAGGTCCTTTTTCCTCGTTTATTTCCAAGAACCCTTGTTTTGTCGTATATTGATGACGTAATCGCCTTATCAAGGTACCTTTCTCTACTAACATGTACTAGTACACTTGTCCCACCAAACTTTGCCACTAAAGTCCGTTTTTCTTTGGTTGTCGAATATTATAAATAATCTTGACATTCCTATTTAACGTAATGATTCATTTTAAAATAACGTTAACACAAAATACATAATCTACAATGTTAACTGGCTAACTACTGAGATATTTTTAAATCATTTTTTTAATAAAAGGGGTTTGTGTTATGTTTTCTTACTATCGTAGTCTTTCCCTATCCAAAACAATTACTGAAAGCTCCTAGATTTACTTTACGGTTCAATGTCCCTGAATCCTAAGCGTAGGATTGGTGAACGCCGTTAAGGTAATCCCCGAATTGTGGTCACGCCGTATTGAGCCCAATGGATGGTAAATGTCACACCTAGTTTGGACACAGAGTAAAAAGAATCAGTCTTAGAAGTGTGAGCACTTTCAGTCAGAAAATAGGTTCAAGTTCCAAAATCATAATTATTGATAATAAAAAAAAATACTAAAATAACTATAAAAGACACACACAACATAACACATACAATCAATTCAATTCTTGGTATAACGAAATTAAACGAAAGTCAATGTTTTTTCTCTGCTGAATAAATGAATTGGCGACATATTTATGTCCCCGCTAAATTGCTTTTAGATTTTTAGATATTTACAGCTGTTTAGTTTGACGTTTTTAAATTACTTTAGTTTACATTTTTTAATTAGTCAGAAGAGAAATTGACATTTTCTTTAGTTTTAGTCCACCCTACCAATAATTTATCCGCATAGTGATCACAATTTTTATTCTCAGTGATAATATGAGTAATAAAAGACTTTTTAAAGCATTCATGTTTCTACGCTATGTGCTCTTTATCCCGTCTTTACGTACTGTTTAAGTGGTGCGTAAACAAAATGGCCCGACAATGTTCACCTCAATAAATTTTATACTCTGCGCCGTTAAATTAAGCTGTATAGCTTAATAGCTCGCTTTAATAGCTTTACCGAAAAGGAAGCAGAAGTCCCACAAAACCATGCACTATGAAAATTAAAACTACTTCCGTATTTCTGTAATTTAAAAAAGCAGTGTTTTCTGACCAGCCAAGAACTTGGTTTAGCCATAATTAGTAAGAATGTGGCACCATAATTTATCATCGTCACATGGACGTCCACTACCGAAAATCTTAAATTTCTATATACATAAAAGATAGTTTCATTAGTTACACTTATAACTCAAAAACGGGTGAACCGATTATCGTGATTTTACTTTGTTGTATTTTTCTTGGACCCATATAGGATATTAACTAAAACGGGGCCGGGACGGGACCGAGGGTGAAATGAAGCAAGCTGGGACAGCTATTAAGGTCAAAAACTCCGATGCATGGTGATTGTACTGATATTTTAATGTCATTTTTGACATTTTTCATTTGTTAATGACATTTTATAACATCACAAAGCCGAATAAAAACAGACATTCTCATAACACCGTAAAAATACTTTACCCCTTTTCCATAACAGAAAATATAAGTTATTTTTACATTTAACCCTTAGGATCCGATCAAACCCTTCCTTAACTGAAGTACAAAAGGATCCGAATGTAATTTTGATCCTATCAAGTTGAGGCGAAGAATCTTTTAAACCTTCTAGCAATTACCGAGGTTCGATTACGGGATATTTTTTTGGTGGAAGAATAAAAAGGGCTTTTGAGGTTTTGATTTAGTTTTAATTGGATTTTACTAAAGTTTATATAAATGAGTCTTATAAAATTAATCAAGCTTTTTTAATAATGAAATTGAAGTATCGCTTTTGAATGACTGAGTACTGATGTCACCATTCATCTTGATTGCGATGGGCTTTGAAGTAAAAAACTATCATTACTGTCACAGTTGTATAGCTGTGCTGTGACCATCACCAAAATGATATGATTCATGATGGTCATTGACGACCTTCATGAAGGAAGATTTTTGCCGAAGGGTGTCGTAAACCGGCGTTTTCGCGGAAGTATATGCGACACCACGGACAACACAAAGTAGCGTGTATTGTATTTCATTTTGATTATATTGTATGTTATTCTGTAAGGTATTTATTTTATGGGCCTGTATTTCAATATCTATTATTATTATTATAATGACAGCTTTTTAAACGATGTTGAAAAGTTAATCGAGATAGAGTGTCATAGAGGCATCATAAACCGTACCGGTCTATGATGCCTCTATGACATTTTAAAAATCAATTATGGCACATTGAAGCAATTTTACAAAAAGGTGAATAAGATGATAGAAAGCAAAAAAAAACAACAACTGTATTCATTATTTTTGTGAGCTTTGTGGCGTAAAATCGCCACTGTAATCGCGTGGCACATAGGAGTACACAATGACAAATGGTTTTAGTCACAGTCAATCTATAAAAAGCCTGTCCATAATGGCCGGTACACACACAGTGACAATTCGTCCTTCAACAGTGACTGACCGTTTGAAAACTAAAGCATTTTTAGGGTTCCGTAGCCAAATGGCATTAAACGGAACCCATACAGATTCGTCTAGTCTATCTGTCTGTCTATCCGTACGTCACAGTCATTTTGCTCTGAAATTATTTGCATTACACAATTGAAACTTGGTAGGTAGGTGTATCCCCCTCCCTTCCTCCTCTAACTTTTAAATTAAGTTAGTGAACATACGACGACGCGTTTGGTGCATTGGTTAGCGCTCCTAACTGTAACGCCGGCCGTCGCGGGTTCGAATCCCGCAGGGGGCAAATGTTTGTGTGATTAGCACGAACATTGTACCTTTGTCATGGATGTTATATGTATTTAAGTATTTATGAGAGACGCCCCCGTCATAATCGTTGTCTGGTACTTCGTAGCACAAGGAAGAAAATTCCTTACCACGAAACCAGACAATTGGGGTGTTGTCGGGCACATTTTTTTACAATAAATAACTATCAGGATCTTGGACACACTGTATATTGTAAAATATGAATCAACTGATTTATTTATACTGTGTGTCACCACCGGACCGGCAGACAAACCATGTCACGTACGATATTAATACCGGTTATGATGAGTAATGTTAGCATTCGTAACAGGATTGTCTTTTAGCCGATTCTGGTGCACGCTGCTTGTGTAAGTGACTGGCTGTTTATACACGGGTTAGGGCAAGTAATATGATCAATGACTGTGCTTTTTCTTCCTTTTAATAAGATGAATGGGGTTGAGGTGGAGAGACAATATCATGGGCAGTATTAGTGACATAAATAAATGTGCAGCACCGTGGTTGGTACTTATTGGTTCGCCCATGATAGGTAACATTGGAACCTTTGACCATGACATCGAACTACTTTTCACTCTAAAAATTTTTTTTCTTCGTTATACAGGTTGTCCCCTAAAACTGCTTGAAGTCCCAATCCTCGCCCTGTATTTTCATGAAACAAACAACGGAGATTTAAAGAAGCCTCAAACCACAGGCAAACTGCCATTTTATTTTCTTCAATGTTTATTTCTAACTTGAACGACTTTTTCAAGACACATTGCTTCAGAGTTCAAAATGGATTGAGCTCGTAATAAACTCTAGATGCTAATGGCAAGAGTTAGATTCATTGGATACATTTATTTCTGTACTGAGACAGTTTCTCCAGTATGGAAGAGTTTGTTACAAATGGGGAGTCGTTGAAAATTTCTAAGATTATATGTGTTCTTTTGCTTGGCATGACAATTTTGCCCTAATGGTGTTGTCTTACAATACTATGGCATAGTTTGATTTATTACAAAGCACAGAACAATCGTTTAACCAAACATTTAGGTTATTTTAAACCTAAAATAAATAAACAAATAGTTTTTTTTTAAATCTTATCCATCCGTGCTTCTTATGCTTGCAATCTAGTCATCTAAGTAAGAATATACATTTAGATGTTGGATTTTCATATATTTTTTATAATATTATATTCTAGAGTTCATAATTATTATTAGCACTGAAATAATTTCTTATTTAGGTACTAAATCTGCAAAATGTTGTACCATGTGTATTGAACTCTGTACCATTGCGTTTTAGTACGTCTTACGCCACCAATATTCTCTTAATTGCTTCAGTCTTAACGTATCACAGCACAGGTGCTACATTCGCAATGTAATCAAACAAATTGCAAGATTAATTACTACAGATATTACTCTAGAGAGCGTTTGAGTCTAGACGTTAAATCAAAATATTCAAACGGGTCTTAAGATCAAAAGTAATACCATGTAATACCCTGTAATCTGCTTGCAATTCATGTTTCGGTTGAATCGGTTGGTTGGTTGAACCCTAAAATTTTCGATTTAAATTGACAAACTCTAAATTATAAAAATAAATAAATACTGGTTTTTATCTGGTTATACTATATTGAAAAATTCCATATGTAATGAAGAAAATGTTTATATAGAACTTTCATTCATGAGAAGTAAGATATAATTGTTGGTAAAGCACAACGAAATCAATAGAAAATTTGAGACACACCTAGAAAACATTTAAGAACTATTAGATTGTGGACTTTTACCAAAAACCTTAATTACGAGAGTTGAAATTAATACGTTAACTGATTATTAAAGAAATTAAAAGATCATATACATACGAGTAGGTACTTTAAAAAACTACCTATGAAACATAAAAACATACTTTTAATTAAACAGCAATCGAAAGAGATTAGTATAGAAAACTAACATACATCTTGAGCTATGAATTCCTGAGTTATCTGCCACTAGGTACCTATTACTCGTACTTCACAAGTGACTTTTCAAATATTGCAATTTTACGGGATATCGCTCACTGACTTTAAAATAAGCTACGATCAAAGATGGCGTCCATATTGCATCGTTTGTAAAGACTTGCCTTTGATACGATATCAAAATGTTATCTCGCGAGTGTGAATTTTCTTCACATACATATTTCATGTTTGATGCTCCTGAATTCAGTGATAAACGCTTATTTTAGTATAGACTATTTGCTTTATATTTTCCATATATTTTCTAAAGACCAATTTCAATTTTAATTTTTAATTTGAATGAATAAAAAACATTGATGTATTATGCTTACATATTTTTTTAAATAAACTATTTCATTTGATTAAAAATATAAGGACACGAACTTTCATTTATTTCACGAACTTTTATAACTTTCCTTACAACTAAAAACGAACTCTATGGTGTAGTAGCTAAGCGCTGAGTTTCAAAGCGTCGCCACTACGCGGTTCCGGGTTCGGTTTCCGATGGGTCAATGAAGATTTTTTTTTAAATACTGTCCCAGGGTAGATGATGTGGTACCACTGTTTTATATCGAAAGTGCATATAAGCTACTTACCTTGGAGAGATGTTTGAGATTGATGTCCAATACTAATAAAAAAATGCAAGCTAGCAAAACATCAAAATGTACTCGCTTAAGCAGACAATACATCGAACGAAGGGAAAGTGCGATCATACAACACAATGGATACGTCTCAAACGATTTTAAGGATTACATACATTACTTTCCTAACCCTCCACATTTCCTGAAATAAGTTCACGCAAAATCCAACCGTATCGTTTAAGAAATAGAGAATATTTTTTTATGTGAGAAGAATAAAAAATACATGGTGAATTTTGCGATTATGCGTGACTCGTAAATAAATAAACTGATTTCCTTTGCGCTCCTATAGCGAGGTCTGATTCTGATTTTTTGCTTCAAGTCGTTACGATGCTGACGAAATGTAGTGCGATGATTGAATGAAGTTATGTGGTTATTATTATACTAGGAAATACCAAACACTATACATATATAGTCTCCTGTGTGACGTTTTTTATGCGATTTCGTCTGTCCTAAGACCAATCATAGAAAAAGGCTATTATTTTTTCATTAAATTCAGCCTTATCCAAAGTCATTTTGGTTATTTTCTCATAAAAGGTTAAAAGGTCTCATAAAGGTTGGTGTTAAAATGGTTCTGTTTTTGGGATTTTGTGGCAGAAACGGGTAAATATTTCCCGTTTTAATAAACTGAATCTTCATGTGAGGCCCATTATTATCAATTTGATGGTCCCTACTAACAATTTTTATAGTACATCAATGGTAAAACTTTTCTAAACCTGCGTCCTCAATGACGTATCAATAGCCAAGCCTGCCGACCTTCACGTTGCGTGAACGGAACCCATCGAGCGATATCTGTAATGTCACTGTGGCCTTGCCTTTATGTAAGGTCTGTCTGATTTAGCGATGGGAGATTTAGTCAGTAAAGCAAGTGTTTATATTATCAAAACATGGCAAGGATAATAACGGACGACAGCACGTCAAGGTAAACACTGCGGTATCTTATATTGTAATAAGGACTAGTTTGCAACTAAAGTAGGTAACCTGGGGCCCTATTTTTCAATCACTCGCTTCAAGATGGAGAGTGATTTTCGTTCGAAAATGAATTAAAAGTCAACGAAAATAACTCATTTTCGAACGAAAATCACTCGGAATATTGACACAACTAATTCAAAAATAGAGCTCCTGGTGTGCTGGCGACTGTCTGTACAACAAAACCACTCTTAGACCCGGTTGCGTGAATGGTATTCGAGATCGAATGTAATAGCACCTATTGTGTGACAAATAAATAATTCATTCATTCAGTCATTCATTCATTCATTCATTCATTCATTCATTCATTCATTCATTCATTCATTCATTCAATCATTCATTCATTCATTCATTCATTCATTCAATCATTCATTCATTCATTCATTCATCCATTCATTAATTCATTCATTCATTCATTCATTCATTCATTCATTCATTCATTCATTCATTCATTCATTCATTCAATGTTAACCTAGCAATGGTTAAATGACGTTACCAGCGGTTGACTATTTACGATTGTGCGTGTTTTGAAGAAATAATACCTTTAACAAATGGCTATTTATTGTCCATTTGCTTCATGTATTTTTTCTTCAATACGCACTACTTCATATGAGGTAAGGCTTTTACGCAGGAGTGAGTTGCTTACAGGCTCACTTTACTTTTTTACTTTTTACGCACAACCGTAAAAATTCAACCGCTGGTAACGACATTTAACCATAAGTTGAGTTAACTTTCGATCATGCAACCGGTCCTTAGAAACAAAACCCAAATACCATAATATATCTACTGTAAAGGTATCATAATTCAACCCACAAATATAAACCAAATTGGTGCATTTTGCTAATTTTTTGTAGACTTTCTGATATACTTCTTCTAAGGCAGTGGTTTTATTAGAAACAGGAGTTCAGGTAAACGATTATAGAAACTTCTTTAAATAAAGACAAAACAATCACCTACTTTCATTTAAGTCCATTTATTTAATAACTCGTAAATAACGACAATAATATTTCTTAACGACAAAGTTTGCCCATGATTTTATCGATGCAAGGACACAACACTATTCGACATTCCAATCAAGTTCTTATTCAATTATCCTTGAGAATTCCCCGATAGAGGAAGAAATATGCAGCCGACAAGTCGATGTTCTGATAATGTATGGCTGATTTGTGTAGGATTTACGTTGGATGCCGATACGTATTAAAATCAGTGTTGTATTTGTGATTTTATAATTTACCAGAGAATACCTGACACACATTAATGTACGAGTATAAGACTCAAAGATCCATCGTCCTCAACTAGAAAAATAATAACTTTTACTCAAATTACCCAAAGATCTAAACTGCTTACTATTATACACCGCGCTTTTTTAACCGTCTTACAGCCGAAGGCCACTTAAAGTATCCAATAACTACATGTCATTCGTTAAATAAAACTTGGTTATTATTAAGATTTCAAAGCCTAAGACATTAAAGAAGATATCAGCACAATTTAGTACGAAACATCCTGTAACGAGCACTACGCGAGGGTCATTCACTCGGCTGTCTAGCACTAGAAAGGGGCGAGGCGGTGGGCGTCACAAAGGATTGCGCTAGCGCATGATTGGTTAGAGATCCACGTGGACTGTCTTAGATTGGCTACGGTGCGGAACGCGTGGAGGCGGCAAGGTCAAGGAATGCATTGTTGAAAACGTAAACATTATGAACAGGATGATACATTACGTAACATTACTATTAACTATTTTTTACACCAAAATTATGTGGAGTGTAATAAAAAAAAACATGTCCTAGAGGTTTATTAAGATGGTTACATTACGTGGGCTTTGGGTGTAAGACGGTTAAAAGAGCACGGTGTATAATCTGTGCTGCTGCTTAACTTAACGGTCTTTCCCAATATTCACTCTATCTGTGGTTTTGCTCAACTAGAGATAAAAAAAAATGTATCTTTAGTTTTGTTGACTCTATAAACCAACTGACAATAGGAAATTCGATGCCTTGATTTTATCTATCGATGGGAGGACGGATAGCTTACTTGGGATAGACGTTTGTATAAAATTGTCATGAGCTACACTTCATAAGTTATCTTTATCCTATTTATAAAAAAAACACTTATTATTAAGGTCTTACACACATAGAAACAGCGTTCACACCTCTTATGAAAAAATATGTTTCAGTGCAAAACTTCAAATTTAATTTTATACACAATACGGAATAAATAATACCTCACATAATATTGTAATTAAAATTCACGCAACAGAATTTGTGTTTGCACAGATCCGTAATTTAAACACGAGAAAACTAAGCCATATGAAGCTAGTTTGAGAATTATCATGGAATTTCATGTTTAGGTAGGGAAAACATTTGATTTGGTATCAAATAATCCTTTTTTTATTTAAACGAAATCTCTCTGATGCCTTCTTATCGAAAATGGGTTACTACCTATGTCTCTACCGAAAATTTGAAGTAGGTACCTATATTTAACACTTTACACGGAGGAGCTTTTGGCAATAGTTTTATCTATATAATCTGTATAATAAATATTGTGTATAATATAAGTATGATATGATAGATTAAGAGACTTGTTATGTATAACTATTCTCTTCTTGTACTTACTTTTGACCCTTTGATAATTTTATGACTAGACAATATAGCAGGCTCTTGCAGATATCTTTTTTACACGTGAAATACACATATTATAATATAAAGCTTCATACAAAAAGTTGACCGTTAAGGGCCATAAATAACAGACATAACCCTCCCAGTTTTTTCAATGCGTTCATTCCTACAATAGCAAAGTACTAATTACTAGCCCATTAGTTTCTTGAATAGAACCTAAAAAGCCAAAACTCGTGTATCAAATAAAAGAGTTAACCCTACACCTGTCCAAATCGTACCCCAAAATACTTTATTTGGCCCGAATAATGTACGGTCTGTCGGAAAGGACCAAATTACCATAATCCGTATCTGCTAAATACATATTCGTTTGCGGAGACCCTGTAGGGTTAATTTTAAACGACTTAAGCACACGGGGTTAAGTCACGAAAAGATTAAAATAATGACTTTTGAGATAACTTATAATTTTAGGGTTAAGCGACTTCGATATCAGAACACATAAAAAAACAAAGTTGTACCCGTCTGAAATCACAAGTTTTTTAATGGTAATACTAAATTACCAAACTAGAAATCTGAATAATAAAACATTTTGAAACACCCATTTGAACGTCCACTATTTACAACGTTTTTACTCAGATTTTAATAATTAACATATTTATTTCTTACGTCTTCATTAATTGCGAAAAATGTGTGATGTTTTCAATGTTCTACTAGTGGACCCAGAGAACTTTGTATCGCTGTGTATCCTATGTCTATCTCCTGGCTCTAAACTACCTCCCCTCCGATTTGCCCCGGCCCGGCCCACCCCAGCCCCGACCGCGTCTAACGGGATAAAACGTATCCTATGCCCTTCTCCTGGTTCTAAGCTACCTCCCCACCAATTTGCAGCCAAATCGGTTCAGCCGTTCCTGAGATATGAATAGTGTAATTAATCAGTCAGGTATCAAACGAATGCCGAGAGTCGCATAACAATGGAATTCGTCAAGTATGTGTAAATGTGTCTCGTTTACACATACTTGACGAGTTAACACGAGTTTCTTTTTAGATATATTTTATTTATTTAAATGTGTAAATGTTGACATTTTGCGACTGCATCGACACTGCAATACTGCATCGCGACTGCATCACGTTTGCGTCGCTTCTAAAAGTCGAAGTGTGTAAAGGGTCTAAGGCTGAAGCAAATGGGAACAATAAATAGTACGTCACATTTTACTTGCATCTTTTCAATGGCGCCAAACCGCTGAAATCCTGTAAATTAACACAAGGACCTATCACGTGTAGTTACCAAAAAGGTATGCCCCGCAATTCATTCACTTAATTAAAGTGAAATTTAATTTTGTTTCAATCCAAATAGAACGATTAATTTTAATCTGTTTTTGAAAAGGTGAGATTGGTATTACTGAAATATGTAATTTGCTAATACGTTGAAATTAAAAGTTCAGTCCATTGAGTTTAAAAGAAATGGGTCAAAAATCCTATGATCGTTTTGTGATATACTATTTTGTCCTAAGTTCAATGACAATGTCTTTGTAAATAAAGGACTGTTATAGCTTTTTTAACATTTTTTTCAAAAATCTTACGGTAGATTGTTTTTGAAAACCTAAACCAAAATACCCAACTCATTTGTGAATTTTATTTTCCCTGAATTTTAATTATATTTTTTTACACTTTGCGTGATTTTCTTTGAACATAAAACAGGTGTCGAAATAAAAAATAAATAAAAAACAGCGTGAGTTTGTTCACTTTCCCGCCCTTTTAAATTATGAAGTGAGTTCCCCAAAGCTCTTTTATGTGCAAAAATGTAATAACGTAACTCAATGTTAAATGGTGGAGTAAATTACCTTGGAAAAAGGGGAAATTTCTTGTGTTCAACAAATTGGTACCGCATGCAGTGATGTGGCGAAGCTTCATCTGAAAATATTGTCGAGATTTTATTCATTGTCAATTCGGTAATGATGCAAAACTGTTGAAACTGTGTTTGTTCGTGCTCCGAACCGACGAAACCCTTACTGACAAGAGGTGCAGGCTTTGGGCAAGCGAGTACCCACTTTCACTGTACCCCCCCCCCCCCCCCCCCCGATGAAAATCCCCCATCCCTGTATCGGTGGGGGTAGATAGGATATCATTTTGTATGGACGTCTCCCATAAATACTTAAATACATATAACATCTATTACTTTTAGGTACAAATATTCGTCACAAAAACATTATTGCTCCTTGCGGGATTCAAACCCGCGACCGGTTACTATTTATTACATTTTAATTTAGAATAACAATGTATCTCTTAGTTTTGTAACAACTATCAAGCTTAGTACTGATAGCATGTAGTAACTACATTTTTGTTTTTATAGTCTTTTGTCACTATACAAACTTAATGATATAAATTGTAAAAAGCAACTGTGACAGACGAGGAATCGAATCCCGAGTCCCACGCTATCCGGGCGCATGCCTATACCACTCGGCCACCGTCACACTGGCAAGCCTGTTGAATTTTGCAAGTGTTTTCTTTAACGTATGCCTCGGGGTTCGATTCCTCGTCTGTCACATTTGCTTTTTACAAGTGCAATTTATAGCACTTAGTAGTCATACTGTATCAAAACGTTATACATTTATGTCAAAAGCCGTCGTCTGTTGATAACATGACTTGTTAGAAATAATATAAAATTGCATTACGAATATATTGATTTCAATATACACGGTTACTAACATTATAAATGATTGTAACGGGATTGCTAGCATGTGTCTTGTTATTTTGGAGTACCCGATATTTCCCGATATCAGTTACGAAGTGACCATCATAGCACTTAAATAATAAGGAACTCTAAAATAATTAGGCCAACTCGTTCTCCAATCAATTTTATTACGAATCTTTAAGAACACAACAAAATTCTTACCTTACTACTCTTAAATGATCTAAATACTGTAGCTTAAGTTAAAAATAATATTATTGACGCAAACAAGGTTTGCTATAAAAGCGGAACATTTTAAAAATTCAAAGTCTGCCCTGTACAGTACCCCTACAGGCGAAATTGATCGGAGGTCGCATGCATAAAACATTTCAATCTTAGCAGCGGGTGTGCATCAAAACTGCTGGACACGTGTGAGCTACGAACATGAACATAAATAAAGTTTAATTATGTGTAAACTGACTCATGCGTGTAAATATGGGGGAAATAAGCATTAATGTAAAAAAAAACAATTTGTCACGTTTATACGGATCCACAAATAAGCAAGAATTATTTCTGTCTGGCCCGACGGAAATAATGTAATATCCCTGCAATTAATTAAAAAGCTCTATATAAAAAAAAATGTGCATTGAGGTTGATGAAAGTTAAAAACGTTCGCGGTAAAAAGATAAATCGCAAATGTACAGCGTCCTAACCATGAGTTCACTCTTTAAAATAGTATTTCATTGCATCAAGTCAACACTTATAGTCAATACTAGCGGACGAACTTTGTTTCGCCCCCAGCCCGGTCCCGCCCAGCCTCGTAATTTCAAAAGTTAAGCGGTCCCAGCATTTTTTTTTTCTGAGACCGCTTAACTAATATATTATTTGATTGACAAAAAAACAGTTAAATTGACGAGAGAATCAAGGCCTTGATCCCAAAGTTAGTAGCAAATGCACTTGTGTTATGGAAAACAGAAACAATGGTACCACAACACCCAGACCCGAATTAATATAAAACATTTTGATCTCTTAATTGACCGAAAATTGAACCAGGTACATTAAAGCGATGACGCCTTGAAACCCATTTTGCTTAGCATACTCACTACACTGCGAAATATTTAAACCTATATACTAAACTTTCGGCAATGACGTTCTTTCGAACTATTGCAATAAAGCTCTAGCAACAAATAGTAGTAGCCACTATGAGAGAAACTAGACGTACTCGTAGCTGCATTAACTAGCTTGCTGAGCGGCTCATTGTTCGGTTTGTAACTACCCACGTTTTTCAGTTGTTCTACATTTCAGCCTCGCTCCACTAACGTGGGTGAAAAGAGGCCTATTAGCGTTTTTTTAAAAAACATCGGTAATTGTAACTCATTGTTAAGGCCGTCTTATTCCGTCAAATTATCTCATAAGCCCCGCCCCCTTGTTAAAAGTGCGGGGCGCTTCCCCCACCAGCACCCCCGCACAAAACTTTTTCTGTCAACCTTTTCTTACAAATCACGTGTATAATTAAGCCATCTAGTGTTTATTTAAGGAACAAAATTTTATTGAATAAGATACTTCATGCGCTTTTGTAAGTAACATACCCACGCCATCTAGCAGAACCCCTAAGAACTTTTACAAAATGGTTTCTTTAGTACACCATACATGCTTTTTAGTCTAAACGTTTATCGAAAGAACAAGGAACGCATAGAGTGGCATAATGATACAAAAAAGAAACTCTTTTTCACCGGTTATTTAATTCTCACACGACTGGTCAGCACTTTATGCCAGCAACCTGTAACCATTATAAAAACAAGAAAGAATATCCGATAACATTTATTATATTCTTTATTGCACTTATAAGATGTTCAGAAAATAGGTACAAGAAGTCACAATGTGACAAAGGTGGGCTTATCCCTAAAAGAGACCTCTTCCAGCCAACCCATAGGTGTAGGAAATGTAATGTAGTAACATTTAGGTGGTTTTTATTAAGATCCTTTTTGTCGACACAGTTATAGTCTCACTACTATCTTCCATCAGTCTTCCAATTGATGATGACTGAAGACCACTACAGATATGGCACTTCAAATTTAGGGTTCCGTACAAACCAGTAGGTATATAAGTCAAAGTTCACCCATCACGAGAATTTTGTCATGGTATTTTTTTACACACTGAAATTCATATAATTACAAATCATCATCATCATTCTCTTGCCCTGTTCCCAGTTTATCTAGGGTCTGCGCAGTATGTTTCACGCTTCCGTTTAACATTACAAATATGGAAAGCTAAATTAAAGACAAAGGTTTCTTTATCGTTTCAGTAATCCTTTAATAATATCAAAGTTATTTATTTACTAGTCGTCTCCCGCGACGTCGCCCGCGTATATTTTGGATGTCCCGTGAAATGGTTCAAAGTAATTACTATCGAGGTCACCCACACCTTACCACGCTTAAAATACTCGCTTAATATCAGCTTGAACTATAAAAATGACTTGACTATCATGTGTTAGAAAGTAAGAAAATAGTAAGGCAAAAGTAGTTAGTAGTAATCTCTCATTTAGATGCAATACTTTTTTCGGCGAAGTTCACTATCAAATATACTGAGCATTGAACTTGGTTATCATTTTTCACATTGATGTTTTTGGTGGGATATCATAACTTTTTATAGAAATACTAGCTTTTGCCCGCGACTTCGTCCGCGTGGAATAGTGACTTCTTTCTCCCGTTTTTTACACATTTACCACTATATCTTTGCTCCTATTGGTCGTAGCGTGATGTTAAATAGCCTATAGCCTTCCTCGATAACTGGACTATCCAACACAAAAAGAATTATTTAATTCGAACCAGTAGTTTCGGAGATTAGCGCGTTCAAACAAACAAACACACAAACAATCAAACAAACTCTTCAGCTTTATAATATTAGTATAGATTTATTTGCTTATTCATAAATCATGAATACATATTTTGTGCAAGCTTCCATCCACTTAATTATAACGGTTTCAGACCCTACAATTAAAAAACTTTCTTTTGTTTTCAGATTTTTTCCTTCGCTTACACATTATTACCTAGCTAGATGCCATATTTCAACTGTCTAGGTCATCTGAAAGAAGGTTAGATTTTTGAGCTATAAGTCAGTCAGTGAACAATTGGCGATTTTAAGACCTTCATAGCTTTGTAATTTAGGGTTATTCTTGTCCTTCTGGATATAAATAAATAAACGTAATTGTATTGTAGGGGTAAAAAGTCGTGGGTTCATGTATACACACGGCGCTGAGTAACCAGTTCTTTTGCTTGAACTTGGATTAACGACGTTTTTCTCGTTTGTTAATTAGAGCACCGCACCCACACAATTACTTTGATAAACCATATATGGTTTTGCCATGTTTGACTTTTTGTAGTCTAGCTTATAGACCTTTTTTACTATAAAACTGTAATTTGGCATAGGTTTCTTTATATCATAATCACACCGCCTAAAATATGTATTTTAAAATATTTTTGGGACACCTCCCTACAAGGAATGAATTATGATGAGCATGAGTTCCTACACCGAAAGGGTAACACCAGGGTCTATCTCATAAATCGTGATAGTAAGAAAGTTGAAATTTTCAGGAAGGATGTATTCATGTTGCCGTTGAAAAAACAAAAACTTAAAAAACAGTTTTTTTTCAGGTTGCTCTCATACAACTTATCTACTCTGATAATGATAATAATTAGGGGGGCTGCCCCATTATTAGGACTTCATATCTTTTGTATGGGACTCCCTGACAACAGATATGATGTTTATGCCATTTTCATAGATAATGGTACGGAACCCTTCGTGACCCCGAAGCGCCATTTGGCGCTTACTACAAGATTAATAGAATTATTATGTGTCACAAACACCAAAGTTGTTTTGGATATTCAGTAACAGCAATTTGAGGAACGGTTATAAAAATAAAATTAAGACAGTCGCCACTCATTTTCGACAGAACAAAATTGAAAAAATTATTCAGATTTGACATTTCTGAATGCAAATATAATTGGATTATACTGAGTAATCTCCATGTTCGTCGCTCAAGTCCATGTCACCAAATAAGAGATAGATAGTCAATGCATTATTACTACACGATTCAGAAAATGTGTACGTACGTACGTAAATAACATGGAAACCTGAGTTCCATACACGAAGAGAGCTAGACCGACCTTAACTTAACCTCCAATGTTTGTATTTTGTCACAGGAGTCTAGATGTAAATAAATAAATAAAATTAATATAGACCTATCACCTAATAATTTTTTCCCTCACTCAAATTCATATAATATTTTCTCGTCTCCAATATACTAGAGTCACCAGGCCACAGCTTTAGCATTTGAGATTACTGCTAAACCTACAGTTATGGTTTAGCTCTGATTTTTCCAAATAGATAATATGTTCAAAACTACAGTAATTTGACATGAGTGTTTTATGCTTTTTGTTTTTAATTGTTACTATAGAAACGGATTCATCTCTACGATTGGTACAAAAATATAGTTCATTTATTCACAACAAGAATATATGTCGCTACAGCCTATCTATTTTTATTTTGCTTAACACGTAGAGGTTGGGGGTTCCATCCTCATGGCATTGAGGAGATTTATCCGCATGGTGATGATGTTTTTGATACTAATTTTCTTTTTGAAATTTATTTTCATTGTTATGTAGTTTTTTTAATAGGATTTGCTACTTTAAAAAAAAACGTGAAAATTTAATTAGTTTTTATTTGTGGGAGGGTCTATGAAAATAAACATCAAAATAAATAAATAAAAGTTTATTTATGTAATTATACCACAAAATAATTTATTTAACTATTTTTAAATATTCTTTATCATTTAAGATATAAGCAAGCATAAATACAATTTAATTAGCAATAAATATGCCAAAATATTTAATCACATAATCACATAATAATCATATAAAATATGTATAGAGTAATTAAGAAACAGGACAGAGTTACCTCTTACACGAAGACAGTTCAGAGCACCGATGTGCCGTGTCCGATCGCTGGACAACGTCTGAGCTGTCGACAGGCGGGCGAGCCGCTTTATAGTGGCGAACAAACAAGTCCGACGGAGGGGAGGCCGCGTGGGGACGTAAACAACCTTGTTTACGTACTTTGCACGTGGTGTTTTTAATTAATTAAAACTGTTAAAATGCATTCTTTTTTAAATCAAAATACGTACATTCTCCCACACGGCCACCCTGACGAGCAGCCTCAATGGCTCGCGAATCTTTACATTTGTTGTTTTATAAACTATTAAGTAATCAAATCACATGACTTGTACAGTTAATCAATTCAAATTACATGGCTCAAATACAAATCACAATAGATTCAGTTAAGCAATCACACATATACAAACTGCCAATTACAGGGCTAATTAATGGTCACATCCCATGACTTGATCAAATTACGTGACCTAAATGCCAAATCACATGGCTAAGTAATGGTCAAATCGCATGACCTGGTCAAATCACATGACCCAATAGCCAAATCACATGGCTAAGTAATGGTCAAATCACATGACCCAAGAGCCAAATCACATGGCTAAGTAATGGTCAAATCACATGACCCAAGAGCCAAATCACATGGCTAAGTAATGGTCAAATCACATGACCCAAGAGCCAAATCACATGGCTAAGTAATGGTCAAATCACATGACCCAAGAGCCAAATCACATGGCTAAGTAATGGTCAAATCACATGACCCAAGAGCCAAATCACATGGCTATGATATTTTTATCAATATCCAAAAACATGAGCCCGCGTTGGCCAGACGCAGACATGGATCTTTGGAGATTGAAAAAATATATTAATCACAATCTAATGTATCAGTAAGTTCACGTCCCATCTCAGGGGACATTAGACGTAAATTATCGTGTGAGA
Source organism: Pyrausta aurata (assembly GCA_963584085.1). Lineage (NCBI taxonomy): Eukaryota > Metazoa > Arthropoda > Insecta > Lepidoptera > Crambidae > Pyrausta > Pyrausta aurata. Next base: position 8,771,658 of record OY757275.1, on the reverse strand, counting down.
CATACAATTCGTGTCCAGTTTCATTTACTCTTATAGTGTATCTGTCATTATCTTTAACATTTGTAACGACGCAAGGACCTCTAAACTTGCTGTCAAGCTTATTAATTGATCTTAAGTTCTGTTTAACTAAAACAATATCGCCAATTTTGAATGGAACGATTTTAGCTTTAGTTTTATCAAATTGTTCCTTATGGGCTTGACCTCGCTCGTTCATCCTAACTTTAGCTTCAGACCGGCAAGTTTCTAGGTCCAAACGCTCACAATCCACTAACAAGGCTGATATGGCTGGAGGCGACTGACTATAACCCATTAGAAGCTGGAAAGGTGTTTGACCTGTACTTTTACTAAAAGTGCTATTTATGGCTAACTGTACTTCGCCAACAGCATCTTTCCAACTTCTCTTTGAGGTATTCTCAATTATAGTAAAACAATTTGTCAGAACTTTCATCATTCGCTCGACTTGCCCATTTGCACGACTAACACCACTAGCAATGAAATGCAACTCAATAGACCAACGTTCACAAAAGTTTTTAAGTTCTTTACCAGTGTAACTAGCAGCCTGATCGCAAACAATCCGTTTAGGGGTGCCAAAATTATAGATTAATTCTTTTAAACAGTTAACTGTTGCGATTGCAGTTAGATTATTTACTGGCTTGATAAAACAAAACTTTGTAAACGCGTCCACAAATACCACAGCGTATTGTTTCGAAGGTTTGCTACCACTTAATTTACCTGTAGTGTCCATATGTACAGTGTGAAAAGGTACCGGTGGTTTATCGATTGGATGCAAAGATATTTGCCTAGCACCAGACTCGCTTTTGTTAATTTTGCAAGTAAGACAACTATCTATATATTTGCGCGTGTTTTTAACCATATTCGGAAACCAAAATTGTTCACGAATTTTTTCGACTGTCTTTTCCCATCCGAAGTGTTTCAATGAGTCATGATAAAGTTGTATTATGTGCCAGCGATAACTTTTTGGTACAAATAAGCATTTCCTAGTTTTCTTTTCTTTTAAGTTAAAAATACGATACAGTAACCCATTTTTAATTTCATAACATGATGACAAATTTTTATCAATGGTTCCATCTTTAATCGACTCTATTATTTTTTTTGGTTTCCGAATCGTTATTTTGTTCGACTTCCAACCAGTCACTGTAATTTTGGACATTATTAATGGTGAGCTGCACTTTTTCAGCCGGGTTGCGACTCAGAAAATCTACGTGCGGAATGCGTTCGCCTTTTCGGTATTCAATTTCAAAATCGAACGATTGTAAGTACGCCCACCACCTATGTACACGCGGAAGCAATTCTTTTTTGTTACGAGAGGCTTTTAAAGAGTTACAGTCGGTTATTACTTTAAATTGTCGTCCCAATAGATAATGGCGAAAGTGTTTAATAGCTCTAACTACGGCTAACGTTTCCAACTCATAAGAGTGATAACGACTTTCCGTTTCGGTGGTGCGCATACTGAAGTATTCTATGACTTTGAGTTGGTTGTCATGTTTTTGAAAAAGTACAGCTCCGAAACCAGCAGAACTGGCGTCAGTATGAAGCTCAATTGGTAGAGTCGGGTCAAAAAGGGTGAGTATTGGTTCTGAAGCCAAATACTCAAGAATTTTGTTTCTAGCAGCTTCATGTTCTGACGTCCAGTTCCACTTAGCATTGTTCCGTGTCAGATCATAAAGAGGAATCATAGTGAGTGAGAAATTTGGTATAAATTTCCGAAAATATCCTGCAAGGCCACAAAACTGTCGTACTTGTTTTTGCGTTTTAGGTACTGGGGAGTTTAAAAGTGCTCTTATTTTTCCGGGATTTGGCTTGACCTGACCGTTTGAAACAACCCTGCCTAGGTATTCAATTTCGGTCTGAAGAAATTTACATTTATTGACATTCAATGAGAAACCTGTCTTCTGCAATTCATCTAAAACTTGTTCTAAATGTTGGAGGTTGGATTCTGGGCTTTCTGAATAAATGATCACATCATCAATATAAATTAAAACGAACTGATCAATAAACGGTTTAAGGGCTGTGGTAATGGCCCTTTGAAAGACGGGAGGAGCATTACACAACCCAAAGGGCATCCTCAAAAACTCATACTGTCCGTCAGGCGTGACAAATGCTGTTTTCTCTATCGAGTCTGACGCTACAGGTATCTGATGGAAGCCTGAGGCCATGTCCAAAACAGTGAAGTACTTTGCTTTTGTTAATTTACTTATATGATCATCGATTATCGGGAGTGGAAAGTGATCGCGAACAGTGTTCTTATTAAGTTCTCTATAGTCCACGCATAATCTATCAGAGCCATCCTTCTTACGCACTAAAAGAATAGGGCTTGCAAAAGGGGAATTGCTATCACGAATAATGTTATTACATTTTAAATCATCAATGATTGTTTTAACATGGTCACGCTCTTTAGGGGCCAAACGATAGGGTCGTCTTTGTACAATGTTGTCCGGGTTCTTTAAACGAATATGTAGTTCACCAGTGGTGACTTGTGAGACTTTGCTACCGGAAGTGAACATATCGGATCGCGATTCGAGGATATTGCGCAGTTGTTCTTTGCACTGCGAGTCAATATCATCATTAATATTTAGCATATTGGGATCAAATTTCTGGACAAAGTTAACATTATAGGAATTTCGAGAAACATAAGTTTCATTAGGAGAAAAAACTACTTGAATGCCGGATGTTTCAAACAAATTTTGCCCTAGTAATAAATCGTATTGAATAAATTTGTCAGGTACAAGTATGAATTCTAATTCAAGGGTTATACCGTCTATACAGATCTCACAATTCTTTTTACGGGAGGAACAAAAAGAGTTTTCTCCTACGCCCTTTAAAATAGTAGTCTCATAAACCATTTTTCCCTTTACAGAATCTCCTACACTGTCTCGAATTAGGGAGCATTCAGCACCGCTATCTAACAAACACGAAAATTCTCTGTCACCGATACGTACGGTCTTACATCTTTTATTATTCAAAGTTATGGAATTTACATTAGTGGGTAGAGACTTTTCATCTTTAGTTTTCTTATTAAGGCGTTGGAAACAGTTATCAAAATTGTGACCCTTTCTTTTACAGAATGTACAGGACATCGAAGACCTGGTACTATTAGATGTAGATGGTACTGGAGGTTCTTTTTGAGAATCCTGAGTGCTAGTAACGTTAGAACGACAGTCTCTTTGTAAATGACCTAATTTGTGGCATTTGTGGCAACGCTTTTGTTTATTATCAACAATGTTGGGTTTTGATCGTTTCGCTGGTATGATTTGGTCTGAATCTTTACTAGGTCTTTTACGCTTGTATGAATTTAAACTTTGAATAAGCTGTGGCAAATTTTTGGGCGTTAAACGTAGCAAGTCTGAACGTATTCGAAAGTCTGACATACCTGAGATAACGGCCTCCACTAGGCGTTGATCAGTCATCTCCACGCCAATAGCCTTCCTCGCCAACTCCCATTTTCGCGTAGCATACTCGGCAAGGCTGCTGGCTTGCTCGCTGGTGTACTCCATGAAGAGCGTCAGATCGTCGTAGTAGCGGGCTTCGTCTGCAAATGTTTCAACAAGTCTTGTTTTGAGTTCTGTCCAGGTAGATAAAGTAGTATAATTTCGACGTGACCATTCAGCGGCACGTCCACGTAGATTTTTTCGGGACAAATTAAGAAGTTCTCGATCGTTTAGTTCATATTCAATTCTTAAATCCTCTAGATTTTTGCACCAAATTTGTATGGTATCTGTGCGATCATCAGGATCAAAAGGAGGTACATAAATATGTTCCAAATTACGAGCACGGGGGACGGATCTTGGCTTATCCGAATTAAGAACATTAGCTGTAGTTTCTACAAGCTTAGACATCATTTCTTGCATCATACTTTGCATAAAAGAAATAGGAACGAAACCTGTCCTTGCGTGTTGGCTGAAGCTGGAGCCGCCTGGGTCGCTGCTGCCACCGGCCGATGTAGCAGTCACATTCCGTGGCTCGAATACTGGAGACACGTTGCCGCACGGCGGCGCCGACTCATCGTCTTGCAAGGGCGTTTTCGTCGGGTGGTGGCATGTCAATGGGCTGGACCTGAAATCATAACATTCATGGGCGCAATATGAGGGTGTAAGATTCTGATCCCACTTCTGATGTGGGAGGGTCTATGAAAATAAACATCAAAATAAATAAATAAAAGTTTATTTATGTAATTATACCACAAAATAATTTATTTAACTATTTTTAAATATTCTTTATCATTTAAGATATAAGCAAGCATAAATACAATTTAATTAGCAATAAATATGCCAAAATATTTAATCACATAATCACATAATAATCATATAAAATATGTATAGAGTAATTAAGAAACAGGACAGAGTTACCTCTTACACGAAGACAGTTCAGAGCACCGATGTGCCGTGTCCGATCGCTGGACAACGTCTGAGCTGTCGACAGGCGGGCGAGCCGCTTTATAGTGGCGAACAAACAAGTCCGACGGAGGGGAGGCCGCGTGGGGACGTAAACAACCTTGTTTACGTACTTTGCACGTGGTGTTTTTAATTAATTAAAACTGTTAAAATGCATTCTTTTTTAAATCAAAATACGTACATTCTCCCACATATTTTTAATTTTTTTTTATTTTAAATGTTAAAATGTCCAAAAATTAAAATAAACACTTATTTCGTTTTTTAAAAAAATATTGTGACTATGTAGAAAAATATTCATGATACCCCCGATTTGAACTCGCGACCTTTGATTAGTATAAGACTGGTGCTGATCCAACTGAGCGTGACGCGGCGCGGCGAAATTAGCTATTATTAGTTCTTAGGTGTTTTACGTAATTAAGTACGCAAATAAAATTGCAAAAATTGACATAGGTCCAGCGTTCGCAGTGGCGTCAAGGGGAATGAGGAAATGGTATCTCGTGCTTGTCATTTGAATAAAAAGATAGCGCTATTTCTGCTTGCATGTATAGAACAGAGATGACACGACAATCAACTGTTGCGTCAAAGTCGTTGCGCGAATCACCATCGTCACAAGTGTGAGAATCACTAAATCAGTGTTTTATGAATGAAAATGTTAATAAACCTGGAAAAAAAACCCGGTCCACCCTAAACATCTTTGGTGTCTAAAGTAATCTTAAAAAGACAATTGGAAGAATTTGCTGCTTGTAAGAAAGAATACAGACAAATGAAAAAAATGGACCTTTCTTTGCCTGAACATAACACCGATAAAAACTAAAAAAAATCGTTTGATTCATAGCTGAGATCTCACTTATGTGGTCAAAATGTATATTCTTATAATCCCCTGTTCCTCACATCTGTATAGCTTGAGCAAATCAAGATCAAAAAAGTCGAAATAGGTCAAATAAAGTGTTTTTAGATATTTCGTTATTCTGATCTAAATATCAAACATTTTGAAATCATTTTAACATGTATATGTGTAGAATGGAATTACCTACTAAAATATGTGATTTTCATAAATATAAGTCCAATAATTTGAAAACTACATAGAAAATACGAAAAAAAAGGGGCCCACTTCTGAGGCAATTATTATCGAGCAAAGTAATTACAATCGTGTTTCCAAACACTATCCAGCTTTCTAGTAATCTTCTTCTATAACATATATAGATTCGAGATTTAAATAATTAGTGTTTCCATGTTTAAACTCAATCGAAACATCGTAAAAATGGAATATCTGGGCCTTAACGTGCCTTACGTATTTTATGATTTATTGCATACTGTTAGGAATGAAGATTTTAGCTCTAAATCATGACCATAAACTTTTATATTTAAAAACGTATGATGAGCTTTTGTAGTGACCTGTGCAACATAAATAGATTTTTTTATTATTATTTAGTATCAATGTATTTTCATCCAACCAATTCAATGAGTTACGTGCTAACGTTTTGAATAGAAATTCAATTGTATTCTTGTCAACAAATCATATATTTTTTTCACTGTTCCAAATGCTGCAATACAATTTCAGAAACTCTGATTTAGGTTCGCAGTAACTTAATTTCGTGAATTACCACAGATTTTATGGGCCATTCCAAGGGATTGAATTAAATAATCTGAGATTATGGCTTAACAGACATTAACCATTCAACAAAATTGCGCCAAAAAGTGTGATTGGACTAAATTATAAAACTTCCGGCCTTTTTTTATTGTTCTTCATTTATTTCTTCTTTAACTCATTTTAATGGCTTTTCTTAATATTGGAAATAGTCGCGGAATTGAACGACTGAAATATTTTTTTTACTCTGTTACTTACTGACAACATTTTATTATATTATTGATTAATAGCATTACAACTTTTGCTTGAGAATATCTATTAGATTAATATGACATGTTTCGTGAACTCAAAGTAGATCGCACTTTGAGTTCTACTAGTAATCTATACAAAAAAATGAATCACTGAATATGTTGCTTAGCTTAAATCTAGATAACAAATCTAAGCTTAAATGCTTCTAAACCTTCGGCGTGGAAAACGAGAGGCAAACCACCAGACTATCCTTCCTAATTTCGAGTTTTTTTTTTAATCATTTATTTCAGGCAACTTAGGCCCATACAATAAATACCTTAAAGACTAACATACATACAATAACAATATTAAAATAAATGACATTTTGGAGCCTAGCAAATTAATTCACTATTATAACAGACATTAAACTGTACCTAAATCCTCAAAAGAATGTATTTCTTTGTCTTGTCACAATATGAGTACAGACACAAGGAAAAGACATATCGAGAATAGTACATTTCTTCGTCAATATCTCTTTTATAACAAAGATGGTCAGTGAAATGTATTATCACTGCGTCATTTATTTCCTAGGGCCCTTATTTCGAAAGAACTAGCGGAAAATAATAACTTGCGACATTTATGGAATTTGCAAAGTAGCGATAATATTTGAAAAATATAAGATATCAGAATATGGGATTACATGGCTTTAAATTAACACACTCATGTAACAAATTGGTCGTGAAGTTTTTGAAGCTTATTCAAAAACATTATTTTTAGTGCAGTCTACTAAGAAAAGCAAAATCCGTCAATGCGATTATCGATTTATTAATCCCAAACATTTTTAGTAGAATCTTTACTACGAAATGCTTCGTATCCGCACAACGTCAAAAAGTTCAATTATTTATGGCGTATTGACGGATTTCGTTTTTCTTAGTAGGCCTTTAGGTATTTTTTTTCTTTGTCAACAGTATTTTTTGTGCTTTCTTCATTTGATTTTCCTTACTTCGCTGTTTTCCTTATATTATAAACTGTCTCTACACTCGTTGCAATCGGTTTAGTGGTTTAAGTGTGTAAAAGATAACAAATAAACACCTTCCCCATTTAATAAATTAAGTATGCATAAAATTGGTATGGATTTTGTATAACCATATTGTTAGAACAACCTGTCTATTCCTTGACCTTCCCTCCTATTCAAATTTCCCGCCTATAAACAAGAAGTTTCTGGAAGCCGGATACTTCAACCGTGGGAAAAAAAGTGAATGAACATGAGAATGACCGCTAAAATACGCGTCGTTCGTTCACCATTCTCAATCAAGCACTCTCTCGAAAATAATCTCCAAGCGGCCGGCTGCACGTGCAAAATATCACCAAAACCCACAAAAACCATCAGTGTGTGATGTGTGAACTGAGAACAATTCATCGTTCAAGAAGGAAACTACGAACGGCTACACCAAGGACCGCATCCAAGGCAATTTTCCTCCAACCATCACGTAAGTCCTTCTTACCTTTGACCTCACCAACTTACAACCTGAATTTCCTAAGGGGTTTTACAGTCTATATCGAAGGAATCATCATTTAAACCCTAACACATATCTATCGTTTCATCGTTTGTCATCTGCCAGTCATGCTTAAATATACAATTAACTAGCACTAAGATAATTGCATAACACTCTCACATGGTTACGACATTACATTATTAGGCAAACGCGTCTTTGATAATCAATCACCTCTCTCAAACTAATTAATTAACCTGACTGAAGCGAATGTCAGGAACTAGGAGATACTCTTACGGTAGCTAATGGACGTCCAATCCCAATGATAATCGTCTTCACAGATCAAATCTCTTATATAGGGTTTTAATAAACAGGCATAATTTCTTGACAAAAAGCGAAAAGCCGTACCTCTAGCATGAATAACTTTCGTCTTTGAATTGCTATCAACAGATTTCGAATAGAAACTTATTCAGCGCCACCGCGGCTGTAACAAGAACTAAATTAATACCCCTTCGGGCGTATTTCGGTCTTGTTTACTCTGTTAAATTTCCAGCCAGTTTAATTCCCACTCAGTGTAAACGAATGTCCTCATAAGTTCTAGTTAGACCCCACGCAGATTGCAGACTTTTTATCGGCCGATAGTTTAGTCGGATTCTTCATCAGTATGGACAGATATGCATGTGCGCACATTACAACGACTCTGTATCTATACTATTTCGTAGCCGACCAAACCCGATAAAAAGTTTGCAGTCTGCGCGTTGTCTAAAACGTTATCTATCCAATACTGTATACGCATTGACGTTCCATTTTTTGGTTGAAGATGAAACAGGTCCTAACTTTCAAAATAAAACTACTTATAAAGTTAAAGGTAGTAGACATACATTCATTAAATTTTCATGACAATTACAAAACAGGTTAAACATGTAGCTAATCTTTACACTCATACATTAATGACCTACAAAACTCACACTACAATAACTAATCTTTCACCTTTTCGTCTTTCACATCAGACAAAAGTACATTTTCCCGGATGACTCTGATAGTGACTTCGGCAATCGTCTCATTTTCCACTTGACCAGCGACATAAGACGACGGAGCGATCAATAGCTCCGATTGGTTGGCTATTTTGCGCAAAAAGGGTTACCATTTCGTCTGATAGAGCGGAAATATTTCTAAATTTTTTATGAAAAAAAATTTTTTTTTCTATATTATTTATTTCTATAATTGAACGTTATTGAGCTTGAGCACTTCAACTAATATTTGTGTTCTGTCTCGGGCCAAATGGAGTCATGTTTCAGCCATGAACATAACGGGCATTTTTTAAAGAAACACAAATTTATATTGTTTTAGTGCTATAACTAGTCCTTGACTTATTTTCTAAGCGTTTTCCGGATAACTTTCCTCCCCACTATCTAATTCTTAAGCATTTTATCACTGAGTGCAATTGAATCAAACTAATAAGTAATTTGTACAATCAATCGAAATCAAACTTCACAATATATTTTTTAAAGTTATTTCAAAATCGTTTCGTATCTTTCTTAACAGTAGGAATTTGTCTAAGAAAATTGAAATAAATAAAAACCTAATCAATATATCTGATGTTCATTATAAAAACGTATCACAACTGTCTTCCATTTTTCTGATTCACGTCTACCCCACTCAAGACGATTGCTTGATATTTCTTCAGGCCCTTGGACATTATTAGTTTTGCCCGATAAATCTTTTGACGGCCACTCGAGTGTTGGGATAGGCTACCGTTTCATTTCGGTAGAGAAATGTACCTTCCTACTACTTTTTAGGGTTTCGTAGCCGAATAGCAAAAAACAGAACCCCCACCCCTCCCCTCAATGGGCGTCCCTATAACTTTTGAACTAAGAAAAAATGATGTATATTTCACATGTCAAAATGTACATCTCTACAAAAACCTGTCCACGAAAATTGGTTTGAACGAGATCAAACTGGTAGTTTTGGAGATATAGCACATTTTCATCAACCGCAAATATAACTTTGTCTTTCATACAAACAGTATGAAAAACAAAGTTATGTTTGCTGTAAAAAAATATTGTGATATTTTCCCTAGGTGGAAGTAAGTGGACCCCGAATACAGTTAAAATGTGGCACGGAACCCTCAGTGCGCGGGTCCAACTCGCTCTTGGCCGGTTTTTCTCTTTTAACAAATAGAGTGCCTGGAATTAATACGTCATATTCGGTTGATACATCTAGTCTAGGGTGTCAGTAATGAATGAGTATTTTCTGGCTGTATGCCCTACATTTTAATACAACTGCCCTAAGAAAAAAGAGCCCCGATACATTGTGGTACACACGGTACAATGTGTGCTCCTGTAAAACTGTGTTCTGTTTTACTTACTTTCTTGATCATGTACTGTAATACAAAATATTGAAACTTTTAAATACCAAATCAATGAAGCGGCATATCCTTGTCTATTTGGGTACCTACGTACTATTATTTGTAGCATATATTAGTAAGCTCTCATAATATACAACTAGTCTATGGCAATCAAAGCTACATCACGATTACATCAAAACTGAGAGACGTAGTAATAATATTGCGAACAGTCGTACATCACATAACAAGAAAAGACACAGATGGTTCGCCTGACAAATAATTTCATTGCTACATCATTACTACCTCAATCGCCTGTAAGTTTTGTGTTTTGAGTACCTTTTAAAGTATAGTTAACATCATTAGGTACTTTTTATTCCCATTTCCAGTTCCACAAAAGTAACTCTCTGACCTCTCTCTCATTTGTTATGTTTAACATACCCAAGTTGGACTTATTAGAAGCTTTATTTCAGGTACTTGGTGTTTTAAACCAGGAATATAATATAAAGGTAGATAAAAACAAACAACTTTTTACTGTTTTTGAATATTTTTTAAAACTCAGTGTTATTTTTAAGTTTATAAATTTCAAAAAAAAAATTGGGCACGGGTATGATTTATTTTAAGCTTCGTCCTATTATATATTCTGTGGCACCAGTACATATGGCAGACTTAATGCGAAAAGCATTATCTACTAGTCAACCATAGGTCTTAATAGAGAAAATGCAGGAGGCGCGAAAAAAGTGTTATAGTCCCGCCCGTGTCTGAATTTTCAGCTACTATCTGCTTCAATCATACTATTTGTGAACTTCTAAAAAATTCTAGATTAGTGTTTTTAAGCGATCTTACTGATTATATTTACATTAGAACTAGTTTGATGTTTCGAAACGTTAACTCATATTAAGTACTATCAACCATCGCCAGGCAGTAATAGCAAATGGTGGGAAATGCAAGAATAAACTTTGTAGCCTTGTCTCAAGTGCTAAATTGTCATGGCACATAACTGTTTTAAGTTACTCATTTTAATGAATCATTGAAACCGACCAACAAAAAGTTCAATCTCACTTCCGTTACACAAAAGTAATATTAAATTTTGACAGTACATTAAGGTCTAAAGTTTATATGAATGATGTGTTTCTAGTATGATTAAAAAAAATATTTTGTTCATAATAATTACTGATTAAACTCTCTGCATTACCAAGCGGATGACTGGTAGAGAATGCCATAGGGCATTAAGTCCGCCAATTGTAAAATTTACAGTGCAATATTTAATTATTTAATCTATCCATATGGAATGGGATGGTTCAACAATGGACATTGAAAAGGAAAAAAATAAAATTAAAAATCTTTATTTACGTAAACATGTACATTTTTTTTAAATTTACTAATTACATTACATTTAGATTATTACATTACATCACATTTAGGGGTCAAATGCGACGTGCTACTAAAAGTTACATACCCAAGTACCCTCGCCAGCGCATTAGGTTACCCACTTTTGTTGCAAAACAGCTCTTATTACAACTGCATAAGATACCGCAGTGTTTACCTTGACGTGCTGTCGTCCGGACGTAGTACATTGAGACTCATTTTGCTAATAATCAAACCACTCGTATCTACACAAGAATAAAAAAAACTTTTTTGTCGTATCTTAACCCAATAACCAAGAAAGATAAGCTTCCTCCAGGGCGTGAACATAACTCTATTAAGCGCATTATTTCTCACAAAACCAGATTTCACTCTCATGTAACGAAAACGTTCCTGTCTCTACACACTATAGTGACATAGACAAAATTGCTTCTAGTAAATTACTGGCCATAAATTATTCTACAGCATTCGCACTGCGTCGACATATTAACGAAATAAACCATTTACGCCTTATGCTCTCACCATTACGGTCTAAAATAGCATCCCATGCCGTGAATTTGGGAACATTGGCAGTAGGTATATTCGTTTGAACCTTGTTACACAGTATCAGAATTACAAATCGGGCAACAGTTGTAGAGATGGCCGAAATTTGAATATGTATCGGGGATCGCGTTCACGTATCGATACGTAATATCGAGTGCCTTTGTTTCGATACATCGGATATCGTATCAAAAATGTCCAGTGCTTTTCGGCTTGTATGCAGTGTCATATAAAAATATACTTGGAATATGTTTCCGTAATCACGTAATGGATTGTGCTCGAGTAAGTTTCATTGAAATCTGTTTCAAAACATAATTACGTTTAATATTTGAGAAATAGTTTCGAATTAAAAAATTGGTTGCCTGTAAAGTCGGTATACGGGCGAAAGTTTTACGTGACAACGACTTTTGAGTCTGTCTCTCTCGCTCTTAGGCGGGCTAACTATGCCCGAGTGGAAGGGACGCGTGCCTCTCACTCGCTCTCATTGTGAGCGTATAACGTGAGCGGAGCGTAACGCAGTTTCTTGAAGTGTCACCCGGCAAACCAATTTATAAGACGTTGTCACGTCAAAACGGATTTATGTTACCCATTTCATTATCATCAAATTTAATAGCTGAGCTTTTGACAGTGGAGTTTTTTCCTTCAAAACTTCAAATAAGGGAAGATAGTCTGGTATTTATCCTCTTGCTGTCCACACGGCAGTTTAAAATCTAGGGGTTACCTCTTAATACCCAGTCATAAGCCTTTCCTGATATACTATATCTTCAGCCTTCTGCCAGTACTGATGTTGCTGCTACCAACGCCAGGGGAACGCTTATTTAATGGCGGCGTTTACTTGCCATAAGAAAGGATCGTCAGTGAATATTGTAGCTTTTAATAGAGAATCTCATCCCACTAGACTCCTCACTACATTCTGGTAATCATGTAGCTGTTTGGTTATCTATTTATGTCATTGAAAAATATTTGAAATGATGTTAATAGGTGATGTTGGATCTCTACGATTCTTTTAAACCCATTTATTGTAGTACTCATATAACCTCGAAACCTTTCCCATTTTAGTCATTACTAGTTGCTTATTTAGACCGAAATAAATAAATAGTCTATCACATATCTTATCAGTCGCGTGTAAAGTTTAAGGTTGTTGTCTATCAGTTAAACTGCAGTGTATAAATCTAACTCTCTCTAAAAGATTAAATAAAAAACACGGAAATTGCGCACGGGCGGGACTCGCACCAGCATATTTCTGGCTTACCGGGCCAACTGCTCTTCCAATTGAGCTACCGTGCTGTCGGTCCGACCGCGCGAAATTCTTGGTCTCTTATGGATACGTCATTGCGTGACGTATCAATAAGAACCTTATAATAATAGTAATCGTTTTAGGTATGTTAGATATATTTGGTGACATTATATAATTTGACTTTCCAGGTGTAAAATTAAGAGAATGGGTAGAAAGACCTTTTGTTTTGTAGATGATAGCAAAACTGCGAATTTAACTCTTTAGTACTTGGTTTTACGAATCAAAATGGCTCGTCAAGAATTAAGCCCCTTCCTCAGGATTAAACTTAAAAGTTTTATAAAGCAATCAGCCTTCCTGAGTTACGGGTGGTATTCCAAATTTATTACCCTAAATTCCTGGTTTTTCCTCGAATCTCGGATAAAACGTATAAGTAAGATGAATGGGCTGTATGAAAAATTATGATGACAACACAAAAGAAATAAAGTAATAGCGAACACAGAAGTAGGTAATAATTATTCTTTGTCTTTCTCTGGCTAGATATATGGGGCATGATTTATTGGGTTACTGACGAAAATTAAGTGATGTTTACGATAGACGTTGATCACATTATAATAAGAGTCTAGCAAATTCATTATTTGGGATCCTTGGTTTGTAATGTTCGGACGAAGTATATAGTCCCCCTAGCCGATTTCGACTACGGTGGCCAGTCACAACGACTAACCGACTGCGCGGGACATATTATAGTGCACAAGTGTGTGCGCAAACACAGGTGCACTCTCTATTCCTTTCACTCTCATAGCCCGATGAGACAGCAATCTGACACGACCGGAGAGAGATCAGGCGCAGGACCAACGGCTTTACGTGCTTTCCGAGGCACGGGGGTGAAACACCGCGAATAAGACGAAGTAATATCTTTCAAACAATAGATACAATTTTGTCCGAATTTTATTTATTTATTTAAAAATTTACTGCACCAAGAAAACACTGTACAAAAGGTGGACTTAATGCTAAAAGCACTCTCCCAGTTACACCTTCAGGACATGCAGAAAAATTGTAATGGGTGCAGGAGAAATTAATGTATGGAGACATATTCGTATGCATAATTATATCTAATGCTATATGTGTGAATTAAAAACGTCCTGTATGTATCAACAGATACAATATTTATAACTCATACCTGGAAACAAAACAGAATCCTAAACAAATGCTTTATCGTGCACCTTACCCAAATTGCTTATCTAAAAGCCCCAAATCCCCCTAAATATATGGATATTACACAATTTACCCAACGGAGTATGCCCCTAAACATATCAATTGAAGTCTGCGAGATATCTGAAACGTTTCATAGGGAAATAGGCGTTATTTGCTATAGCGTCTGATACAGGCGGCGCTTTGGGAGAAAAGTTTTATTGTTTTGCCGTAGGGCTGAGAGGGTTAAACGATAAACTGAAGCGGTGGTTATATAAGGTCACCTCGTTTTAAGTGATAATATCTAAAGGGCCGATTCAGCACAATTAATTAATCATTTATTAATATTTTTTAGGGTTCCGTACCTCAAAAGGAAAAAACGGAACCCTTATAGGATCACTTTGTTGTCCGTCTGTCCGTCCGTCCGTCTGTCAAGACCCTTTTTCTCAGGAACGCGTGGAGGTATGAAGCTGAAATTTATATCAATTACTCAGGTCTACTGTCCCTTGAAGCTGTGAAAAACTCAAACTTCTAAGCCAACGCAATCAAAAGATACAGCCGTTTATGCCGCAAATTTTCGACACTTGCAAGGGAATCAAAACCTACAGGGTGCTTCCCGTGAACTCAGAATCTTGAAATTTGGTACGAAGCAACGTCTTATAGCATAGATAAAGGAAAAATTACGAAAACCATAAATTTTTAGTTACATCACATAATATATATTTTTTAAATAATTTTACACTTACTACCCATTTCCTCATAAACGCGTAGATGTATTAAATTGAAATTCATACCAAATACTCAGGTCTATAATACCTTTAAGCTGTAACAAAATCAAACTTCTATGTCAACGCGATCAAAAGAAACAGCAATTTAAGCTGCATATTTTGAAACTCGCAAGTACTCGCAAGGGAATCAAAACCTAAAGGGTACTTCCAGTCGACCTAGAATCTTGAAATTTGGCATGAAGCAACGTTTTATAGCACACATAAAGGAAAAATTCCGAAAACCTTAAATTTTTAGTTACATTACAAAATATATATTTTTTAATAAATATAAACTTATTATTTTTTCCTCATGAACGCGTAGATAGATTCTTTCCCCATTGTAATGCTATGAATTTCATTTTGCAATAAAAATACCATAGTTATGACTCGATTGTCGTAATGAACGAACTTTGTAAACCTTGCAGGTTTGTACGGAACCCTCGGTGCGCGAGTCCGACTCGCACTTGGCCGGTTTTTTGTAAAAACCGGTAAAGTGCGTGTCGGACCCGCGCACTGAGGGTTCCGTGCCACCCTTAACTGAATTCAGGGTCCACTTACTTTCACTTAACGAAAACATCACAATATATTGCGACAGCAAAAATAACTTTGTTTTTCATAGTGTTTGTATGAAAGACAAAGTTATATTTGCGGTTGATAAAAATGTGCAATATCTCAAAAACTACGGGTTCGATCTCCTTCAAACTAATTTTCGTTGCAAGTTTTTGTTGAGATCTACATCATATATTTTTTTCAAAATTTTCACTTTCTTAGTTCAAAAGTTAGAGGGGGGGGGACGCCCATTTTACCACTTTGGAAGCGTCTATATCTCAAACCTTACACTTTTAGAAAAAATGGTTTTAGAAACCTCAACATCATTTTACCCCACACGCATAGGTTTGAGTTATAAAAAATTTTTAGTTTTTAGTTTCATGTATGGGAGCCCCCCCTTAAATATTTTTTTTCTTACTTTTTGTATCTGAATCGGAAAGCGGTGAACAAAATACACCTACTTACCAAGTTTCATCTATGTGATGCTTATAGTTTCAGAATAAAGTGGCTGTGACATACGGACGGACAGACAGACAGACAGACAGACAGACAGACAGACAGAGAGACAGACAGACAGCCTTGACGAAACTATAAGGGTTCCGTTTTTTGCCATTCGGCTACGGAACCCTAAAAACACTATTTTTTTTATTTTATTAAATAACGCTAAGATAAGAGAAAAAGAAGGTTTGGGCATCGAATTGAGAGAGGCAAAGCCAATGACGAAGATAACTTTTTAAATTGTCAAGGTGCTATTTAAAAAAAAGATATTGTCTATGTTATTGTAAATAATAAAAATTAAAATCTCGATTTTCCAAAAAAATATGATAGTGTCCTGTTTCTATGATGTTTACAAAGCCACTGTTAAAATATTATCACTTAAAATGATTTGACCTTATATTTACTGTGAACACAGTCTGAAGTTGACATTATTGACATTTCGTCTCGATAAGTTCAATCGTCTTTTTACTGCTGTACCGTTACCATGAGATTTTGACGGGCTTACTCGCTAGCGACTACGTAAAGAAAGTATATGGAAAATTGCACAGCGCCCCTAGCGGTCACTTGCGAACCTGTACAAAAGGTGGACTTAACGCCATATGGCGTTCTCAACCAGTCACACCTTTGGGCTGAGCAGAGTTGAATGTTGGCCTTATTTTAGATGATTTAATTCAAATAAGTAGACGTAGTAGACTTAAAAAGGACGATTGCTTTTGAATGAATGAATGAATGATTCTTTATTTGCATTAAAACATGGTAAGTACACATATCAGGTCTTAACATAAGTAATAGTGAACAATCATGTTTCATCGATATAACGATAGGCAAACATTTCGTCGTCATGCAATATTTACTAATAAGCAACAATACAATAATAAAAATATGTATGTCCAGCATTGAGATTGGTTGATTTAGTACACAGATAAATTATTTTATTAGTTTTTTTGCTAATTGGCGCTAAAGAAACGTTTCATAGCTCTTGTGGGGCTTGGTTCTAAAGCCACTTTAAAGAAAACAATTCTTTTCATTTAATAAAATCGGACATTAATTATTTTGTCTAGCAAATCTCATAACTTGGACCACACTTCCGTATAAAAGACTCGGTAAAAGTAAGAATTATCGGACTGGGAGCTGGAGGGACTAACTATTTAATTGAACAAATTGTAATCCCATTTACCAGCTTACGTACTAGCGAGTAAGGTATTTGTTCTTGAGAAGTTACCTGGTAAATTAAGTGAAGAAAAGAATGTTGTGTAACAGTGGAATAGTCACAAGTAGTAATAGAGTACAGTGTAATTAATTAGACTGCTTTTCGGAGAAAATGACACTACTTATAGAGAAAGAACAGTTACACACAGTTAAGAAAATAATATTAATATGCTATCGAATGAAAAATCACTAAAATAGCATAAAATATTTCATAAATTTAACCCCCTTCAAAATACTGACTAAGAAGCTTTAAATAACCCATTCGTCTTCAGGCCCATTTAAATCAGACGAGCGAATGCTCATTCTAACCCCACTTCATTAAATCCTTCTACTCAGATCATTCGTTCGTTGTTCTATTGCGTTCTATAGAATATTCTAAGAACACTCACTCGATTTTTTGGAGTAAATCACTGAAATCGAGCTTCCGTTTAGAACAAAATAACAAGAAAGAATGTTCTTGCTCTAGCTCGAGCTCTTTGTTCGTTTGGTCTAAACCCACCTTTCAATTTAGGAGAAACAAATTCTTTTGGAGTCAGTGTATGATGTCAAGCTTACGTACACCAATAGTCTGCACACATCATGTGTGTAAACGAGGCGAAGGTAAACAGGCGAGTAAATGTATAACATGGAGACTTTAAGTTAAACAGCGCAGTCAGCAGTTATGGGTTTTATTCCAGAACATCCATGATTTACATACAACCGATGGGTGGGTCATTCTTGATAGAGCGTTCCAACAGCTTGAATGCCACTCTATTCTACGACCACCTAACTCGTACCTTACAGACTGTTCCAATAGCTTGAATGCCACTCCTAGGTCACTAGAGTCCCTTAGACGAGATTTCGTATAGAAACTGCTTTCAGACACCATCGCGAAGTATTAGTCGAGTTAATAAGGATCCGGCAACAGCAACAATTGTGGCGAGTCAATGTGCATCCAACGCCATCTAGCGGTGAGTAGTACCAAATAATTGTGCGTCTTACAAAAATATATTTATTATGATTAATCACCGAAAAAATTTGTTTTTATGTCTTACAATAAAAACAATTGCATCATATCTCTGAGAATTCTGTTCATTTCGTATTTGTATTTTATCCTTGTTTTCTTCGTGTGAAGGTCATATCCTTCAGAAGGTCTTGGCTCTACCAAACAGTAATAACTAACATATAATGCCCTTCGAACTATCAGCTGTTGCCAACAATATCTTACATTGGATTTTTTCATCGCATTTATTATTGGAAGACTAAAGGTTAACTATCTCACGCATTGCGAGTTGTTTCTGCGTCTGAAAATTGTATTTGGTATTAATTAATGCTAATGTTTTCACTAACCCGTTGCAATATAGACAGTAACAGTCCCCCTAGCCGGTTTCGACTACGATGGCCAGTCACAACGACTAACCGACTGCGCGGAACATATTCTAGTGCACAAGTGTGTGCGCAAATACAGGTGCACTCTCTATTCCTTTCACTCTCATAGCCCGATGGGACAGCAATCTGACAAGACCGGAGAGAGGTCAGTCGCCACAAAAGAATATACTTAATTTGATTATCACAAAGAGTCATATTTACTTTCTAATATTATGTGTATTTACATTCATACTCACACAGACAAGTACGTAGGGTTCGATTCCCGGTCGGGTCAATGTAGGAATGTAGGAAGGCCTTACAAATATAAACAAATACAGCCAAATTACGAACGGCCTGCAAACACGTCACTACTCGTAGTAACTTTCTTTAACAAATGTTGTTGGTACGTGTTGGCTCCCAAAGGAATGAGGAATTTAGGGCAGATCTACACAAATTACAAGTTTAGTATAAATATCTAGCTAGGTCATGATCTGGGTGCGTATTGCGATGCAGTTTTGACAGTTATACAGTTCTGCTAAACTGTCAAATTCAAATTAGCAATTATTAGTTTAATTCCGCATTATATTAATAATGTTACTATAATCTATACTTAATATTATAAAGCTGAAGAGTTTGTTTGTTTGTTTGAACGCGCTAATCTCCGAAACTACTGGTTCGAATTGAATAATTCTTTTTGTGTTGGATAGTCCAGTTATCGAGAAAGGCTATAGGCTATATAACATCACGCTACAACCAATAGGAGCAAAGATATAGTGGTAAATGTGTAAAAAACGGGAGAAAGAAGTCACTATTCCACGCGGACGAAGTCGCCGGCAAAAGCTAGTGTAACAATATAAATATTAATATTCAAACCATAGTAGTATTATTATATTGATAATATTCGTTTACACTGAGTGGGAATTGATCTGCCTTGGGATTGAACGGATTAAGTTGGATCGCAACACGCCGAAGGTTTGAACAAGGTCAAAATGGTACTTTTTAAGTTATGATAGTTTCGCTAGGTGGAAGTAAGTGGACCCCGAGTTCAGTTTAAAGTTGGCACGGAACCCTCAGTGCGCGGGTCCGATTCTTGGCTGTTTTTTTCAACACTAATTTAGAAAGTGCCAAGATACGCTTTTAAGCTTTGAAGACTGATTGGATTGGATATTGGTAGCTTTCGCTGAGAACTTAAAAAGCTCCAATGTAATCAGACCTTTACGGGATTTGGTCAAATCGGACAAACCCGAAAAGCGAGCGTGACCCAATTCGGACGTGAAAATGAGTTCGGTTTCGTTGAAGCGAATTTTGGATATGAGAATTTCATGTTATGTAATGGTTATAAAAAGGATGCTTCGAAGAAAGAAAATAAGTTATAAACTAGTGGCCCCTCCAATTTCGTTTCCCCCCTTATTCGTATGAAAATCGGTCCGACCGTTTTCGAGTGGTGTAAGTAACACGACTTTATTTCATGTATATGTATAAAAAAAGATATAATTGCACCCATTGCCATCTCTCTCTCACCTAAAGGTTTGACTGGCAGATAATGCTTTTAGCATTAAGTCCACCTTTGTACTCCATGATTTGTGCCATAAAAACTTTAAATAAATAAATAAAATAATAGCAGTCCCAGCTAACTTCGTTTCATCACCGGCCCCATCCCGTCCCAGCCAGTCCCGATGGTTATCATCCTATTCCATCTATAATATAGTTTGTGACAATTAACAAGCCATACATACACAACAATATGTAAGGAACAATATGTTTTCTATTTAAAAAACATTATATTTAAAAAACCAGCCAAGTGCGAGTCGGACTCGCGCACTGAGGGTTCCGTGCCAACTTTAACTGAATTAGAGATTCTTACTTCCACTTAGCCAAAATACCACAATATTTTGTTGACCGCAAATATCACTTTGTTTTTCATAGTGTTTGTATGAAAGACAAAGTTATATTTGCGGTTGATAAAAATGTGCTATATCTCAAAAACTGCTAGTTCGATTTCGCTCAAACTAATTTTCGTTGAAAGTTTATATTGAGATCTACATAATATATTTTTTTCAAAATTGTCACTTCCTTAGTTCAAAAGTTAGATGGGGGGGACGCCCATTTTACCACATTGGAAGCGTCTATATCTCAAACGTTAGGCTTTTAGAAAAAATGGTTTTAGGAACCTCAATCTCATTTTGAAAGATCTATCCATAGAGACCCCACATGTATAGGTTTGAGTAAAAAAATGTTTTTGGTTTTAGTTTCATGTATAGGAGATCCCCCTTTAATATCATTTTTTCAAAATGTTTGTACCTGAATCGGAAAGCGGTAAACAGGATAAACTTACCTACCAAGTTTCAGCCGTGTGATGCTAATAGTTTCAGAATAAAGTGGCTGTGACATACGGACGGACAGACAGACTTGACGAAACTATAAGGGTTCCGTTTTTTGCCATTGGCTACGGAACCCTAAAAACTGATGTTCTAATCTAAAAGAATCTGCCCAAACCCCTGTATAAAACTTATGTAAATACTTCTGCTTAAAAGCCAAGCGTATACATATATTTAGCAGACGTCATTTTGTAGCGACATAAGCATTTTGACATCACATTATTTTTTTGAATCGGAGCCATATTAATCTTGCTCATGAAACAGCCCCTTAACCAGTGTTCCTGTGGGCTGGAGTAGTCCCGTCACGCACCTGTTCTCTTAATTGCCAAAGTTGTTTGTTGCGTCTCCACGGTCCCGTATGTTACGTCACACTGTATTAGTTAAACCTGGTTTAGGGGCGCATAGTTAAACAATAAAGTTTGGTTAGAGGTTATTGTTATGTCGTACGTGTGAAGCGTGGTAGTCTGTCTAGCAAAAGTGTGGACTTAGGAAACGCGGTAAATGAAATAAAAACACTATATGTCCGTTTGCACACTGCGATTTTTAGCAGCGATGCAGTCGCGATGCAGTCGCAATGCAGCATTGATGTAGTTGCAAAAAGGTTGCGCTACTTTTAGCATCGATACAGTCGCGATGCTAACGCGCGTTAGTACCATAATATTATTATACCTTTTGGAATAGAACGACGAGAGCGAGATGTCAGTAGGAAAAAGCTGTGCGACGAAAAGATATGCGAGATTCGATGTAGCAGAACCATTTTTGGCGACTGTCAAACAGTTCGGCGCCCCATGGAGGCTCGCTGAAAATTACATACGTGATTTTTTATAATTTCAAATGAAATTGTGTTTATTTTAAAGAAATTGTGGTTCTGAAACGTAGTGACATGACAAGCTGAACATTGACAAATAATGTACTGAATATTAGCGACTTCATCGATACTAACGCGCGACTGCATCGATGGAAAACTAAATCTGTTCATTGCGTGAGTCGCGATGCTGTTGCGCCTTATCGAAACGTTAGTGTCGATGCTAAAAGTTGCATTGCGTAAGGGGTCTATGACATCACCAATAGTAGGAGAATAATGATTTGATACTTTATCATAATTTGCTGTATTTTTTTTTTCAAAGACTCTCCAGGCTAGCTAAATGATATTTCATTGTTACTCTATCTACAGCGTAGTTAACTTTTTATTACATTGCATAATAAACTTATTTTTATACATTTCCAACAGCTCCATATGCAATTTAGGCGGTATTTTTACTAAATGCGAACTCTTACAGAAAACCTTTATGGCGATTATGATTCATTAACACAATTACACACACAAATGCAATCATTTTATAAAAGCTCCCTTATACTAGAACTAGAGCCATTTTCTTAATTTTTAAACCAAACACAAGTCATTCCGTTAAGTGTGTTGTTATCAAACAAACATGTTATGTAACAAAAGTACTCGATTTTAAATAAAATCTTGTGCTCGTTACACAGAATAGATCAACAGAAACCATTTTTTTCATTTGAAAGCAGGGATTTGTGTTTTTTAGGGTCCCGTACTTACTACCGAAAGAAAATCATTACGCAAAGGATTAATTTTTGTCCGCTATCCATGTGTCTGTCTACCTGTTAGAAGCCCGTAATGATATTAATATCAATCTGAAAATATTAGAACTAGTTTTCAGATGTACTAAATACCTATCATATGTAAGACCAAC
Organism: Pyrausta aurata; assembly: GCA_963584085.1. Classification (NCBI taxonomy): domain Eukaryota; kingdom Metazoa; phylum Arthropoda; class Insecta; order Lepidoptera; family Crambidae; genus Pyrausta; species Pyrausta aurata. The sequence continues at coordinate 8,748,803 of OY757275.1, read as the reverse complement.
CGATAAAAATGTATGTACGTTTATGATGCACGTTTTGCTAATTCACATGCAAATAATAAAGCCATCGAATATTTCACATTTACCTAGACCCACGTGGCAATGTTTACAACAAGCAATGTCTAACAACATATTAAAAAAATAATCTGAAAACGTAAATCATACGGTTATGCTCAGTTCACCATCCAATTTTGACCACAAAGATCTTCAAATAAGTGTAATACTTCATATTTATATTTTTTTGTGTTTTGTCAACATACGAATTTAAATTGCACTTGAGGCATGCGCCCGAATAGCGTAAAACACAGGGTTCGATTCCTTGTCTGTCACAGTTGCTTTTTACAAGTACTTACTTACTTACTTACTTACTTCGCTGGCTCAGCGACCCAAAGTGGATCTTGGCCTCCGACATTAAATTGCGCCATTCTTCCCTATTCTGTACCAAATCTGACCAGTCAGACACTTCTAGCTCTTTCAGGTCTTTGGCGACTCCATCCTTCCAGCGATATCTTGGGCGCCCCACGGGCCGGCGCCATTATAAGTGCAATTTATATTATGTAAACCTCATCCAAGAATCATGAGTTACGGTTAAAGTTACCATTGATCAAGATTCAAGATTGTGCTATTGAACCTTACTGATTTGAGTCAGTATGTACGGAACCTCGATGTGTGAGTCCAACTCACACTTGTCGTTTTATAGTCTAATTCATCTCTGCGATGGAGCTGTGATCGGAATAAGCAAATGGCATTTAACAAATGGTCGGGTTTTTAAATTGAATAACTTTTACGAAGCAAGTTAGCTTTTATATTGTAATCTTGTAAGCTTATTTTACGTACGTAATACGGTTAAATCTTTGCTTATTATTATAAAAAGCTGAAGAGTTATTTTGTCTATTTGAACGCGCTAATCTCGAGAACTACTGGACCGGTTTTAAAAAGTCAGTTTTTGAGATTATTTTTAGTGCCGTAGTATTTTTTTTAATTTTCTTTTATTGAGGTTTTAAATGGATATTGAGTTATGCTAGTAATAAAAAGGGCTAAAAGAATAAGTCGTGGGTAATACATTGTATCATCATCATTCTCTTGCCCTGTTCCTAGTTTATCTAGGGTCGGCGCAGTATAAATAATACATTGAATATTCATAAGTAAATGCAGCTAACAAAATGTCAATACTAGTCATTTTGGCAATTCTACGACTTTTTTATAAAACTGTGACATGCCAAAAACCCTGTCCAAAACCGAAATGGTCGCTTAACATTCCAATCGAGTCCGATCTCACACAAGTGCCTTGATTTCACCTGGACTACAACATAAGTTGATGCCGTAGGCTCAGGATATCAGGATTGATGCTTACTCAATGAGGGCTAACGCGTATGAATTCGCCGCTAGGGGCGCTTGTGTAGCGTGAGATCTCCAAAATGTCAAATGTCACTATTTGTGGGTTAGATGTACGGGTTTATTTCTATTTCAATTAATGTTCGAATATTTAGCAATAATTTACATTAAATAGGGCAAATACTAGTTACGGATTAATGTATTAGTGATATAAAAGGGAAACTAAGAAAATTAATGTTAAATCTTTAATGACTTGTGTACTTACTCCTCTTTTCCTAACAAAGCTGGACTGCGGCATGCCCGGTGTATTATAATATTTAGATTTAATGGCAAACTTGATTTTTTATCTCTCCATCATGTCAATTTACACACCATAAAATCTATATTCTGGACCTCACGCGACAGTGGCGCCAACTAGTGAGCACGAAAACGGTAGCCCTCATTGTAAACACACTTAAAGTCACGCAAAAATAATAATAAAAAGGTTCTAAACGGTTGTAAGATAATCATTGAGATGTTGTTTGTGGATGGTATATTCACATCTTGGCAATAATAAATGCCAACTTAGATTGCGTCCTTCGACCAAAAGCGCAGCGTAGGATGTCCACCGACAAGTTGGACAGACGACCTTGTAAAGATCGCAGGATCGCACTGGACGCAGACCGCTCACAACCGGTCGTTGTGGAAAGCCGTGGGGGAGGCCTATGTTCAGCAATGGACGTCCTTTGGCTGATAATGGTGAACTTAGATTTGATGGCTTTAGCATTTCATATGAATTCCAGCTCGATGCCTCCACACATTCCTGAGAAAAAAGGGACAAACAAATAGACGGACGTACAATAAAGTGATCCTATAAGAGTACCGTTTTATCCTTTTGAGGTACGGAACCCTCAAAACTACTTACTTCATTAGTATATCCTTAGGTACTTATTTAACAATATAATGAAATATGGGTCAAGAGATTTCATAGCTCCTCTGTTATATATTTGCTCAGCGGCGTCCAGAGCTAACTCAGTACTCCTGACGTTGTAGGTACAACCAGTGCCGACGGTTGGGCTACTTTCCCGAGATATGGAAGCGGGCAACTATCAAGATCATCCCGAAGCCCGGAAAGGCTGATTACTCAGCCCCAAAGGCCTACCGGCCGATAGGCTTGCTTCCGATCCTCGGGAAAGTCTATGAGAAGCTCATAGTCACCAGGCTGTCGTGGGACCTACTGAGCCGAAACCGGCTCAGCCCTCGTCAGTATGGATTCGTTCCACAGCGAAGCACTGAGGACGCCATTTACGACGTCATGAAGCTGATTAGGGATGGCGTTGCAGACAAGCAGATGGTCGCACTGGTGTCCCTGGATATCGAAGGAGCATTCGATAACACGTGGTGGCCGGCTGTCCTCCGAGAGCTCCTAGACATGGGGGTTGATGCCCAGAACATGAAGGTGCTCTCCAGCTACCTGAGAGACAGAACGGTAACGGTCCGATACCTGGGACAGAAGGTCCTTAAGACCACCACAAAAGGCTGCGTGCAAGGGTCGATTGGCGGGCCCCTTCTCTGGAATGTGCAGCTGGACCCCCTCCTTAGAGAGGCGGAGAACTTAGAGGCGCACATACAGGCGTTCGCTGACGACATAGTCATAATTGCATCAGCCCGGGACACCAGAAGCCTCGAGAGAAAAATTAATAACGCCCTGGAGTCGGTGGCAGTTTGGGGCCGCCAAAATAAAATGAGATTCGCCCCCGCCAAGACCCAGGCAATGTTAATCACCAAGAAGTTGAAGTACGATCTGCCCCGCTTTGAGCTCCTGGGTACACAGTTGCAGCCAAAGTGAAACCTTTCACACAATGGCGTACTATTTAGTTCCTACTGTTTATGATTCACTCCTTTGTGACAAATTCTTCGTCTCTACCTTTCTTTGTAGTAAGTTCGCCCTGAAAGCCTTTGAAGAAAACCTACAAATATTTGCCAGATATGTGTGGGTTTCTCTACGTGAAGATATTTGCAAAGTTTCCTTTCAGAGGTAGGTGATATATCTATTGTTTGCACTATAATATAACGGGCCATAGAAGGCCATTAATGTTGCCACTTTTTGGGCGCAGAAAGTTTAATTGCCATTGACTCGAAAAGAAGAAGAAGACTTTAATATATTAATGAACGTAACGAAGTTTTTTGTTAGTAAGTATATAAGTTAGATTTATATTTAATTACTTTAACTCTTGTAAGTAAATATCTTTTTAAATAACAAACAAGAAAAAAATAAAACTAAGATATAATTAAAATATAATTAATTGTATTAGACTTTAGTAACTGACATAAAATATTTTGTATTTTTGTAAGACATGCAACATAAAAAATAAGACCTACCTATGTTATGTGTTGCCGCGTTGGATAGCTATGCTTATCTTTTGAGCTAAGAACCAGCCAGCCTTATTATTGGCCTTAACATAATTTAGTTTTGAAGAAATTTTACTAAACAGTTATTTAACACAAGGTCCCCAAGGCTCAAATATTAAATAAATATTCAACTGTTGCATTAAATAAAGATGAAAAAAGGTCGCAGATTCAACATCAAAATAAATCATCAAATATATTATAAAAATTAATGCGAAGCTCTTTCATTAGATGCGAGCATAAACATTTACTTTCCTGATTTCTTAATACTGTTTGCCATCAATAAGCCATCAGAGCAAGCTCAAAAGGTGGATAATCAGGACATCTCAGTCAAGTAGGGTGACCAATAAAATAAATCAATAGATCCATTAACAAACATGTATTTTATATTTTCTCGTTTAAACCCTCACAGATGTGTTTATAAACATTCTTTTGTCATTATTTGGTGTACGCGACCACCGGGGGCCTGTCGATCACTGAACGATTTGAAAATATATACTGTTTGCTAATGATTTTCATTTCAGTAAAAAGAAGGTCTTAGCCATGTTCGCTATTTAAAAGAGAAAAAGTTCGTTGATTCTTTAATCTGCAGGTTAGAAGGGGGTAACCGTTCAACTTAACCTATCACTTGGAGTTATTTATATAAAAGTTAATAATTCATTTTTGAATCAATCGCAGGTTTATAAAAAACAAAATTCTACTTAAATAAGTACTTGACTTAATTATTATCAGTTCAAAACGGTCCTAAAAACCCGTTTAATATGCTCACTAAGGACTGTAATATTTATTTACGCAGAAAATTATCCCTCATTAATATTTTCAGTAAGAAACTAAATTAAACGCTTCAAAGTGATTTTATCTTTATAGAAAACAAAATTATTGGGCGCCCTATACTAATGCCTATTTATCCCGCTAATTCTAAGCTCCCTGTTTATTTTCTTGTTAATGTCCGACGCTTTATCGGCGTTATTTATGAGAAATCGTGAGAAATCTGAGATGGGAAAGATTACGCGTAGTTCAAGGATAAAAATAGCCTTAATGAGATATCGCGTGTGGGCAGATGAGGAAATAAATAGTACAAAAACAGAATGGATAAAGAATAATACAGGAACAGGGCGAAAAATACCTTCCTTCGATGAAATGAAAAGGGTGAACTATTTAATTGCAAGTTGTTAAACGCCCTACCGGTAACGCATCGTACTCATAACTATAGTTTTCCTCTAAAATTCTTATTCTTCATGAATATCAACCCGGCGGTTATCCCAGTTGCGTGCGATGACGCCTGGGGTCCGCCTTCTTACTTTTTCGTCTCCAATTTACACGGTCTTGGGCATCCTCTGTGGACAGATTGTCACGCTCTAAAATCCTCATTATGACTCTTAACTTTGCTTAGTTAGATTTAGGATTAAGGAACCTTATTCTTATCATCATCATCATTTTCTTGCCCTGTTCCCAGTTTATCTGGGGTCGGCGGAGTATGTTTTACGCTTCCACACTATTCTATGACTCGTCACTGAATCATCCACTCCTTGTTCTCATACCATTTAATAAAAGATATAATAAAATTTTATGGGCTGATTTTCAATAATCAGGTAAGAAATATGCGTCGAACAAAATACAATATGCCTATTTTGAAAACGTCACCTAATTTATTGTTGGCAATCATACGTAACTTTATTTTTTTTATCTGTCGCTTTTTAATTTATCAGTCTGATAAGTTTTATCTGACCATTGAAAAATCGGCCTTAAGTTAAACTTATTTTATTAGTCGCCAACCCGTTTGCATTCAATGATTAAATATTCTGTTCCAAAGACGAAAATAACAAAACATCCATGTGCGCCAATTCTTACGAAATTAAACTGAACCTCACATAACAGAAGCATTACAAATAACAAATCATACATAAACAATTCCACCCACATTTGTTATTCAAAAAACGCTTGTTATCCGTCCATTATTACGTGCTCGTATAATTCTCATAAACGGGATGCCAACAAATGCACACTCATGTTAGAGCTCCTGCTTTATTTAAGGGCCGTATACAATTAATCGCAGCTTATGGCATTGTAAATTAAAATGACATGAATAAGTTAAAAAATACATTAAATACCGTGATATTGGTTCGTGAAACATTCAATAACGACACAAAAGCACGAAATAACAAATAATTCAAATATAGGACGTCATTTTGTATGAAGTATCTGTCAAATTACGCTAATAATATAGCGGGTGCTGTCTCTGTCTGTATCTCCTCAAATAGTGTACTTCAGGCCGCCCGCGCAGGCGATGCCGCGATCCACCAGTTGGCTCGTGACCACGGCTGTTGCAACGCAGCCGAAACGTCGAGCAGTGAGTAGCATTTACTCATGTTAATATTTCGTGTTTAGACCCGTCATGTCTAATTCTCATAGTGCAGGCAGAGATAGTTGTACATATCCCAATACATAAAGTATCTCAAAGAGGCCTCTTCCTGTTGGATCCATATCCCCATGTAAGCATTCCAGAAGGATCGGCTTCGGCTCTGATATCCCGCAGGAGAGATACAAAAATAATAATAATAAATACATTTATTTCGAACAACCAACAGTTCGTATTTGATTTGTTAGTTTCGTTAAATTTAGCTTAAAGTTGTGGTTATTTAAACAGATTATTTCAGATATTACAATTGAATTATAATCTAACATTGAAATAAATTACTAAAATCATATTGTGAGGTACCTACATTAACAGATAAATGCTAAGTGTGAATAATATGCTATAAGCCACTTACTCACATTCACCCTTCGCACCCAACATTCCCAAATTGATCTTTCTAAGACATTGTGAAACAGGCAGTAAATATTACAAATTACATTATGAAATCAATTAAGTTCATCTTCATTACGAGCCAAAGATGTCAGTGACACAGTGACCGGTTTTGAGCGGTCTGAATCCAGTGTGATCCTGCGATCTTTACAAGGTCCTCTGTCCTGTAAATAAATCACAAACGTAGAAAATGCTATTTCAATACCGCCTGCCCTGCAATACTAAATAATCGAAATTAGATAGATAGAATGAAAGCGTGTAAACTTAATGACAACAAACTTTATAATCAGCCAATCTGCTAGGGCCAAATTTTCGTAGCAAGTGGCTACGAGGCTCTTGTAGTCGTAGCTGCTCTATACAAAACGATTTATTTCTTTAATTACTTGATATTCAATAGAATATTGACCAGAAATGCAGTATTGCAGTGGGTGGAACCCAGTGGTACATTAGTATTTTTTTGGATACATACATAATTTTCTAATACATACCTAACCCTATGCTTGCTTTGCAAAACATGTATTTAACACAACCAAGAAAACAAGCATATTCTGCCCAAACAAGTCTGCATCTGCCCTAAAAAAAATATTTCCATTTCGCATCAAAACAATGCTAATACGAATCCGTTCAAATAACGCGGTACGCAAACATTCGCAGCGATTCGCACGAATCACGCTTACTAATTGAACAAACATGTTAATGGAGTACGATAAATAAAGTTGCTATCTAAAATCAACATCCGTTCAAGTTCCAGGCAGTTCAATTCCTACTCAACTAGTTAAGTGATTTTTGGTGGAAAATACTTTATTAAAGTTTTTTGTGCAGGAGTAAGTCATGGCGGTAAAAGTATAGGCGATTACAAGTAATAACGCAATGGTTTAGAATGTTTTTAAACACTCACAGTGTCATTAAGAAACCAAAAATTGCGCACGGGCGGGATTCGAACCAGCATCTTTCTGGCTTACCGGGCCAACTGCTCTTCCATTTGAGCCACCGTGCTGTCGGTCCGACCGCGCGAAATTTTTGGTCTCATACGCCCGGTAAGCCAGAAAGATGCTGGTTCGAATCCCGCCCGTGCGCAATTTTTGGTTTTTTAATTCATCTTTAAGAAGTAATAATGCTTTTCCTACCTCTACTTCACTAGTCGTGTTCTACATGGCATGTAGAGTCTACTAAGTACTTACAATTTGATATCAATATAATCAATATCCTTAAATAAAACCTTCATGGAACCAATTAGTATTTCAGTGCATGGGACCATACTACTTATTTCTCGTTATAATTTCCACAAAATATTTTTCACATAGACACAAAAATAAACTTCATCAAACAAAGGAACCGCAACCCGCAATCGCCGTCAAAAACCACAACAGACGCTTCGAATGATGAAAATTCAAAACAACGGGAGGTATTTGAAGCAAACTAATAACGAAAGGCGGCTGAAAGCAGCCGGTTAGATTAAGTAACTTGCGTACGAAAGCTATCCGTATCTTGCTACAACTAAAGTGATCAAATATGTCAAATAATGAAGATAAGTCCTATACCGTGTGCTCGTATTGTCTCTGCCAAATAATACGACGACGAGCATTACACTTGGTAGGTAGATGTATCCTGTTAGCTGTTTTACGATTCTCATAAAAAAATATATTTAAAGGTGGGAAACTAAAACCTAAAAATTTTTTTTTTATCAAACCTATGCGCGTGGGGCGTCTATGGATAGATCTTTGAAAATGACATAGAGGTTTCTAAAACTATTTTCTCTAAAAGTGTAGGGAGGAATAGACGCTTCCAAAGTCGTAAAATGGGCGTCCCCCCCTCTAACTTTTAAACTAAGCTAGTGTAAATTTTGAAAAAAATACGTAATGTAGATACTTTCAACGGCAATTGATTTGAGCAAAATCGAACTAGTAGTTTTTGAGATATAGCACATCTTCAACGTGATCGTTCTTCATACAAATAGTTTGAAAAACAAAGTTACATTTGCGGTCAACATAATATTGTGGTATTTTGGGTAAGTGGAAGTAATACCTAACCTGCAATTCATCATTATTATAATGCACTTGATCAAGCTACGTAAAAGTCCCGCCAAACTGTTTTCTCGTGAGCTGAGCGGAAAAAGCCGAGCGGTGGGAGCGAAACTTGTAAATTCAATAAGTAAAGTAAAATTAAAAAAATATTCACACGTCAGATTAGGTCCGTTTTAGAGCTATGATAATAGTAATAGTAGGATTGCGTACTTAACAGTTTATATGTTAAGGTTTAAAAATGAAATAATCATTTTTTTTCTGTTATAGGTATCAGAAGCGGTAAATATTTATTTTAAAACAATATCATTAGGGATTAAAATAAATATCTTACTTATCGTCGGTATAAATATTTGATAGAGTGCTTTATAATATTTATAAAATAAATATTATAATTAGATTGTAAGTTTTGAAATAAACCTAACCGGTCCGCCACCGGTTAAGACAGTTTAAGTTGTTCCCAAACACTTAGAGCCTAAAACTCAGAACTGTCTAAACCTTAAAACTTACCTGACAGGATTAAATGAAATGCTGCTTAAGTATTTCGTGAAATTCCTAACTCGTTACTAATAAATACGGACACTCACCGCAATCCCTTGAAGTTTTGGAAATAAATCAGTTAACTAAGTACACATTTTGTGAAAGGTACTTAAATGATATTTAGAAGTTCGAGCTAAGTAAGTTTCGGATTTTTGTCTTAATCATTTTGAATAACATAGTTAGGCTAAATAAATAATTAATAAATAATAATAAATAAAAATTAAAAAAATGGAATTTTAAGAACGCTTTAATACCTACCGTATTTGGTTTCATAATAAAAATTATTGACCCTAGTTTTTTGTGTATTTACAATAAATATTGTACACATTGTACTGCTATGTTATTATTTTTGACTTTACTGCCATCGCATTTGCCATCACAAGCTTAATTCATCAGGGCACCGACGCCGACCGAAAAAGAAAAATCATCATCATCATCATTATCAGCCGAAGGACGTCCACTGCTGAACATAGGCCTCCCCCATGGCTTTCCACAACGACCGGTTGTGAGCGGTCTGCATCCAGCGCGATCCCGCGATCTTTACGAGGTCGTCTGTCCATCTTGTCGGTGGACGTCCTACGCTGCGCCTTCGGTCGAAGGGTCTCCAATCTATGACTTTTCTGCCCCAAAAAGAAAAATGTTCACCTAAAATAAAGTCCTTTCTTATAAAGAGTAAATAATTTAGTTTAGAGTAAATACGAATCAGAAACAGTCTATCAACCTTCTCATTACTAAATTGTACAAGACTATCAAGATGATAGCCCGGAAATAATTTATTACCAGGCTGTTAGATTTGATACATGAATAATGAAGTCCATTAGCCCCGATTGGAACTATTATCACTCGTACTATTATTATCTAGTAATAGAGGAATAGACAATTACTTATTAATGTATTTGAAAGGAATAAGGATCGTAAGTCCACTTGATGAGAGGAAGTAATGTGACAGTAAAGAATATGCCACTAGCCGACACTTATTTTTACTTGGATATTGTAAAACACGCCCTTAGAAAAGAGCTTCGTTAAATAGTATAATATCATTAATCTCGTTAATTGTTTATATACTGATTTGTACCTACTAATAAATCATTATTTTAGACCCTTTGCACACTGCGACTTTTAGCAGCGATGCAGTCGCGATGCAAAATCTGTTCCTTGCGCGAGTCGCGATGCTGTCGCGCGTGGGTATCGATGCTAAATGTCGCAGTGTGTAAGGGGCCTAACTAAAGGATGCTTTCAACAAAGGGCGTTACTCTTTGAGAATACATTTGCGCAGCAACCCTCCAAAACAAATGAAATATGATTGTGTTACGTGAAGCGTTCGTCATAAATCAACAAAATAAACTGTCAAATCGACTCAATAAAGCTAACGAGTGAAGGGCCCTTAAAATGTTCACGTCTAAACGTATGAACAAAATTGAAACATACAAATTGGATGTCCCGCCGATACGAATAAAGTAAAAAAGTAACGCTAGGAGACGAAACATTTCCGATGTAAGGCTAGGTTTAGACGGTACATTCAGGAAATTGATGTGAACCTTGTTCAAACCATATGTGTTGATTTAGCATTTTTGTGACTTATTACTTTTAATTAATAATTATAACGTACTTTATGATAGCGCGAAATTTGTCTGTCCAAGTAGGTACGAGTATATCAAGAGCTTTGCTATTTTCTGTAGTTTTTTAACAGGCTTATAATTAACTAGCTTTTGCCCGCGACTTCGTTCGCGTGGACTTCAGGTTCGTCCCGTCTAGTAGCGCAAAAAATGTGTTTTTTTACGACCTCACATTAGAAACCTCAAAAATTGTAACCTATATGTTATTCTGATGTATAAGCTATATTGTGGTAAAGTTTCATTCAAATCCATTTAGTAGTTTTTACGTGAAAGAGTAACAAACATCCATACATCCATACATCCATACATCCATACATCCATACTTACAAACTTTCGCCTTTATATTAGTAGTAGGATATGTCTTTGCAACTGAGATGTACGGGCATTTGCCTTGATTAGAATTTTTAGATACGGGATTGCGAACGTACCTTATTATTTATGAGTTTCCGATATCACACTGGACGTAGACCTCTCACAACCGGTCACTGTGGAAAACCGTGGGAGAGGCCTATGTTCAGCAGTGGACGTCCTTTTGCTGATAATTATAATGATGGTAGTGATATTTCGGCACTGTTGCAAGCGCCATATTACTATTTTAATGTTAGTGAATCTGAATCTGAATATTTAAAGGGTATTTTTTAATCTTATAAACACTTTTGACGGCTATGTACTTGTCAGAGTGTAGGATTACTCAGGATATGTACCTTCCCTTAGTAAAGCTAAATTCTGTCTTTCCAGCGACGTGACCTAAATGTAAAGTGCCTAAATAAATACGGCCTTAGGGAAGTTCGGCCTAAGCCAAAGGGCGACCGCAGATGGACGGGTTTTGAAAAAACTTTCAGGAAATTATAATTATAATATTATAATCTATTCTAAAGGATGAAATGAGAAACCAAAAATTGCACACGGGCGGGACTCGAACCAGCATCTTTCTAGCTTACCGGGCCAACTGCTCTTCCAATTGAGCTACCGTGTTGTCGGTCCGGGCGCGTGAAATTCTTGTTCTATTTGGAATACGTCATTGCGTGACGTAAGCGCCAATACTTTATTAAATTATTTGTTTTTTTGTAAGGACGTACGTAAATACTTGAGAGAGATTACCGCAAGAACAACAGCTTTCATTTTTAAATAAGTGTGAACGTTTTAAACGGGTATCCTTTGAGCTATTCTATGCAAGAACCGACATGAAAATTTAGTTTCTCTTGAACATAGGAAATCGGTTAGCCATACAAGGTTTGAATAGTTTCCTATGTGTAACCCGGAGTTTGGAAGATGGCGGTGTTTCACCCCCGTGCCTCGGAAAGCACGTACAGCCGTTTGGTCCTACGCCTGATCTCTCTCCGGTCGTGTCAGATTGCTGTCCCATCGGACTATGAGAGTGAAAGGAATAGAGAGCGCACCTGTGTTTGCGCACACACTTGTGCACGATAATATGTCCCGCGCAGTCGGTTAGTCGTTGTGACTGGCCACCGAAGTCGAAATCGGCTAGGGGACAATTTTATCAATATGTGTAACCAGCCTAAAGTGAGTAGTGCGGTCTCTTTGTGAATTCTTAGAGCGTAACTATGTAAGGAAGTTCTATTGTGGTAAAGTGATGCCGTGCAACTTTGTGTTATGGACTAGGTCTTCTTTGACCATTTTCAAGAGTGGAAATCACAACCTACTTAAGTATTATTATCTAATAATTAGGTACACGTTGCCAAAGTTGCATCCTAAATGGTCTTCGCAGAATACCAGTAGTCGTGACGTGCTTTTGCCGTCCCAAACAAACTAGCACCCTCCCGCGACTTCGTTCGCGCGTCTAAGTTTTACCGTTCCCATAAATCGTAGAATTTTATATAAGCCCATATGCATTACTACTTTTATAGTCTTCCCCTATAAATATGCTATCTAAAAATGTATCTAACATAATTTATAACCAGACAAATAGTTTCTGATATAAGCGCGTTCAAACAAACAAACAAAAACATCCAGCTTTTTAATTAGTTTATTTATATATGATAGATAAATGTTATATGTATTTTACGTCCTTTGACACAACACGTAGACCGGGTCTATTTTTTTTCTTATTTTTTATGTTGCATGTAGTTTTAATTTTTCTTGTTTGCTATTAATAAAATAAAGTTTTTGAAACTTATACGGGGATATTATCTTTTTATTAAACAACAAAATGGAAATACTATGTACGCCTATTGTCAATTTTATGTTATTCTTTCGGATGCTAGAAAGAGTAAGCTATTGCTATTGTACCATGTAGATATCTACCCTATCATAATCAACAACACCTAAAGGCCGTTCCCACGAAAAGTTTGCAGTAAAGTTTCACATTGAACACCCTTCGACAACATCACGTGGATGTCCACCGGCAATATGACCTTCTGAAGATTGCAGGATTGCATTGGACATAGTAGACCGCTTGCGACCGGTCACTGTGGAAAACTGTAGGGTCTATATAACTATTATGTTGAAACAAAAAAATATATTAATAAACTCTCTTCTTGAGAGCAACATCAATCACAAACATGTGTCAAAACATTGCGTTTTCAGACATGTCAAATTACTGTCAAAAATAAAAATAAAATATGTTAATATTAATTTATTTTAATATTATTTAAATCAAATTATTAATGTTAAGCAATACGTAAAAGTATTAATTTTCTCTATTTCAAGTAAAGTATAACAATACAATTTTTTTTCTTATTGTTTTCTATCGAAAGGTAATTGTAACGTAAAATTATATACGCAAAACTAAAATCTTATGTTTTTTTTTCAATTCATATTGAAAAAATAGATTACACCGGTAATTGAAGTTATCGATATCGATCGACCTAAAATATCGACTTTTACCACAACGTAGTATTTTGACATTAAAGAATGAACGTAGCGGAATGATGATTGATGGTTCCACAGCTAGCAGCTCTGTGATTGGTAGTTGGTTTTACGTACTAATCACACCAATCACAGAGCTCCCAGCGGAAAGTGTGACTGGTTTGTGATATTGATGCGTTGATTCATTGATTGGTGCTTTTGGCACTGCAGCAACAACGCCGTACCGCCCACCGGCGACACAGGTTCTCATACAAACGAACTATCAGAACGTTTCTAACCTTATTTATCTATTCAGTGCTGCGCACTAAGGATGTACACCGCTTTCGCATGACTGTGTAAAAACAGTCCACCCTAGCGTCAGCAAACATTCCAGAGGCACTGCAGTAGCGAGGCAACCCCATCAGCATCCTAAAAGCATTATTGTACTGCATCCGTAGGGCGCTGTATTGTTTTTGCGCGTAAGAAAGCCACAGGCTGCTCGTGTAGAGAGATGTACAGTATGCCCTGAAAAGAGTTATTTTTACTGGTGCAGTACTGTATAGCAAACAAATACGTTCAGTCAATTCAGTCATAGAAATTGACGTTGTCATTTACTACAACGAGTTATATTTTGATATGCATTGACTAAGTATTATAACTTTGGATTACTATATCTCCGAGTTAAAATATTTTAGAACACTGTGACTAGGTCAAGGTAAATACGTTTACTCTGTAGAATCACTGATTAAAATTTTTGCTTCTATTACAGGCAACACGCTGTATACCTATCTCCTTTTTACATTGCAGACATAATATTCTATTCACAATATTATTTTTCAGCGCTCAAATCGATTCATATTTCAAGAGAGCGAGAATCGTATCAAATAAATTGCTACCATTCATAACTTTCTTATCTCGATAAAAAAGATTCAACTAGTTTGAAATGTTTGAAAATCACTTCGAAATCGTAATTTAAGATTTAGGTTTCACGATTTAATATCGATATTGGACTTTGAATATCTCCAATGGAAAAGTTATTTATAGATTTGAAGCTGCTATGAATTGAATAGCTAGAGTTAAATAATTTATTAAAGATATAATTAAACGCATTCCCCAAGCAGGTAATAAACCTCCAAAACCAGTGGACCTCGTAAAATGTTGGTGATTTGAAGAAGTGTTAGACATTCTTCTTTTTTATTTTTTTCCTATTTTCCCTATCTTTTGATATAACATGACACGAGTTATATTTTACTACGAGTATAATAGGCCTCCTTCTCTTTTCTTAGTGTTTCTTAAATCTCAGTTAACAAGGCACGAATCTAACAAGCATTTTTTATCTACATTTGAAGTTTTAAACACTTATATTTTTTGTAATTCTACCACAAACATTTGCCAAAACCTACTGCTAGCATTAAACAAATTACAGTTTTGCTTTTGAATACTTATACTTACTTTCAGTATACTGATCATGGGCTCCTAAATACGAAGCTATTTGCCACTTGCTGAATTAAAATTACAAAGTCACAGGGCTGTATTAAGGAGCTATGACAGAGTACTAACGGATTCTATATCTATAATGTATGTATGACGAGCTTCATATAAAAACATGTAAAATTTGTGCGAAAGTCTGGATCTGTTTTGTTCTAACACTGAAACGGCACAAACGATTTTGATTGATTTCAATCTAGATAGTATAAGACTATTGAGAAGACCATTGTGTTATATTTATCCCCAAAAATATTATCTAAGAGCGCAAAAGAAACTTGAAAGTTTAAACGGTAAATAAGACATTGCACGGACGAAGACGCGAGGAGCCGCCTTGCCGCACTGGTAAATGCAGATAAAGGGCATTAATTTGTCGTTTATATCTTAAGAACTTATAGAACTGTCCTTATGTGAATTTAAACTCGAAACTTTTCCGATGAAGTGCAAACGTCCTCAAATTCCAAACCTAATTAAACTAATTCCACTTTACATACTAAACAACATTAACTGCCCCCTAGTCAGCCCTTATTCCGTCCCTGTCACACAGTCTCTAAATGACAGTGCTCCCTTTTAAGCGTGGGCATTTGTATGTTTCATTTGTAGGCACATCTTTCATGAATATTTGCCTGTTTCAGACTAAATAAGGCATACAAAGCGCCTTAATTCTCAGTGGGAACATTCTGTTTCAAAGTGGGATACCTTTTTAAAAGAAGACCCTTTTGATCGGCTGAATACGACAGCGATACGACATGTTGTCAAATATTGGTAATTTGTAGTAAACGTCAATTTAATGTGCTTTAGCATCATGCAAGTTTGGGCCCAAATCGTCATGAAATGGATACCATCAGATGGTTATCGCTGCAGAGGCAGACCTAATAAAAGATGATGTTACACTAACATAAAAAAATGACAAGCGAAATGAAATTGAATTTAAAATTTCACTCCGATGCTTCTTATTTACAATATCGCCTAGAAAATGCGAAAATTGCAGCGTTTGAGAAAAATATTGGCAGCAAAACGATGTGCTTCTCTTTAGCACAGGGTATATTTTCATAACTGAAGGTAAGAAAATGTATTCCTTATGTAAGGACCATTTTCCGCGGCCAGTCCAGTTCTGCAGGATGACAGCATTACTGGATCCCGCAGAAAACTAAACGTAAAGGGCAGTTTTTTGCAGGTACGGTTGTCCGTCAACTACGTCGTGTCAACTGTCTATCTCGCTCGCACTTACCGATAAATCGGTGCGTTTTATATTCCTATCTTTCACAGCGTTTCCACACAGATATTGCCCCTCATGAGTTTCTCCATCAACAAATCAGAAACAAAGAGTTATTGAAGCAACAGACTCTTATTTAAGCTTTCTCTCTCTCTTCTTCTTCATTTAAGAGATATGCTCTTGTCGGTGGAGTTTTCTCTATTTATCTCTATTCCGAGCCGTCTCCTTGATCTCTTGTTACTTACTCGTACAAAACTTACTTGTACTTTATTTGGGTCATATACGCTATTTTAAGCTATTGAACCGAAAATGTCGAAATATAAAAAAATTGTCGTTGGAGCAAAAAGGTCTTGAATTATCTCGTACTTCAACAAAACAATTTGATCTTATATTATGGTCTGAAAATGCTTTTTTATTTCGCCATGATCATTTGACCAACATTGTCTTTTATTTCACTTCAAGCTTTCGTCCTTAACCGCGGTGTAATAAAAAACATTGTTTTATTATTCAAGGCTGTATTACACTCGTTATTTTGAGGGGCCGCTCATCGCGCCATCTAGCGGAATGAAGTGGATAACCTTAAATATGTACAGGTTGTTGTTTTGGTCAGCGACGAGGGACTCAGGGATGATAATATGAGTTAAGCTTATTCTAAAAAAAAATATTATTTAAATATTATGCAAGTTTTATACGAGAAAACCTCTTCACAACCATCTAAAAAAATGGGGAACTCGCAACCTCGCGCGTAGCTCGCGCATATCTACGAAATACTACGCCGTAGCTAGTAAGCTACGAGTAGGCGATCTGGTGTTGATAGTTTTGGCTCGCATGCTATATCGTAATGAAAAATTAATTTAGTGGGTTTTGTTATTAAATAAAATACATATTTTTTTGGCTTCAGTATCGTTTGTACAACCACATCAGGGGGGTAATTGTGTAAAGCAAATGTATTCATTTGACAGTTCAAAACGTACGATATGATCTGTCAAACCTTTTATTCTTTGAAGTTTGAAAGATCATACCGTACGTTTTGAATTATTGTCAAATGAATACGATTGCTTAACACAATTCCATACCCGAGTCGCTCTTCGTTGGCCAAAACAACACCCTGTATTCACACCATGATTTGAAACGTCTACACCAAATATATAATTTAAATTGAAATGAAAATTGTGACAACTTCAAAGCAAACGCCTACTAGGTATCTCAAAAACAAGAAGCATTCTTCTTCTTCTTTCGCTGGCAACAAAAACAAGAAGCATTATTCGAATGAAATAACAGAAAGCAAAGCGCGAAATACCAGAAAATGATTTACAAAATGAAAAGGACAATGTTACTGCGAAAAGCTGTGCTTCCGCGAATCCAGTAAGGAACAATAAGACTTTCGTTTCAGGGGCTCGACTCTGAAAGTCCGTAGTTTTTGCTATAGTCATCTCTTCAATGAGTGACTAGAGGGATTTTTTCATTTTTTTATTTATTGATCCACCAACATCTGTATCATTCATTACATGTTTGTAATTCTAAAATAACAGAAAGAACTAAAATGTACAATTACAGGCAGATAGGTACCACATGCACATAACAATATCATCGGGGATGTTATTACCAGTCGTTTTATTTCCTTATCGACTAACTGCCTTATTTTCTTATCGAAAATTACGATGAATTCGAGTTCATTTTGTAGACGTGTCGATGAACGCCAGACCTTGCCCTCAAAGGAAAACGCCTCAATTCATTGACAGTACTTCAAAATTTATAAAAAAATACTGAAATCCTAATGATAATTATTATTTATATCACAAAACAGAGCTTGAATTTGTATAAGTATTAATTTTTTGTTACCATTATAAAATTTTAGAGCTAACCTCTTGTCGGTGGACTTTTTTCATTCTTTAATGCATATAGTTTATTCTTGGTCTTCCTCTCTTCCTTCTTTCTATTCTTCTCTCTATTATGGCTCTGATGAAACAATTTCCAATTTGTTCAAAAACACAACTTGGTTTATGTAAAACCTTCACGGATGTGCTTATCAAAATTCTTTTGTTAACGCGTCCGCCAACGGCCTATCAATCTATGAGCGTTTAAAATTCAGGGTTTACTACATAGTCAAACACATTTAAATTACAGTTGCTAGTAGGACATTGCAATACGAATGGTGTGCGACACATTTTCACATTCAATTACCTTCAGATACTCTCGTTGGGTCCGACAGGTAACATAATACTGTAATGTATAGCTATTACGTAACTCAATCACTATAGAATAGCAATTTCTACAGACATACATGGCAGTATTTTCAAAAGCTCCGAAGTAACCACTTACAATAATCGGC
The DNA here is from genome assembly GCA_963584085.1 of Pyrausta aurata. Classification (NCBI taxonomy): domain Eukaryota; kingdom Metazoa; phylum Arthropoda; class Insecta; order Lepidoptera; family Crambidae; genus Pyrausta; species Pyrausta aurata. The sequence goes on along the minus strand of OY757275.1, from coordinate 8,730,259 downwards.
GCGTTGACAACTGAGTTGTGAGGCCATCATGATAGATATATGCAGCGCGCCGCATTATGCATTATATACACGTGAGATAAACATTACAGGGCTCAGTTAATCAAGCGCTGACAGGTTGAAGCATAATATCTATTTACCTGTAACAGGAACAGCACCGTATTGTCATCAACCAGGCGTCAACCATGGTCGAGTGGGTCCGGAGATCACGAACTGAGCTGGTTACGCTATGAAGTAGATAATGTGCGTTGAAGTATGGAGCTCCATACAAAGATTACTGAACGCTTCGAAATGATACGATGTTTTCCTCGTAACGGGTGGATAGATATGCCATAACATTTGAGGTAAGTGCAAGTGTATATTATAGACATAACACTGACACGGCGCATTTGAGAGAACGCTGATAATATGCTCAGACGCTCTTAACACTTCGTCCACCTTACTCCTCCATGCCACACAACCGTGATTTCATTTCTATCGCATACAAGTTCGTATAGTAAACCCTGCCGTTATTGAAACTCACTGTTTCAATACTGACGACGCTTTTGGCGCAGTGGTTAACTCTCCTGACTATTGCGCCGGCCGTCGCGGGTTCGAATGCCGCAAGGGACAAATGTTTGTGTGATGAGCACGAACATTTGTACGTAATTCATGGATGTTATATGTATTTAAGTATTTATGGGAGACGCCCCCGTCATAATCGTTGTCTGGTACTTCGTAACACAAGGAAGAAAATTCCTTACCACGAAACCAGACAATTGGTGTGTTGTCTGGCGCATATTTATTTATCGTCACTTACCATCAGATCAGTTCAGGTTATAGCTCATTTTCTAGTAATTCTATAAAAAAGTGTAACGATTTGAGTTAGAATTTCAATTGCAATGATTTTGGTTGGCCACGCATTTCTGGTTATCTTAATAAGTAGCATTAAAAAAAGAATAAAATTCAAAATCTTAATTTCAATTAAGGTCATAAAATGACACTTATTTTGCCCGCAACTTCGTCCATCCGTTTTCGCCATATTTTTCATTGAGGCTCCGCTCTTATTGGTCTTCAATCATCAGTGAAAATGGTGCAAAAAAGGCGAACAAAGTCACAGGGAAATACGTTCACGTTAAAATGTTTATGTTAAGCTTCAGACGGTCTTAGGCTGAAAGGTCACTTAGCAAAGTACAACAGAACCCCAAAAATAAAACAACATATTTACAATTCTAATTGAATCAGCGTGAAGTTCATTTCATTACTTGAGAGGTGGAGACAGACATACAATTTCTTTGTAGGTGTGAGAGACAGAGTGTATAATCGCCTTATGTAGAGACCACAAATGACAGTCCATTAGATCTGTATCGTGTAAGCCTCGTATTGTGTGAAAAGGCTGTCTTTTGTTAAAAGGTTACTCCACTTTGGTCAAATTTGTTCGTCTTGATTTGCTCTGCTTGTGATGTTCAGTTAAGATTTTAAAAATAAACACTTATGGCTCTCAATAATGTCATTTTAATGCTAACTAGTAGAAAATCATATTGAATAGATATTGTACATTGCTCTTATCACAAAGTAAGTAGCTGATGCACTTGTGGTATGGAAATCAGAAACGACCGTCGATGGTAGGTGGTGGTGATGGAAAGTGTCTTTTTTCATTCTACCCTAAAAATATTCTTATTTTACTCCAAAAGCGAAGTAAACATAAATCTTACATTTTGTAAGGACAAATAAGCACAACCAAAGTGGAACAACCGCGCTCATTTCCCACAGAACGCCATGAAAAAAATCTCACTCTGTATTTATCAGGAAATAAAGTTGAAAATCAGACAAAAAAATACGTTTTCAACGCAGACAAAATTTATTTTACCCCAAGGATCCCATACGGAAACTGGGAACAAAAGGCTGGTTTACACAAACTTTTCCGCGTGAAAATGTGAAATTAGAAATGGAATTTAAAATGATGAATAGAACCCCCGGTCTGGTACCCTGGTATTCTGTTGAATACGAGTTGAAACGGTTGAATAAGTTTTGAATTAAGGATTTTATTCAAAAATTGCGTTGCATGTTACAGTGATAGCACCAGAATTTCAGATTGAAATACAACAATTTTTTTTTAACCTGAACTCTCCGAATAAGTAATGACGCTTCATTAATTGATGAATTTAATATAGTAATGAAAAATAAGAATACCAGGTATTAGAATACCAGACAGATGGATAAAGCAATGGCTCGAATTTACTATCTTATTACTTAATTTTCATTTTATGTTTGTAGTGTATTTTATAGATAAAGTACTGGGTGTTAAAGTACTAAAGTGTTACTAAGTGTTTTTTACAGTTACGAAATCCAAAATACTTCAATTAAGAGTTTCACAAATCTACATAAACCGATACACTCCATAGCGGAAGTACGTGGAATACATCCACCGTAATGAAAAGATGCATCCGGCGGAAGTTTAGGGCCGTGACGCAACTTTTGATAGGGATTTATGTGACTACAAAATGGAGGAGGGAGCAGGTATGGTGGTGGGGAGCGGATTGGAATGACAGCCAAAATTCGGAACTAGTCAAAAACTTATAAGTACGGCAGAGTTAAAGACGAACTATAAATCACTGCCAAAATATGTTTGAACAAACACGAATAAAGGATACAGTAACATGAAAATTAATAATGAATGAATGAATATTTTTAGAACTTATTGTTAGGGTTCCGTAGCCGAATGGCAAAAAACGGAATCTTTATAGTTTCGTCAAGTCTGTCTGTCTGTCTGTCTGTCTGTCTGCCCGTCCGTATGTCACAGCCACTTTATTCTAAAACTATTAGCATCACACAGCTGAATCTTGGTAGGTAGGTGAATCTTGATCGCTTTCCGATTCAGATACAAAAACTTAAAAAATATATATATTTAAGGGGGGCTCCCATACATGAGACTAAAACCTAAAAAAAATTTTTTACTCAAACCTATGCGTGTCCCCACACGCATCCCCATATGTCTGTGGATAGGTCTTTTAAAATGACATTGAGGTTTTTAAGACCATTATTTCTAAAAGTCTAACGTTTGAGATATAGACGCTTCCAAAGTGGTAAAATGGGCGTCCCCCCCCCCCCATCTAACTTTTGAATTAAGAAAGTGAAAATTTTGAAAAAAATATATGATGTAGATCTCAACAAAAACTTTCAAAAAAAATTGTTTTGAATGAGATCGAACCAGTAGTTTTTGAGATATAGCACATTTTCATCTACCGAAAATATAACTTTGTCTTTCATACAAACACTATGAAAAACAAAGTTTTTTTTGCTGTCACAAAATATTGTGATGTTTTTGTTAGGTGGAAGTAAGTGGACCCCGAATTCAATTAAGGGTGGCACGGAACCCTCAGTGCGCGGGTCCGACACGCACTTAGCCGGTTTTTTTTATTTGCTCATCTCAACTACCTATTATTTAAATCTACTATTAAAGTGAGTTATGTGTTTTATTGATGGATGTTTTTGGAAAAATAAATGATATAAAACTACCAGCTAGTAGCTAGTAGTATATAATAGTGAGTTTTGGAGAAAAAAAACTAGACTTTATTTTCAGGAAATAAAGTTATTGCCATATTTTTAGGCATTGATATAGGACTTATGTGTTATGTGTCATTGAAATACAAAATATAATTACGCAGATAAATTTAAACTATCATTAGGTTTGTGCCCTGAACATTGGAGACACTTCAGAAGCAACATCAAATAACAGTCAAAAGTAAACCTAAGCCTACACTGTATCTTCTTGTTTTTACAACAAAGAAAAGAGCAATTTAGAACTGAGCAACAACTTCCCTCGAAGCCTCCAAAAAGTTACTTCAAAGTCGGAAATTTATGAGGACAACAAAATGTCATCGGGCGGAGGAAGAGCACAGTAGCGAGAGAAAGCGATTTGGGTAATAAACATGATCGTAATTTCATAATTGTATAAATGATACTATTATTACACAAACAACACTTTCTATAGTAAGGGTATGTTACACCAACGACAAATAAGCACATGAGACTGTTAGTTGATAGTGCAACAACATGTTTCGATTGATACCAAGAATTGTTATTAGAAACAGAAACAGCAGTCTAAGTTGGTAGTGTTGACATCCACGGTATCTTAGAAATCACACATTTGTATGCTCGTGTTGGGTGCGATAGATGAGAGCATTTTACGCGGATTAAGAACGTCGTAAGCGCCAAATCAGTTGTAGCCCAATAACTCTTAAGCTATAAACTCTTTTAAATTGGCTAAAAAGAAATCTAGTCCATTTAGTGTTACATCATATAATGAAAAATTGGTTCCATAAAATGTTTCATATGGAGAAAAAACTGAAAAATTTTGAAAATTTAACCCAATTCGTGATCATTTTCTATCGAGAAAATATAATCCAATCTTGTAACTTCATAATGTTGTAGTATCTGTGATTTCTCTTTCGAGTCTTTCGTGGCTTGTCTTTTAGTCCAACCAGTACAAACGCGTCCAGTTTGTGAGCAATATAGGCCCACTTAAGCCAGTGGATTATGATAAAATAAATATAAATAAATTGCAATTGGCTTTCATCACGGAACCCGCTAGTAGAGTATGTATATTATAAACTTTTCTTTGTAGCGGCGTGTATCTTGCGGAGAATATCTGCTACAAAAAAACTGTAACCCACTTACACCTAAAAAAAAATACAGCAAACTTTTCTTTTTCTAAGTTAGGTACTTACTATAGGTAAGTTACCTGCCACAAAAGCGGAACACACATAACCGCATACATAAACTGCTAAAATCATAACCCTTCCTTTTAGCTTTGCCGTGGTCGGGTAAAAAAGGGTAAAAACCGCTCCGTCCATTGCTCTGCTACCTTCCCACCGCACGCACCGCAGCGCAGGTGACTCGCAGATAATTTATAACGGCAATTTCCGAACACACAGGCACTATCTGTACCCTTCGGGGGAAGATTTTTCAGGGTATCCGTATAAATTGCCCAAATTCAGCGCGAGTTGAATTTATTATGTGAGCTGAATTGAGAATTTATCCAATTTTTTGGGAGGATTTTGGAGAGTGAATTTAGGTAGAGTTTTGTTGATTTTGTCTTACAGTATTTTTATTCGATTTCTTATTTTCAGCAAGCATTAAATATATATGATTCTATCAGCTTATTATGTAGGTATTTAACTGTTTTTTATATGTACATAAAAAAGTATACAAATTATTTTTATAATAGGTATAGGCTGTAATATAATGATTTTCAATAATAAGTTTAACTCGTCAAGTATGTGTAAACGAGACACAATAGAAATTCCATTGTTATGCGGCGCCCGGCTGTCGTTTGATACCTGACTAATTAAGTAGAGGTTTAATAACACTTTTGGTTTTCAATAGCTAAATATAACAAAGAAGTCCTAAGGGCAGATAATGCAAAAATGCGGTCATCTGGAAACTTGTATGTTTTAAAGTCTGATTATTCACGTCAACAACACAGCCGGCCAACTGATTGATGGCGGGTCCAAATTGCTTAGCTATGGCTGCTACGAATTTAGGGGCAGCCTCTTTACACGGCGTTTGGTCTAAGTTATAAGCGATAGAGTCCTGAAAAATGCTCTTTATAACAAAGTATAAGAGGAAGCTACTGCAATAAAGAGGCTTAGATAGTCTCTTTGCAGGGCTAAAAGCTTGAAAAACAACATGTGTAGTTGAAAAGTTATGCATGGCTAATGTAGATGTTTACTTGTATAATAGCTTTGGTTCAATATAGCCATATATCTAGGCATTGCCCAGCAGTAGGATGCTTACAGGTTAGCATTACTACTTATAAACAGTACAAAGTGCATCAGTTGAACACAGAAAACTATGACGTCATAGTTTCAAATCGCCATTGTAAATCTATGAAAGAAGCGTTTAGTGCGTCATAAGTAGATTAGTGGTGTCAGTGGTGGTGTTAACTGCCTCGGTGGCGCAGCGGTGAGAGGGTCGCATTTTAAAGCGACGGCTGCGCCAGAGGTCCCGGGTTCGATTCCAGGGTCGGGCCAAAAATATATACCTGGGTTTTTCTGTTCTCTCCGGTCGTGTCAGATTGCTGTCCCATCGGACTTTGAGAGTGAAAGGAATAGAGAGTGTACCTGTGTTTGCGCACACACTTGTGCACTATAATATGTCCCGCGCAGTCGGTTAGTCGTTGTGACTGGCCACCGAAGTCGAAATCGGCTAGGGGGACTATTATTATTATTAGTGGTGTCAACTAGCAAAATCATTTATTTTGTACCATACACCCACTCGCTCTCTGCCATGTCGCCTTCAATTTGCATGTAATCATTCGAATGCTGAACGAATATTGTGCCGTTCTATTCGATTACTTATCCGATAGTTGACGGGAACTCATCTAATTGTTTGTGTTAAGGCAAACGTTGGAGACAATTTTATTTATTGATCGTCACTGTTCTTTTATTGAGAGAAAGCTTATTGAGTTTTAAAATGCGTCTATAAAGTGTGTGGTGTGTTACTTAAGTTTTCTTTTGTATGTAAAGTATTCAATTTAATTTTGATGCTGATAAAACGAATAAAAACGAAATTGCAAATTAAAAGTTGTACTTTTAGTATCAAGTTACAAAAATAAAGTCAATTTAGGATATTTATAAAATGAGACGTAGCTTAAATTAAAAGCAACGTTTAAAAATATTGGCAGTTAAAATGTATTCTGAAACAATGAAATTGCATCATATTCAGAGCTTTCCAAATTTAACAATTGCAAAACAAAAACACAGTTTTTGTTTTCCTGGTTTAGGTTCCTTTGACATTTATTCAGAAAGATACGAAGCTTTTCCATGCTCGTAAAGTATTTCTACATCCGTCGTGGAGACGAAATCTTCGTCTTCTGTTGTGAAGATCTCACCTAAACAACGCAGATAGTTTTAAAGTTTCTATAGTTTGCTGCATTGCAATATTGTTACATAAATAAAATAGGTGCAGTGGGCTTCTATATGATAGCGAGATCGCCACCGGATAACTGACAACAATAAAACTGAATGATGTTGTTTGGCTCTTGCTCAATTTATCAGTGAGCTACTTTAAAGGGAATCCCTTACTAAAACAACTGCAGGTAAAATTACTTACTTAATTTCAGTGGTCATATATATTACTGAATACACCTAGAAGTCTGTATTTAGATAATACCTAGTATTTCCATAACAAGAAGACAATCTCTAAAAAGAAAATATTGGTACAAACTATTTTATAGTTGAGATAAGAAATCAATGCCTTACAAGGGGCGTAACTTTGTTTGTATCGAACTAACTGTATTCCACTTACATTATACTTCAGGACTCATTTCCATTGAAACAGCTTGAATGTAAAACAGAACCCGAGATTTCCGTCCCGCTCAGTATTCAAGAAGCTTTTCTATGATATTTGAAATGCTGACATGTCATTTGTTTTCACTATTTTGATGAAATATGTATGCTAGCTGGAACAAGATTTCATATAATATTTTCGTCTTATATTTCAAAATACTTGTGAGGCTAGCGTAAGAGCCAGCACACGATTTCATGTTGACGACGCGTTTGGTGTATTGGTTAGCGCTCCTGACTATTACGCCGGCCGTCGCGGGTTCGAATCCCGTGTACCTTTCTCATGGATGTTTTATTTATTTTTTTATTTATACTTCATTGCACAACCACAGTTTGTACAAAAGGTGGACTTAACGCCATATGACATTCTCTATCAGTCATACCTTTGGGCTAAGCAAAAATGTTTGTGGTTGGTGCGACAAAAAAAAAATTAAGTGTATGTATTTAAGTATTTATGGGAGACGCCCCCGTCATAATCGTTGTCTGGTACTTCGTAACACAAGGAAAAAAATTCCTTACCACGAAACCAGACAATTGGTGTGTTGTCTGGCGCATATTTATTATTATTATTTATATCACTGTTTATAATAGTAGTAACGGTTTGAACAGTCGTGGAAAATCTGTATCGTGGGATGCTTACCATCTGCTCTCACGACTGTAAGCTGTAAGCAAGCCTGCTGAGCGGGGACCTTTTTGCTTGGGGCTTGTTCTTTTAATTTAATAATGAATGTTTGTTCTATTTTATGTTTATTTATTTTGACATATTTTTTACATGTATTTTTTTGTATATTTCCTTGTTGTTTATAGTCAGTTGATGTATTTTTTCTTTATCTCTGTCAAAAAACAAAAAAACATATTCTATTCTATTCTAACACTAAACAGCGTCAATAGTCACAGGAGGACACCTTGTATTTTTGGTTTATAGCTCAAATGTGTGGAGTTAGCACAAGATTTCATATATATTCGCTTTATTATCCTATGTCTTCAGAAATAGCGCTAAAATAAATAAAAACGTCACAGCACATAATACATGAGGTCGTAAAATCGACTGCAATAGCTCTCAGTACGTTGTTAAAATAGCATTTTTATCCAACTACGGTGAAAAGAAAGGAGGGTTACAATAAATTGCATTAAGGATCATGTTTAAAAGCAAAGAGAAACAAAACTCAGCGTGCATTAAGTACCTATTCAATTCTTAATTGACTTTAAGTCGATTGGAAACGTCTTGAAATATCTCATTAAGAACATAATCAAAGAGCCAAATAGACAGGATTAGTAGATTCGCGTTAATTCTAAGCTTTTTCATTGCATTCACTGTTAATCCTACATGGAGGCGTTCACCTTGTGGAGATTTCACAATAAAGGTTTTTCTCATTGATTTGTGCACTTGTAAATATAACTGTGAGCATGGGAAGCAAATCACTACTAAAATGGGAAGCAAATTATAATAAGACTTGAGATGTACGTACATTGTACGGCTGACTTGCTAGTGATTAGGTATATGTTTGCGCCGTTTAGAGTTGAAACGTTTGAAACATTCTGTTGAATTGCTGTGTAGAAAAATTGTACTGAAATCAAATTCTGTTGTGTCTTGTAGTGTCATGTATATCATACATGTTAAAGTTGTTATTTGTTTTTGGGCGAATAATTTTATATGGAAGACATATTTAAAACTTACGTACACTGTACATCAGTACATATCAAATTGTGTAGTCACCATTGAGATAAGTGGTCAGAGCTTGGAATCTCCTGAATTTAACAACATATATTTAGTTACAATAGTTAGATACGGGATTGCTACCATGTACCTTATTATTTAACAGCTTCCGATATTTCGGCACTGTTGCAAGCGCACAGTTACTCCGTGATCATATGGCGCTTGCAACAGTGCCGAAATATCGGAAGCTCATTAATAATAAGGTACATGGTAGCCATCCCGTATCTAACTATTCTAACGTTAGTGGCCATGAAAGTTAAAACAATAAATAGATTTAGTTTTTTACGCTGTTTTTTTCTCTTGTAGCTTACTATTTTATGTAAACGCCATACTTGAAATTCTTTCAGTATATTGCCTCAAATTGTTCTTGTAGAGCACCCAATACATTGCACTTAAATAACATACTTACATACGGAACACGACTAAGTAGCTGCTGTAATTATTTACACGAAAACGTATTTCTTTGATTTATTTTCTTAAACAATGCCTTCTAAAATTGCTAATGTACCTATAATTTAATATAACACAATTACCGAAGCTTTTCAAGTCCATAGTGTACTTAATTATACGTAATCATCTTTCAGAATATTAACTACGCCTTTACTGAAATTATAAGGAGACTGTAAAGTAATTAATAACAGCTCAATTCAAATTAAAGGCTCTCACTTTGAACCAATTTGGATGAAGGTAAATCACTTTGAAAAACGGAAAACGATTTGTTATATTAACAAAATGAATCCGTGTTTTAATTTTGACGATACTTATTTTAATTGAGCTTCAAAATATTGGAAAAGATCAGCGGCTACAGTCTGAAACTGAAATTGTTGTCATTTCGTCTCGATAAGTTCAATTGCATGATTTTCTGCTGCATTAAACAATATTTTTACTTATGTAGTTACATAGTTTTTAGTAAATCGAAAAAAAATATAGTTTTTAGTGTTTTATTCCAATATACTTCTCAATTAATAAATACACGTAAATACGTACTTTGTCTCAGCGTTTTTTGAGCGCCACGTGGTGTTTGACAGGTTAAACCATGTCCAGAATTGCACCACAGGAAATAGGGTACTTATTTTAAACTTTTTGTATACAATTTAGCACTTATAACTGTATTTTATTGTTTAATAATTCAAACTTTATTGCTCTGTAATATTTCATTTTACTGTGAGTTGTACAATTGGCGGACCTATGCCTTGGGGTATTTTCTTTCATCCCACTGACGTCATACCTTCTTCTCGTATTCACGGGGTAATAAAACAAATACTGGAAATATGTGTTATCAATAATTTATTTAAACAACTATAGTGATGATGATAATCACTCGTCTTTATAACGTCATAGCCCCGGTTGGTGGCTGATAGTAGCTCCGTCTACTATGGTTGGTTGTATATAATAATAATAATAAAACGCTGTATTGCACAGCACAAAAAGTCAATTTGTGTCTTACCTTTTGTGTTGGGGTAGGTGATTGGGATTTCTTAATGCTTTGCTTAAAAATATTTACGTCTATGTACACAAATATCTCATGTTCATTATGATCAAGTATGGACACAGGTTTTTAGTATAAAAATATAGTTCCATCAGAATGGTTTTCCACTTTGATAGTTGGAGGGGGAGGATCTCTTTCCAAAAGGTATGTTCTGAGCTGGATGAGACCAATATTTGTCAGGGAACATAGAACTGCCCCTAGAAGCAACCTGAAATAAAACAAATTAGTATGTAATATTCAAACTATTTTCAGGTTTTGCGCATTTAACGTTACACGTTGTAAATTAATTTCCTTATAGTTGATTTTTGTTTTTATAGTGTTTTCTCACCATACAAACCTAATAATATAAATTGCACTTGTAAAAAGCAACTGTGACTCTGTGACAGACGAGGAACCGAACCCCGTGTCCTACGCCATCCGGGCGTACGCCTACACCACTCGGCCACCGTCACATTAACAAGCCTGTTCAATGTTGCAAGTGCTTTTTTAATTTCCTTACCAATAAGAGTACCCCAGTGAGGGTCCAGGCACCAAAAATTGTATCGCTATGAACGCAAAGGCAAGGTGCTCGTTCAGGCCCGATGTAGCGTAGTATATGCCGAAGAGTAGCATGACTACTAGCCCTAGAACTGCTGTGACGCCGTTGATCCAGAGGCACCCTAAAACAAATAATAAAATATAAATTGCATTTAAAAAAGAAACTGTGTCAGACAAGGAATCGAACCCTGTATCCTACGCTACTCGGACGCATGCCTATACCACTCGGCCAACGACACATTGGGGCAAGCCTGTTGTATTTCATGTGGCAGACCGATTTTAGCGATAAAACCGTCTAAATGGTAATTTTCTCTCTGTACATAGGTATTTGTATCAAATCTTAACGATATTCAATAAAGAATATTTAAAGAGTTATCTATTTCTGATGACAGTCAGTGAGGTATAGTATATAAGGTGTTTTTCTATAAACGGGTGAAACTTTAACAGAACTTCAAATTACTTCAGAGAAACCGGGCCCTATCATTTTTTTTTTCTTAAAAACGGGCTAGTTTTTTTTCCTAACAAAAAAATAAAAATATTTTTAAAAGCATCCTGTGTCTAGTCTGAAACATCCCAACGTCATCACCTGAGGAAATGAGGGAAAAGAGAGAGAGGTGATGACGTTGGGATGTTTCAGAATAGACACAGGATGCTTTTAATTATTTTTTTTGTTACAAAAAAAAAACTATCCCGTTTTTTAAAAAAATGATTCGTTGAGACGGCATTCCGACATGAACGATGAGAGATCGGGCGCAGTACCAACGGCCAAACGTGCTTTTCGAGGCACGGGGGTGTCATCACCGCCCAATTCCTGACTCCAAGCTGTTTCCGAGTACAGAAAAACCCAAAATCAAAATTTTGCCCGACACGGGATTTGAACCTGGGACTTCTTGGGTAGTACTCACCAGGCAACCCAAACATAGGCTCAGTGGGATTCATGGTAGCGTTGACGATGGCCAGCGCAGCGGCTGCCACAGCACACGCTAGCTGTAGGAACAGGAAGACCAGAACGCAGACGTATACTGCGAAGCTGATCACTGGAGGGACTTCCACTGAAAAAGAACAAGACGTAATAAAACAAGACAGGTAGGTACTTGTATTGATTTGTAATATTAATGCCTGCCTGAATGCTGGCTATGATGGCCAAGAACCTATGCTTTCTCGGTTACTATTATTAGTTCACTTTATAATTACACTTAATAACACTAATGTAAGTTAGTAACACCTAGTATGCATGCATGAATAAATAAATAAACGCATGTCCGTCCGCCATTACGGATCTTCTTCAGTGTTATAATGGTGTAGTATATCTTTGAACGACCCATCAACCAGACCCAGATTTTTATGGCTGGAAATACTTCTGAATCGTAAAAAAGTTGTATTGAACTTTGAACTAGGGTTATTTATATAAGAACACGTCATGCAAAGTATAATCAACACGATACGAGACACTATAAGATACGATTTTATAAGTTTCTAGAGCATAATCCAAAGAAGTGTTCGTGGCAAAAAGAATAAGTATATTTTAGGTAAAAAATTAAGAAAAGCTGTTCTTATTTTATATTCTTAGGTGTTTTTATTAACCATTTAGGTACAGCAGACCTCTTTCGATACCTCATTAATACGAGTGCTAATGGAAATTACGCTCAAACCTTACATGGTGGTGTTGTAGAGTCCACTGTAGTAAATGCCGTGCAACCGATGTTTGGCCTGAATCCTTGCGCCATTGCTCTTACCTGAAAACATCACAAGTTCATCAAAAGCTTGTAAAATAAAATATTAACGTTTATAAGATGGCGCACATTCCAGAATGATTCTTAGAATCAGACATATAGGGTTCATTTTGAAAAGCAGTGAGTTATTGCAATAAAAAAATGTGTCGCAATTAGGACGACAAGATTCCTTGTCCTAATGAGGGCTACCGTGTTCGTGCTTACTAGTTGGCGCCACTGTCGTGTGAGGTCCAGAATATAGCTTCTATGATGTTCTATGGTGTGTAAATTGTCATGATGGAGAGATAAAAATCAAGCTTGCCATTAAATTTTAATATTACAATACATCGGGCATGCCGCAGTCCAGCTTTGTTAGAAAAAGAAGAGTAAGTATACAAGTTATTTAAGTTTTAACATTTATTTTTATAGTCCCCCTTTTACTATCGGCGTCGTCTTCAAGCTGCTATACTGACAATTTATTAAGTGAAGTGAGGGCAAAAGAAACTTCAGGCCGCCCGCGTAGGCGATGCCGCGATCCACCAGTTGGTTCGTGACCACGGCTGTTGCAACGCAGCCGAAACGTCGAAATATTTCGTGTTTAGACCAGTCATGTCTAATAACTCATTGTTATGCAACGCGAAAGTTAAAAATCTCATAATACTAGTTCAATGTTGAAAAGTTACTACTTCTGCACTTTACTTACCTCTTCTTCTCTCGCGGTAGGGTCTGTCTTGCATGTCACTGCACAAGCACTCACGTCGGGCAGACATAACACTGAAACGAGAAACAGTAAAGCCTTTCAATATGTCACGATTACGTGATAAAATTACAAGTAATTATGTCTAACCTAAAAAAAAATTAGCTTGACCAAATAAGTGTTTATTCATTTGTTTACATCCCACTTCACAAACTCCACCCATTAATTTTCTTTTCCACTCAATACCGTCGCATTCGCTTACTGACAATGGGTGATATGAACTTTTGGGACACAGTAAGACCTCAGTGGCCCTATTTTTACATTACTCCCGTCAATATAACGATTGTTATAGTGAAAAATGATTTTATTTGATTAATTTACGATTTCCGAATGAAAATCTGCTGAAATACACACGGCAGTGTTTAAAAAAAAGATAACCCAAGTTTGTCACTACTCGCGTTTCTATTGTGATTTTGTTGACTTTGATTTTCGAATGAAAAGCCCTCGAAATAGTAAATAATGACGCGAGTGATTCAAAAATAAAGCTCCAGAACATAGTGCGTCTTAAATATGGGGTGGTCCTGGCTACGTTACCCCATTCGCGCAAGCCAATCATAGTTTGAGGTGGTACTAGTATTAGAAGGAGAGTTTTACGAGCATTCTCACAAGATATATATCAATGGTACTATAGGTAAACCGCTTCATTGAGACTTCACCTGCGGGGTACAGTGGCGTGGGGGGAGGCGATAGCGGGTCGCGCAAGGGGTGCGGGCGGCGCGGAAACACCCGCCCGCGCCGCTCACTAACCGCGCTCTTGTCTCCCCCCGCACCCCTGTGCACTGCAGGCGAGGTCTATCTATATAATGCTGACTCCACACTGTCAAAACAAACCTGTATGTATCTGTGAAGATAGTAATGATAGCCCTGTCGGATCTAAAAGATTAGTAAAACTTAAGACTTACTGTACAAAGTATCCGAAGTTGGTGTTGCCAGGGTATAAAGTTCCATCTCTCCCCTAAACAGGCCATATCTGAAGAAAATTTGAAGGGAAGGCGTGACGATCTCCGAGTTATTAGCGGGGGGCACCGCCGCGGTAGATACTATCTGGAACAACGCTTTTGTGTTATTGTTTTCAGGTTCTCTGTGGTTAATATAAAAGAAATAAAATTAGTGTGCGCCAGACTACACACCAATTGTCTTGATTTTGAAGTTAAGGAATTTTCTTCCTTGTGTTAGGAATACCTGACGACGATTATGTCCAAGGCGTCTTCCATTAATAAATAAAAACATATTTAACATCTTTGCCTTAGGTACAAATGCTCGTGCTCATCACGTAAACATTTGCCCCTTGCTGGAATCAAACCCGCTACTGGTTTGGTAGGCAGAAGCTCTACCAGCCACTACACCTGACTTGTCGTCATAAGTGTTCTAAGGCCTAAGACAATACTAATAACCCATTGTTTTCAGACTCTATCTTTGTCTAAGGAATACATTTAGAATATTTGATTATATCATAGATGCACTGCATTCTACGAGTATAGGTACTATTACTATGCACACGTCTTGAGTGCCATAGTTTTTAGGTTCTCTATAAACATGATTCTTACCGATTCATAATCTGGTTACGATTTTTATAATTATTTTGAACGGTGATTGTTTAAAATGTGGCATTAGTCAGTGAGCTATTTTCCACTGAGTATAAAGTGAGTAGGAATTTTGGAGCCGCTTATTCGTTTTTGTAGTAAACACAAAAAGCATGACTATAGGTAATCATTAGAGATGTACCGACTAGTCGGCGACTAGTCGGTAAAGCCGACTAGTCGGCCATTTTTGTAGTCGGCGACTAGTCGGCGATTAGTCGGCTAAATCCGCCGACTAGTCGGCCAACTTCTGACTCATGTTAATATGCTTAAAAAATTGAGTGATTGAAATGAAATTGTATCTTTACTCTTGTTATTAAAAGAATAACAGTTTCAGTTTACAATACAATTTAATAATTGGTAGAAAATTTAAATAGGAACTCTTCCTTTAGTCTTTATAAAATAACAAAATATAGGTTAAAGCGAAAAATCCTTGGTAATAAGTAGGTTCAATTATAACATAAAAAATGGGAACTCTTCCTTTAACATCCCAAAGTTATTCAATTTCGAAATTAATAAGGATTAATAAGAACCTAGTTGAAGCATCAGTTGTGAATGTTTGCTCGTAGTATTTGCCTTTTTCCCCTGACCACCACGAGAAATAACTGCTTGACACTGATTGCACTTCAGATTGTTACAAGGTAATAGGCAAGGCGAAAGAATTTGAAATCCTCTTCCGTAAAGCAGATAACCATCTACTGTTTACAACAAAACCTTTATTTCGGTAATAAATTTAAGATTTTGGAAATTTAAAGCCATTTTTATAATCATTTTTAAATATTGCGCGAAAACAGCTCGCCGTGTCATGGCGTCGAATGTGACGTCATACTTACGTAAACGTGAAATTTGTTTGCGCGCAGCTAGACAGCAAAGTAAACAAACACTGCGTATTTTTTGTGTTAAAAATGATTTCTAAAGTTTATAAGTGGTGTGCAGTGCCTCAGTGCAAAAATACATCAATAACGACACCCAACAAATTTCACGTTTACGTAAGTATGACGTCACATACGACGCCATGACACGGCGAGCTGTTTTCGCGCAATATTTAAAAATGATTATAAAAATGGCTTTAAATTTCCAAAATCTTAAATTTATTACCGAAATAAAGGTTTTGTTGTAAACAGTAGATGGTTATCTGCATTACGGAAGAGGATTTCAAAATCTTTCGCCTTGCCTATTATAATAACTAATAAATAACTAGAGCTGTGAATCTTGTCATATAAAAAAAAAATATCGTCGTCACCCGGATTTTACCGAAAGTAATGATCGGCCTGGCCGACTAGTCGGCCGACTAGTCGGCCATTTTGCTGCCGACTAGTCGGCTAGTCGGCTAGTCGGCCAAAGTCATAGTCGACACATCTCTAGTAATCATACGGAAATTAATCAGAGTTACTCATTGTCTAAGTATGATTAAGAAATAACTCCACTAATCATTGATAAGATGTGATTCTACATCAACAAAGTTTACGTCCAAATGAACAATTTTTACTTGTCAGTTAAGCTTATAGGTAAAAAACGTTAAGCCAGAATGTTTGATAAAATCTTAATTTGTTGATAGCTGCCGTCGTAATACTAATATTTATCAATGTTCATCATCATAGTTACAACGTCACGGATTTACGCAAAATAGAACTGCAATGTGATTCCCAAACATTGGCACCTACTACTACAATTTAATAAAATAATTATCTTTAAAATAAAATAGGTAGGTAATAAATAATGATGAATTCCACTTACGTAATCTTTCACATTTTAATCGTTTATCAAACTATGCTTTGTAGAGTGATCCCATGTTAGAATACCTCTATACTTAGACGATATTCATCGAAATCGGTTCAGCAGACTAGAAAAGACTGTACTATATCATAATGAAATTGTTTACATATTTATCTTCTCTGTATACATAAAAGAAAGTCCTGTTAGTTACACCACTTATAACTCGAAAACAGGTGGACTGATTTTCATGATTTTTACTTTGTTGGATTTGTCTTGACACCGAATAGGTTCATAATTACCATAAAACGGGGCCGCGGCGAAACTTAGTTTGCTGGGACTGTTATTAAAATATGCATTTCCTAGCAAACCATCACTATTGAATATTAAAAAGATATATAAATAAATGTTATACTCACCCAACTGTCACTAGAAATAGCTATTATCACGAATAAAACACATAACACGCTTAGCAAAAACGCACTAAAAATATATCCACGACGCGTCACCGCCATTTTCAGACCTAACCAATACTGATAACGAATTACCATTATCACTAATCACTATTTATCTATCTGATAACTTATTAATCGACGATTAAACGTAGATAGGTTTGTTAGGTAGTAAATGAAGAAAACGTGCAATTCTTTAGCGAAGTCTAAGTCTGAAAAGGTTCTTTTCAAAGATGCTCTTTTGAATCTTTTGATCTCTCTCTCTCTTTTTGGCTTACTTCAACAACATAACTTTGGTAAGATACTATTTAAAATCCCACGCATATTTAATAAGTTTTCGTTACGTCATCATTATCTTATAGTTCATTTTAGTGTTTTGTCATTAGTCAAACTTAATAATATAAATTGCACTTGTAAAAAGCAACCGTGACTCTGTGACAGACGAGGAATCGGACCACGTGTCTTACGCTATCCGGGCGTATGCCTATTCCTCGTCTGTCACAGAGTCACGGTTGCTTTTTACAAGTGCAATTTGCATCATTTTCTTGTTTCAAAACTTTTATAATTGGGGATCTTAATAGTGACCCTAACTAGGTAAGTGTGACACAATTCGATAAAGCGTAATTATACTAGATAACCCTACAATCTGTAAAGGGGATTCACCTCATGTTTTATCATAATACTTTTATGACCATTTATTTACCAAATATTAAGATATGATGATCCTAATAGAGATTTTATAACCATGAATTAAATAAGTGTGATTTCTGAATGAATACCTAAATACAATACGAATTTGCGAGAGAAATAAAAGCACAAAATTTTCTCCCAATCTATTTATTAGGTACATCACATAAGCATTGCAATAAAAATATAATTTCAATTAATTTCATTAAATATACAATTGTACAACATCATCTTAGTCTATGGAACATTACATATTTAAAAAGCTCCCACTATTTTCGACCAGAACTTTTTCAAAGATAAGTTTCTGTAATCAAGGCCACAAGGCAATAAATAAAAGATTAACAGTCTTACTACAAATCATCCGTTAAAACTGGTTTTAAGTCATGTTTAGTTAAAAACTGTTTTAAATTTAAAAAGGGTTTAAAACAGTGTTAACCATTTTGTACCACAAATAGATATTTGGGCAGTGTTTAGCTAAACACCAGTTTTAGATACAAACATTCATCCATTCACTTAGTTCATTCATTAAATTTCCTAGTACAAAGGTTGCATTCAACACACTTCAGGGTAAATGAACAAAAGCTTCTTGAAATGATGGCTGAATAGTAACAAAACCCAAATCTTTAAGAAAAAGTTGTAATGACAGAAGAATGAGAAGAATCTGAGGCCTTACTCTGGACACAAAACCCGATCCAATGGTTAAGGCCATCCCTGTCACTCATACCAGGCCGTGTATGCGTGAGACAGGGATGGCTATATTCATTGGATCGGGTTTTGTGTCCAGAGTAAGGGGGCTGATTTGTTTTGACTTTTTGACAGGAGTTTGTAAAGAAAGAGCGCGTTTTCAATTCATTTGTAAAAAGACGTATTTTGTTGTGAAATCAATCATCCATAATATTTCTTATAGGAAAGCACGAATTCGATTTACCGCGAAACGAAAGTCAAGTTGTCAAATGTCAATCTGTCTATTTTTTGAGGTTAAACACAAGATAAAATAGGGGGGAGGGTGTTAAACTAAAACGCTGTTTAAAAGAGTGTTTTAGCGCCAAAAACTGATTTGTGGTAAGGATTTTCTTAAAATCTTGTTAAACAGTGCCTAAAACTTTGTTTAAGTGATTTGTGGTAAGGCTGTTATTATTTAACTCGTCAAGTATGTGTGAATGAGACACAATAGAAATTCCATTATTATGCGACTCCCGGGAGTCGTTTGATACCTGACTGATTAAACCTTTGTTCTTGTACCCTTTTAAATTAATAATGAATAAACCTAAACAATTATCAGGATCGATTTCTTGCATAATATACTCTGTTTCAATACATTTTTAACTTTTTCGAAGTAAAAATGCATTCGTAAACAATTTATGAAGTTTACTGGAAAGACGAAGAAATAGCAACATTTGACTTTGTTAATTAGTTATTTATTTTTGCATCTTATGTTACTAACATGTTTAACCTGTCTAGGACTTTTAAACTATTATCTTCCAATATTAAAATAGATTTTGCTACATTTTATCAAATCCTGATTACAACCACAGACTTTTTAAACTACTAAAACTTTTTTATAATTATTCACAAATTTAACCAATTTTATTAATGTAAGTTAGTTGTTCGTGTTTTTTTTATGTTTCTTACACAAATGTTATTGGTTTAGAGATCAAAACATAATATTTTTTTTTAACAGATGAATTGGTTATTTTGATTCAAAACCAATAAAGAATATTATTTTCATACAAAAATATTTTCAAGATTGTTAATTGTATTTTTAGGTGTTTGTTTCGACTTAATTGTGTTTTAAGCAGAAGCATGCAATATTTAAGATAAGTGCCAAGAACAAGAATAATTAAGTTAAACAAATTCATAGAAAAAACCGTACGACCAATTTCATTGGATGGCGCATTAAAATAATGCCAATAATACGTAGTACAATCTTAAAAACTTGGCGTCGTAAAACGTATAATCTTAATCCTATAAATACAGAATAACAATGAATAAATAAGACTAAATAAATATCTAGCCATCTACGAAGTAAGTAATAATAAATATATCCACCATCAGATTGAGTTTTGCTCAGAATAACATAGTAGTCCCCCTAGCCGATTTCGACTTCGGTGGCCAGTCACAACGACTAACCGACTGCGCGGGACATATTATAGTGCACAAGTGTGTGCGCAAACACAGGTGCACTATCTATTCCTTTCACTCTCATAGCCCGATGGGACAGCAATCTGACACGACCGGAGATATACGTGTCACATAAGGTTAAAATAATTGAATTTTAAATGCAGTAAGTGCTCAAAGCAATAAATTGTACCAATTTGAGTGTTTTATAAGAATAAATATTATGTTGTCTGCAAATTTTCGATTCGATTTTTAATTGAATTTGTTTTTTTTTTGTACTAAACTTTTCTACAAATCTTTTAATGGTAACATTCTATACTTTTTCTTTTTTTTTAACCTTAGGTGTTATTAAAATTAACTTAAGAACATTTACAAGACTTCTGATTATACAGTGTGTAACAAAAAGAGAAATATTCTTCCATCTTATATCAACATTAATTTCCGTTCTTTAAATCTCAGTAATGTTGATAAAAAGCAAACTACACAGCCAAGCACTGCATCAAGTCCCCCAAACACTCCATACCTTCGCACAGCTCCTTCAACCTTTCCATTTGAGATCCAGTGAAATTAGAATGCGTTGCCACCACACACAACATCCTTTTATCCGAAAACGACATTGCCACTGCGTTTTGCTTCAAAAAGTCTTTGAAAACCCCCCAAATGCCGCTTCTTTTTCCACATTTGTAGAAGCCAAGCTTCAATACGTGGTAGGCCAGTGGGGATATTTTTCTTATGCTTTGGTTTGAACTAGCAGAAACTAGTAGGGTTAGGACGCAGTATGGTAGGAGGGCGTTCGATATCTTTCCCGTTAACAAGTGGCAGAGCGCTTCGAATATCCAACCGCTTAGAACTGGTAGCTGGTCTTGTGATACCGCTGTTTCGAATACCTGTATAAGAAAATTAAATGTTTAGGTCTAGTATTAATACAAAAAAATATAAAAAGTATAGGTATAACATTAATGAAAAAAACATATTAAGGGACCTTTTCACCATCGACAAATAAGTACTATCCAACGAATAATTTAAATATGGAACGTCATTTCGTATAAAGTATTTGACAGATAACACTAGCTAGGACTTATTAGAATATTGTGAAGAAGGCCGTCAGTGTGTAAGTTAATCGATATGGATAGCTAGTTCTATGTCATATTGTAGTTTTTTTAATGCGTAAAACTCACGCCTTAAGGGTCTCTACATTTACGAGAACAATCTATTTGTTTGATATATTAAGAGACAGAAATCACAACGTCTGTAAGATACTAAAATTTTCTTTTTCCATACTATGTCATTTTACGTTGTAAAAGATAGGATAACTCTTTACTGTACATCACATAGATTATTTATAATGGTTTAAAGGAAATGTATAATTAAAGCTGTCTTATCGCTATAAACGATCTCTTCCAGACAACCTTTGGTTGGAGAAATTATGAGTTTAAAGGAAGGGGTATTTTGCAAAACGCAGTTAGATTAACAAGAATATTTATACAAAATATAACAAAACATTTCATTTTCATTTATAGATTTTTTTAAATCATTTCAGTATACCTAAAGCGTGTTGCCATTAAAACCTTTTACTATAAAAAAAACTTACCTCAAAAACAATCTCAGCGTTCAACACCGAACAATCGATCCACCTCTCTCTCTCGCCCACTATACCCGTCTCCATCTTCTCCGTCTCCTTGCAACTCTCTATAAACTCTATGACCACCCTACTCAACGTCGCCGCAGGCGGTAGGGTTTCACGTAAAAAGTATTTTATCGTCGTTGATACTATTTTCTTGTTTTCCAAAGATTTGCACTGTCGTAGAACTTTGTACAGCAGGGTTATGCGTTCCATTGAGTTCATTAGGACGTCGGGATCCATGTTAGAAACGTCGGATGTGAGCTTTGGACTTAGGAGTTTGTTGTCTGCTGTTGAGAAAGAATATTAAACGAGTATGGTTAATATTTTACGAAAATTAAGTTGTATGAGTGATTGCAGTTCTGAATGAGCAGTTTTCTTGTCATGAGATGTTTATATCATCGAGAGATGGCGCTAGCGTCACTTTAGGAACTAACTTTTTAAACTTCATTTAAGTTTTATAACAGAGGATAATTGCTTTTCGCCAAAGTAAATATTTAACAGTAAAACAATATTAATGTGAACCTTTAGTACCTGAAGGACATAATTATGCCAAAAAATAAGTACCCTAATTAATCCATAAGTCATTAACGCATTTTACAATATTTAATTACGTACTTTTTTTTCTTTGTCGATGGTTTTCTGCCATCGTGAAAAAAAATGTTCCCTAAGTGACCCTTACGCCATCTAGTGAGAGCTGTAAAATTTTGGGAGAAAACTGCTCGTTACAATTGGCCTTAATCCGATTCCAACCCGTAGAAGTAGGGCCTGGAAATGAGGCCTGGCGTGGAAGTCTTAGAGTGCCTAAGACCAGACTAAGGTAAACAATTAGACATAATTCAAACGGCTGCACCGATTTCGCTGATCCTCGCTTATAAATTTTGTTGAGTTTGTTACTTTAAGGAGAAGGTTCTAAAGAAAGGAAAAATTAAAAGACAGATGCTTTGGTAAGCTAATGCCATTTCTTAGAATACCACTAAAATATTACAAGGACTGTTTCTATAAGACATCATGATAACTTGAACTTTTCGTAAAGTTACTCCCTTTTTATTGAGTAGTGGTGTAAAACACTGTAATTAAAGGACTGTTTCACCATCGGCAAATCATTTCGTATAAAGTAGTTGTCAGATAACGCTAACCAGAACTTATGATATTGTAAAACAGGCCATAAGTGTGTGTGTTAGAATTTTCATTTTTTTATTTCCCTTACCAGTAAAAAGATGAACCAACAATATTTGTATGGCGTGATCTTCGCAGTAACTCTTCATATTGTCAAGCAATTTCTCTATGACAGAGTTTTTCAAGTCTTTGGGTAGCACTTGCTGACGTATTGTGGTTGTTATCCCCTGAAAAAAAAAACATATATTTTCTTTGTTATAGTCTCGTTTGTTTTTGTTTAACATGAAAAAATGATTCTTAACAAGTGCTGAAAAATATTACATGTAAATCGTAGACTGTTTCCCATAGGACAGGCTTGCCTAGTTTGTGGACCGGTAAACCTGTTTGTACTTTTGTTCTGTCAAATAAATATTTTTCATATTTTTTTCATATTTTCATTTTTTGGTATCTACTATATAAAAATAAGTCGGGTTTTCCTTCCTGACGCTTTAACTCCAGAACGTACGAACCGATTTCCACGGTTTTGCATTCGTTGGAAAGGTCTCCCATAAAACGGGGTCAGGGCGGGACGGGGCTTGGGGCGTACCGAGGTTCGCTGGAGTTCTTATATAAATTCATAAATGATGGAACTATTTATGCCATAGAAAATAATATTGTCGCCTTAGAGCCATAATAAGTATATCAATTGTTTCGTGATGTGCGACTAGCTAAGCTAAGATTTAAGTAAAAAAAAAACACTGAATCTCTCTAGCTCTCCCAATCTCGCGTTTGGCTGAACCGATTTCGGACTAAAATAACGCTAATGGAAGAAACAAATTCATTTAGTGTTTTTTTTACTCCTAAATCGGTTCAACCAAACGCGAGATAATCGTGGACCAACATACATATCGGACAAACTAAGAACCTCCTTTTTTAAAAGTCAGATAAAAATATTTTGAATGAATCGATTTGTTGAGTAATAAGGAACTTTATCACAACTTTCTGTCTTTACGATATAATAGTCCCCCTAGCCGATTTCGACTACGGTGGCCAGTCACAACGACTAACCGACTGCGCGGTACATATTATAGTGCACAAGTGTGTGCGCAAACACAGGGGCACTCTCTATTCCTTTCACTCTCATAGCCCGATGGGACAGCAATCTGACACGACCGGAGAGAGATCAGTCGCAGGACCAACGGCTTAACGTGCTTTCCGAGGCACGGGGGTGAAACACCGCCAACTTCCAAACTCTGGGCTACCCTGAGAATTTCTGACCAGAAATATCCAGGTATATATTTTTGGCCCGACTCGGGAATCGAACCCGGGACGTCCGGCGCAGCCGTCGCTTTAAAAATGCGACCCTCTCACCGGTGCGCCACCGAGGCAGTTACGATATACCATGATGCGGTAAAGTTTATATGATTATCATACTCACTCTGACAACAAGGTCCGTACAGTAATGCCTTGGGTGTAGCAAGACAAAATCCACGGCAATATTTATCAAGTCCGGGTGCCCTAGCTCA
Source organism: Pyrausta aurata (assembly GCA_963584085.1). Taxonomy (NCBI): domain Eukaryota; kingdom Metazoa; phylum Arthropoda; class Insecta; order Lepidoptera; family Crambidae; genus Pyrausta; species Pyrausta aurata. Next base: position 8,705,927 of record OY757275.1, on the reverse strand, counting down.
ATCAAAGTGAACAAGACCGTCCAGTACAGACTTTGTTCGTAGAGAGATATCCTGGAAAAAATAACAAGAAATAAACCATCAATAACAATCAATGGTTGACTGGTAGATAATGCTTTTAGCATTAAGTCGGCCATATGTACCTTTTGTTTGTGCATGAAGTGTTATAAATAAAAATAAATAACAAGGTTGAAAACAATGTTCATTTCCACATGCTTTTGTTTGCGCCTAGGAATAGACAAACTTCAGGCCCACATCTTGTTATTTTTAGACGTCATCAGTTTTTTTATTTATCCATCTAATGTTTTTGTTGCTAACCTTATCCGACAATTTTAATCCAAGCATACTTATTTCCATTTTGCGTTGGCAAGAAGCCACTCTTTCCTCGTCTTTTTTCCTAACTGACCACGTCTGGCAACCTTAGGTCAGGCAGGGTAGTTTAGCAATTTCATAGAGCTTCTTCGTTATGTGTACGTCAATGTCATTTTTTTTTTCACCATTTCTCTTACTCCCCAGTATTTTTTCAGGCTAAAATTATTTTTCGTTGTATTTCTTTTCCTGTGTTGTTTTCAAATGATACTAATTGGCCGAGATAAGTTCTAGTTAAGTATATTATAATAATTATTAATTGTAACCTGTTATGATGTGTCTTTTATTTAACAAAATAAAATATAAAAAAGTTGTTTGAATTTTACAGACTCGTTAGGGCTTAAAATGTAAATACAATGGTTTTTAACTGTCAACTAGATATCTAAAAAGCATTACATATTGGACCTTAAAACTAAGAACTACAGTTAAAGTTATGGCTATGGCTTTCTTTCTTAATAACTTAGAAATAATACCAAATGCCAAAACAACCACAATTCTTTGAGTTTCAAGCCAGAAATAGTTTCTTATTATTTACTTACTTAGCATTCGGCGCCAAATAATGGCGCACAGCGACATCTAACTGCGTCAGCAACTCTTTGTACGACGGGCTCGACCGCAGCGACCTCCCGCTGAGCTGCAGCAAGCACCCTTGCAACGCTGCGTGCCTCAGCGGGGCGTAGCTTGAGGATAGAGACTTTATCAGCTTCTGGTGGACCGTTGAGAGTTCCTGTGGACACACCAATTAACATTTATATAGCTAGAACGTATGTATATGTTGCAATACCCGACAGGGTCATTAAGTATTTAAGCCCTCATTTTATTTTTAAGATCCTGTTACACTTAATGGCAATAAAAAAAAACTTTGACTTTAACACATCACAACATAAGTACATTGGGCTCATAATAAATAATCACTTTCTAAAACTTATTTCAAGTTCAACTGTCTCTTTATCAGCCACAAAATCGAATCGAAAGGATACTGTATATTTTATAAAACTTAAATTTCAGCTAATGCTAATGCAAAAGCTAATAAAAGAAGGGAACAGTACCTATAACTTTAGATAAACAAGAGACTCCCATAAATAAAGCTGAATAAGTTTTAGGAAAATTCGGTTTTGCAGTACACATTGGAATACATCTTTTTTTTTTTCGCACGTGCAAAAGTCGCAATAGGAATAAACCAAGTGGGCGTGGCCGGCGCGTTGTTGATGTTAGAACGAGAGCGCAATCGCCGCGGCTCTTTTGTGCCGATGAACAGCCAACAGTGATGTGTATGCGCTACGATAGTTAATGGTGTGCGTAAAAGATTGTCGATAAAATTAAATAATCAAAATTAAAAATCAAAATTGTTGGTCACTTTTTTTAATAATTTGAGTTCAGTATCCGTAATATACGTATAGCACTATATGGGTGTGAAACGTGGACCATGACAAAGAAAGATAGGGAGAGACTGGAAGCGTTTGAGATGTGGTGCTGGAGGAGGATGGAGAGAATTAGCTGGACGGAGAAAAAAACTAATGAAGAAGTCTTGAACTTGGTAAAGGAAAAGCGAAAACTAATAGAAACAATTGAAAGTAGAAGAGGGAGAATGCTGGGACACTTGATACGACACGACAGTTTCATCAGAACGATAATAGAGGGAAGAATAGAAGGAAAAAGGAAGAGAGGAAGACCAAGAATAAGCTATGTGCATCAAATAAAGCAAAAGTTGAATGTTGCGTCGTATCAAGAGGTCAAGAGAATGGCGGAAGAGCGAAAAGAATGGAAAAAACTCCACCGACAAGAGCGTGGCTCTTAAATTAGATGAGATGATGATCCGTAATATAGTTACCTCTGTGAATATGATATGGATGCAAAGTAACACCGTGTATAATCAAAATGAAGTACAATTACAAGCACATTACACGTTACTTTGTATTGTTCGTGGTGTGTATATTATAAACTTCATAGGCTAGTCACAAAAAAAGAATAAAAGACAAAACACGGTACCTGTATCGGCGAATTCACGTCAATTTCAGTGTCCATGTCGACCGTCAACGCGGCGAAACACAGCGACAGTGCGTGCAGAAGCGCCCGGGCCGCTGAACTGTATTGAACGAGCGACGCGTGCGCAGCTCCTGTAAGAACAATATATCGAAAGTCAATATAAAGAGAGTATTATCATTATCATTGTTTTTTTCTTTATTTATTATTATCAGCCAAAGGACGTCCACTGCTGAACATATGCGTTCCTCACGACTTTCCACATCGCGCGATCGAAAGTGCTCTGCATCCAGTGTGATCCAGCGATCTTTAGTCTGTATTTCTTTGGTAGTTCAATATTGTAAACAATCTTGATATTCCTTTTTAACGGATTCATTTAAAAATAAGATAAACACAAAACTCACACCCTTGTAAATCATCGTTGAACACCGAGATCTCTTCAAATGTAGTTTATTAATTTTATTCACTGATATTATTTCAAAAGTTGTTTACATTGTTCGACTAGCAAAGAAAAACGCGGACTATACAAGGTCGTCTGTCAATCTTGTCGGTGGACGTTCTACGTTGGCATGCTGGACGTCGTACGTAGACCTGTTGGACGTTCTACGTTAGCCTGTTTGACGTCTTTCGTTGGCCTGTTGGACGTCCTACGTTAGCCTGTTGGACGTCCTACGTCAGCCTGTTGGACGTCCTACATTGGCCTTTTAGACGTCCTACGTTGGCATGTTGGACGTTCTCCTTTGGTTTGAGGGGACATACCCGTGTGCGAGGCGGCGAGCCCGCAGCCCCACCACCACTGGCTGGCGGAGGAGAAGGCGCCGGCCGCCGCCGCAGACGCTATGGACGCCAGCAGCGCCACGCGCGCGCCCGTGCCCGTTGGCGCCTGGAATTATTCATAGTTATGAACTAAACAGATGTGATGTGATGCTGCATACGATTGATAAACATTTTCACAGATCAAAGTAGTAAAAAAAGAATAAGTTGAATTTTATAAAATTATTTTGCATTAAATTTCCGCTAAGCGACGCCGGTGCGGGCAACTTACGACACAAACCGTCACCGCGTTGCTTATTAATTCAGGCAAATGCAGGATGCACCACCCGCCTTATCTCAATCCGCACGAGTGACAAATAATAATAGTCATCCGTGACGTATGGTGGCGAAACGCGTAAAGGTATTTTTGGGCGTTGGTGTTGGGTAGTTATAATTGCATTGGCTGTGCCGCATGCGTATTGAGGGAGGGCGAATGATGCATCCTGCATTTGTCTAAATTAATACTCAACGCGGTGACGGTTTATGTCATTAATTGCCTGCACCGGCGTCGCTTAGCGGAAATTTAAAACAAAATAATTTTATCAAATTCAACTTAGTAATGGATTTCTGCAAAGTAACGCCTGTCTATTAATTATCAAAAAAAAATCAATCCCTGGACCAAAATTGATTAATAAAAGTTTGTATGTGAAAAAAGTATAAGGTGCTTCTGCCGACGATTGATTTGAGCAGTCTAAGCGGTTTCTTATTTTTGCTTTTTGGAACCCTTTAAAACAATTGACATAAAAGCAGAGATTTAGCGATTGGTAATAATTGTTTATTCTGAAATGAAATCGTCAGTACGTTATACGCTTACTAAAGAACATAGGCAATGTTTTTGAACGTTACCTTTTGATACTCAAATTAAGCAATCAATAGATGTTTATAAACATCAAAGGAAACGGTCGACCCACCATACATTGTTTGCCCCAAAAGTAAAAATCCATGCGTCACGACCAAAACTAATTTTATGGGTTCATTTCTTCGCCTTTCAAAATAATATAAAGTAATATAAGCCGTAAATAGCGGGGTTTTCACATAAAACGAAATAAAATGTGTGAGGTCAATCTCTTGCACAGGTTTTTCTAGATCATAGCGCCATCTGTGTCGAAAACCCGCAATCTAGGCCACCAAAACTATAACATAGAAAACTGCCCCGCTAGGGTGCGTAACGCGTGAAAATTACGATGACGCAAACAAAAGCCAACGAAAAGAAGTTCCTTGTCACAGTTTTTTTTTTCAAGTTTTAGGAAGAGGTTAGTAGGTTTAAAGTTTAGTACCTATGGGAGGCAAACGTCATTTTCCTTCTTAAAATAGCGATTGCGAGCGCTTACTTATTTAACTAACTGCCAGTTCTATGACACAGTATGACACAATATGCCATTTCGTTAAGCGGTCGTCAGTTTGCTTATAAGTGCTCGAACCGCTATTTTCTGCCAAACACAACAATTGTTGGGGACAGGAAATTGTATTCAATCGTTGTCCTATTTTTTTTGTAGATTTATATGCCGCTAGATAAAAGCAAAGTAAATTAACAATATTGTATTAAAAATTCAATATATTTTTTGCAAAATGATATAGTCAAGTCTCTTAATGCTTTTCTTTAATCAAACATAAAACGACTCTGGGGCAATTTACGACCGTGTCCTTTGAACCTTTACCATCAGTAAATAAGTGTCACTTACTTTAGGCTCCAACATCTGTGAAGTCACATCCATCAACAGCTGTAGACAACTGTTCAGATCGATGTCTTTGTTCCTCTTCAACCTCTTCAGCTCCTGGCGTACTTTAAAGGACGCTTGGTTGGTTATACCTGAAGCAAACATGATTAATTGATTAAAGGAAGAAAGGAGATGTTTCCGTTTGTATGGGGAAAATGCCAACACCTTGTACATGACACTAAAAATAGGAGTTTGGAGTTTAAAAGTTCATTGTTTTAAATTACCTAAAAATTGTGATTTAAATTAAAATTACATATAGTATGTCCAATTACCTGTATTTCTAGCTATATTTAGAGAAAGCGTACATGGTCTTGGCATTTTTGTAAACATCTCCTTTATAAACGTACACCACAATAATAGTTCACTTTGATAACTTGCGAAGACGGATGGTTGACAAGTGAAACTATGGTAATCATTTATTTCTAGAACCATTTGCACAAAGCTAGGTAAGTTCAACTGTTGGTTCAATATCATTCTTTTAGATCCTTTCATGTTGACAGTATTTTTCCTTAACCTTTTTTTTCTAGTATTTCGGGCACTATTTTTAGGTGTTTGTTATTTTCAAAATGTACGTATGAAATTGTTACTTCAGGCGACGATAGCTGTTGTTTTTTTTTAAAGAAACTGTGAATAAGTTTAACAATAAATCCTTCATATCTTACCTGCGGCAGCCTTCAAATACTCCATACTAAGCTGAGCATAATGATGGCCTTCGTACCCATCGTCCAAAAGCGGGATCCTTTCAAGGTTGACAGCGTCGAAGATTTTGTACGCTGTGGTACCGACTAGTATGTTACGAAGACGTTGCATCCTATAAAAGAAACGACACGATAAATATTGACGACCTATGTGCATTAACCATAGATAGATATACAAGAAGATGTCATAAAGTTTTCCAAGATAAACTATTCTATCAAGAATTTGTCATACTGCAAACTGTCATGACAGGCTTGCTAAATGCGTTAGACAGAATCCTAGGTATCATAGATGAAACTGACCGTGATTTATTAGACAAATGTATCGAGAATATCCCACGGTTGACTCTATCGAAAAATATATCTACGTTCTGTGTCATATCATTGCAATATCTCTCGTTTTTGATCAAAAACAAAAAGCTAGTCGAGAGCCCAGTTCCAACGGATGTGTCGTTCCGTGTGACTGATATTGTCAACTATGACATTTTCTGTTAACTGTGGTGACAGAAAATGTCATAGTTGACAATGTCATTCAACTAGTTATGGAGAATGTGGCTACAGCGTTGACGTTCAAGCATATTTGGATGGAGTTGAATTCGGATGGAAATGTAAATAGAACGCAGTCAGCGATCAGCTGTTTGAACGCCGTGGTCAAGTATTTAGTCAAGGTAAGAATCCCGAGTAACTCAAATATAGAAAAAATAGAGGCCCCCTCATTACAAAGAATATATGTCATCATACAAAAAATATAAGCATCATTACAAAAAATATAAGCATCAAATAAAGCATAATAGCAAATCATAATTATTCTGTAATCAAAGCAATAAACGTTTTTCTATTTCTATTTCTAAAGCAAAAGTTGAACGTTGCGTCGTATCAAGAGGTCAAGAGAACGGCGTTAAGAATGGGAAAAACTCCACCGTCAAGAGTTTAGCTCTTAAATTAGATGATGGTGTAAAAACTTCATATGTTTATTAAATAACAGAAAAAATGAAATTTACATATAAATAATCCTTAACCTAAAGAATAAATAAAATAAAAAATAAGGAACTCATATCTACTATAAATAAAAAATCATCTTCTAAATTTCCGCCGCTTGGCGGCAGGGTGCCCAGGAGGCTGGCGGCATTGCCTCTTTGTATGGCCAAACTGATTCGCTGGCCGAGGTAGATGCCAGCCCTCTGGTCACCCGAGGCCTCGATTAGGCGCGCCGATAATTCTTTAAATAATCGGCGCGCCTCCGGCCCCCACGGACCCAATGTCTCAACCCCAAACGGTGCAAATATGTAACCCTCACCGAGGGCTACATATAAGCGCCGCTTGAGGTTTTCCGCGGCAGCCGCCGCCGCACCCGCATTGGATGAGGTCGCATGGACGTGAGACGATGCCAGTGTGTCTACCCAGACCAACGACCTCCCCGATTTCCATGGAACGAGCGTCAATAAGTTCTCCTGTACTCACCCGCCCCCCGCAGCGGGTGTCGCGCGCGGTACGTGCGTCGCGCGCGCGGCCCGCGCCAGCAGCTGCGTGAGCCCGCGCACCGCCCAGTGCGGCCCGTTGCCTTGCAGCGCGCCCACCAGCCCCGCCCAGAGCTCTTCGAACTGCTTCTTTGACGACCAGCCTATGAGGTTAGCTCTGAGAGAAAAAAAGGTTTGGTTTGTTAGGTGAGGGATTGAACACTTAAACCTTTGGGCTTAGTTTACGGCCCCTGGGTCATATCATTATTCTTCTGGCGGCAGGTTCTGTATGTTGACAGATAAAGAAAGTCTATGTTATTGCTATTTAAAATAAAATCAACTTGTCAAAATTAAAAAATAATAATAATAATAAATGTCACATCCAATAGCGCAAGTACACTCTTATTCTTCGTACTCGTGATTGTTCGATGTAGTAAACAGCAACAGGCGAAGGCGTTCCATTGAATGTTACCGGCTCGTAATGTAAAACTTCCTACCTTTATCTCTAAGTATTTGTTTGCATTTTATGTCAAGTGCGCTTGTTGTTTTAATTTAATATTAAGTATTATATGTTTTCTTAGTAAGTGAAATAAATATTGTAATTCTTAATGAGAAAATAAAGTTCTAAAACCCGAGAGAGACGTCATCATCATTATCAGCCAAACAATGTCCACCGCTGAACATAGGCCTCCCCCATTGTTTACAGCGACTGGTTGTGAGCGGTCTGCATCCACTGTGATACTGCGATTTTTACAAGGTCGTCTGTCCATCTTGTCGGTGGACGTCCTACGATGCGCCTTTAATCTTTAATGAAGGGTCTCCAAATCCAAAATGTTTCTTCTCAAATGATGTTAAACTTCATGTGATCGTCATTAGGCTGAAATTATGTTTTCAAAATAAGTGTACAATGAAAATTAATATGAATATTACCTGTACAAAAACGACTCCAAGACGTCCATATCCTGCAACGCTTGTAGTGGTAGGTCTATCCTTTGTATTTGATCGTTTTTAGACACGACCTCTACTGAGGACCACGCGATGGGAGGAATAAGGGCTATGTTGCTCACTATGTCTAATCTGCAAACAAGAGAAATATTATAAACTTGATTTTATATTAAAATAATGATTTCTTTGTTGTCATAATATAATGAACAGAGATAGGAATAGGTAGGGCTTATTTACCTAAACTTCGAATCAGAACAGAGAGGAATCGGAGTCTTTTTATGATAGTATTTTTTTCCGAGACGACTGTCCCAAGATTCATATCAAGACTCATATAGGACATCATCTAAGTACATCAAAAATAAATTTTATTTGGAATAAGTAATTAGTTTATGTATACCAAACTTTGTGACTGGACATAATACAGGGTGTGAAAAAAGTACTATCCAAATTCAAAGAGGTGATTAAGAGTCGAGTCTAGAATACAGGAAAAATATATAAAAAATCTTGATTTTTTGCTAGATACAGTTTTAATTTGCATTTAATTGTTATACAGAACAGTTAACGGCCCACTCATCCAAACGGGCGTCCTTTAAAATAATGATCATGCTATTTTCACGAATAACAATTGATTAAAATTAAATCAAGCATAACAAAATCATACTCAAAAACATCTAAGATTGCGCGCACCTCATTCATTCATAAAAAAGCTACAAAAACAGATGGTTAGCGCCGTTGCGAGCCACCCGGCACCGAACAAAAGAACTTTTGTCTCTTTTGAACTTAGGTAGCCGCACTATCTGTTACTTTCGCACATTGATAACGTGTTTTTTTCAAATAACGAGTGTTCATCCATAAAAATATCGGTTAGTAAGTCAAGTGCTTTATTTGTTTATGGTTGTCTCGGGATGCGTGCGCGTGAGCAATGATCGTAGACGCAGGTTCTTAGATATATCAATATCTAAGAACCGGAGTGACATGACGAAGCTGTCATGAGTGTGCGTGAAACAGTGCGTTGGTATTCTGAAAATAGTGTAGATTACGGAGGCGGTGTGTAGCAGAGTACTTGTGTTCAGAGCAATACAAAATTGGCATGACTTCAGATAATTTCATGCGCCCAGTGTATTATTTCCAGTTACAGTTATTTCCAGACAGATAATTCGCTATGGTGAATTATTGTAAGTAGTTGATTCCATTTTTTTAAGTACGTACATGCGTACATGCTCAATTTTGCACTGGTCCAATCACATTTTTGTGTTTTTTGACGGTCTTGGGCCCGTGGTCAAGACCACGGCTTGGCATGAATTTATAGAACACGATTTGCTGCCTTAAGATTGCTCCTGTCTGTCTACATCAAATAATACGTAAGCCGAATTTTATTTGTCTATACTAATATTATAAAGAGGAAAGATAGATGTAGTGAACGATACTGTGTTCGTTAACGTCTGTTCTATTTAAAACTATTATTCTCATAAAGTATGCAGTTAATTCTGATATATCTAAACTGTTGTCAAAAAAGATGAGCTGCGTTGCTCTTTAACTAAAAACTAACGTTATGGATAGTGTAAGTGGGCCCAAGAGTTTCAAACCTTGCCTAATTTATTCTATTCCATGGGGGGATGGATTCAAACTAAAATAAATGTATATTTCTCTTCAAAATAAATGAAACAAATAAACAGCTACAATGATTTGGAATCGACAAACTAAAAGAGCCGTCGAAATTCATTTTTTGCTTGTATAAACCCATCGTAACCACTACACTACGGAGATCGTCAAATGTATACAAGTTTTTTTTTATCCTACTATACTATTATAAAGGCGAAAGTTTGTAAGTATGGATGTATGGATGTATGGATGTTTGTTACTCTTTCACGTAAAAACTACTGAATGGATTTGAATGAAACTTTACCACAATATAGCTTATACATCAGAATAACATATAGGCTACAATTTTTGAGGTTTCTAATGTGAGGTCGTAAAAAACAAAACACATTTTTTGCGCTACTAGACGGGACGAACCTGAAGTCCACGCGAACGAAGTCGCGGGCAAAAGCTAGTTAAAATATAAACATCACTCACCTACACAAACTAACGAGCAACCTCTCAATCGGTTTCCTATAGCACTTGGCTATACACTCGTTACCGCTGTTGTGCTCCCAATAATCAATCAGTGTGACGAGCTTGTCCCCAACTATTAGTAAGTCCGGTTGCGGGCCCGAGTCTTGGTGCTGGATCAACTGCTTTAGAACAAGAGGTTTTGTGTCCTGGAACAAGGTTTTTAGTTTAGTCGGCGCGTCAGCAACTGAGTCGTGAGACAGTAATGTCGATAGGAAAAGAAATATGCAGAGCGCCATTGTACCGGTAAGTGCAAGCGAGATAGACATAGCACTGAGTATTGAAAATTATTTCACAATGACGGAATTAAATAATGGATGTAGACTTTTTAATTGGTCGGGTAATTTGACGGCCGTTCCTTATATAGAAACTATAGTAAAAGGTTTCTATCTATCTAGATATCTATCCTCGACCGGAGATAGGATTTCCTACTGCCATAAGTTTTGTATGGACAAAAAATCTAAAGGTTGATAACCATTTCTATCTCTAGTCAGGCAAAACCACAGATATAATGGATATAGAGGATTTGTAATGATACATAGAAAAACTAAGGTAACGGACATAGCCCTGAGAAACAGTAAGCTCAAGTGGCAATGGGCAGGGCACATAGCGCGTAGAACTGATGGCCGTTGGGGCAGAAAAGTTCTAGATTGGAGACCCTTCGATCAAAGGCGCAGCGTAGGTCGTCCACCGACAAGATGGACAGACGACCTTTTGAAGATCGCAGGATCACACTGGATGCAGACCGCTTATGATCGGTCGATGTGGAAAACTGTGGGAAAGGCCTATGTTCGGCAGTGGACGTCCTTTGGCTGATAATGATGATGATGATGACATATATTTTTTTGTAATGAGGGGGGTCTCTATTTTTTGTATATTCTAGTTACTCGGGATTCTTACCTTGACTAAATACTTGACCACGGCGTACAAACAGCTGATCGCAGACTGCGTTCTATTTACATTTCCATCCGAATTCAACTCCATCCAAATATGCTTGAACGTCAACGCTGTAGCCACATTCTCCATAACTAGTTGAATGACATTGTCAACTATGACATTTTCTGTCACCACAGATGTAACACGGAACGACACATCCGTTGGAACTGGGCTTTCAACTAGCTTTTTGTTTTTGATCAAAAACGAGAGATATTGCAACGAAATGACACAGAATGTAGATATATTTTTCGATAAAGTCGACGGTAGAATATTCTCGATACATTTGTCTAACAAATCACAGTCAGTTTCATCTATTATACCTATGATTCTGTCTAACGCATTCAGCAAGCCTGTCATGACAGTTTGCAGTATGACAAATTCTTGATAGAATAGTTTATCTTGGAAAACTTGGTGACATCTTCTTGTATATCTGTCTATGGTTAGTTCCACATTTAAATTGAAGTTTTCTGACTGACTCAAGGGTCTGTTTTGTTTCGGAAACAATCTTATGACGTCAGTAAGACATTTGTCAAACGTTGATATTGAGACTTGGTATAAATGAGGTATTTCTGGAGGAATGAATTCCACTTCATCATCAGATAATTGGAGATTTCCAAACTTTTCTTTCACCTCGTCATCTGTTATAGGAATGAAGAATTGAGATTTTGACTCTTTATTGTCACTTTTCTTGAACACATGTAATGTATTAACAACATTCAACTTATTACTGTCAATTGATGACGTCATTTCTTCTTTTCTCTTAGACATTTTCCTCTGTGCTCTTATTTTATCTCTCTCAGCTTCTCTAGTCTCTTGCACAGACACTACATTTAAGAATTCTCTTATAAAATTATCACAGGCGACGCTGAAACAGGGGCTGAGAAGTTTTCTGTCAAATTCTGGGCATGACATGACAGTTGTCAGATCCTCTTTTGACAAGTTTGACAGTAAATGTGCTAGTTCATTGTGTTTGGCCACTTTTGGTGATGAACAGTCGATTTGACAGCATCTGAAAAGGTGCATTATTATTTAATATGCGTGTTTTCGCTTCAAAGATACTCGAAATGTTGCTCTTACTTAAGAAATATTTTTTTATACTGGAATACATTTCATAAAACAGAAACTTTTTCATTTCATCATTAGTTTTTTTTTTCAGTTTAACTATTTTTTTCTAACAGATGTGAAACTCGCCTATCACTGACCTAAGTCAGGTATGGCATTGGTGCATTTATTTTTAAAACAGCAAAGTGCGATTCATTCATCGGTTGTCAAAGGTCATTGTCAAAGGTGACATAACAGGGTGCTTTTGGCCAAAAAAGACCTTTAGGAAAACGTATAGATGAACTAACCTGCTTTTTACTTGATTCAGTAACCAATCTCCTTCTACTTTAGTCGTTATAACGTACTGTGGGTTTATAGCTCTATCTTGAGACAAGTCGAGTGGAGATAGATCGTGTACAGATGAAGCCAGGGAATTCAGTTCCATGACTAAGGTTGAGTAGCTGTAATTAAAGAGATAAATAAATAAATATATAAATATGCGCCAGACAACACAGCAATTGTCTGGTTTCGTGGTAGGGAATTTTCTTCCTTGTGTTACGAAGTACCAGACAACGATTATGATAGGGGCGTCTCTCAAAAATACTTAAATACATATTACATCCATGACTTAGGTACAAATGTTCGTGCTCACCACACTAACATTTGCCCCTTGCTGGATTCGAACCCACGACGGCCGGCGTAATAGTCAGGAGCACTAACCAAAACACCAAACGCGTCGTCAGATATATCAATTACACATGGCACAATTTCACTAAACAGTATAACTACACTCCATTTTTCTTTGCTAGTCGAATATTGTAAACAATTTTTTTATAACTATTTAAATAATATCAATGAATAAAATTAATTAACTGTTTGATCTCAGTATACAACGTTGAATTACTTATGTAGATTTTGAGTTTTGTGTTGATCCTATTTTAAAATGAATATCGTTAAAAAGGAATGTCAAGATTGTTTACAATTTTCGACAAGCAAAGAAAACCGGACTTTATAAAAAGCATCAAACGTTTCTTACCGAACATGGACCTTATCCCTTTGTAGTAGCTCCAACGCTACTTGGACATCCTCTTTGGCTAGTTGCACGTTAATTTTCTCAATTGGCATTTCCTTTAGCATTCTACACCTCTCCTCTGCCAGTTTTGCGAACCTAAAATAATGAATATTGCTAAATTAAATTGATTCTTAAAATAAAAGGCATAAGGAACAAAAAAGTTAATATACAATCTAACCTGATGGCAATAGATGGCTCCAATTTTCCAATGATTCGGCATATAAGAAACACGAGTGCACCAGATTGACTTTCGTGGCATAGTGATAAGATTTTGTACGTGTTTAGAGCGAATTCGTCCTGAAAAAGAAATTAATAACTCGTTAAATTATACAGATGATAAACGATATATGATTGACTACGACGACTATTGATAACAGCTTAATATTTTTTTATGGATATTATTCTCAATCCATTAATGACTAGCGGTCCCGGCGAACTTCGTCCCGTCCCCGGCCCTGAGAGCGTACAACGAAAAACGAAATCCGTCGATACGATCATCGCTTCACGGATCCGAAGCATTTTTAGTACGCTACCCTTACTACGAAATGCTTTAGATCTGCAAAACGATAATTGAATCGACGGATTACGTTTGTCGTAGAAGGCCTCCCGTCCTGTTTTTATCATATCCCTATCCTATTCCAAAACGAATCCAACAAAGTAAAATTCACGAAAATCGGTCTACCTGTTCTCGAGCAACAAGTAGTGGTAAGAGTAATCAACACACGGGATTTAATGCAACGACACTTATTTATAAGGTAAACATTCATATAATATCATCATATGTCTCCTAGTTCTAAGCTACGTCACCACCAATTTTCAGCGTAATCAGTTCAGCGGTTCTTGGGATAGAAATAGTATAAATAGTGGAACAAACACAACTTTCTTTAATAGGCAAGGTTAGTCAATAAAGGTTTTGACCGCGACGCCCTCAGTCAATAACCTGAATGACAAATTTTACCGGTCAATAAGCTTTTGACTGCAACGTAAAGATTACATTCCATAGGAATGATGCGCAATACCTAAAGTATAAGAACGGTTCCTACCTTCAAACAAGTCTGACATCTAGCAGCGACTGCTTGCAATAGCAATCCTGACGCGCCGCTCGTTTGCTGAACCTAAAAACAAAAAAAAACATATTTGTACAACTTAGAATAGTTTCTTGTAATGTTTACTGCGTTGTACAGCAATAAAAAGTATGTTATCTAACGTTTTAAAATGTTGTCAATAAATTCGTTCGTTTCTCCGCTTTGTTAATAAATGTTAATATTTTATTCGGAAAACAATACAGTATTCTAAACCTATGTTACTTACTAACCTAATAACTAAAAACCATTTGCATGTCTTCACATGTAGAAGCTAGATAAGCATGTATGAAAAAAATATCTTTTTTTAAAATGATTTTATAGAACATACTCATAATGTTACAGGACGGTAGAGTTAATACAACATATCGGACTAATCTGTTCGATAAAAGTCTCTATAGACTTGATACTTGTGCATTCATTACGTTATTGCTACGTCACTTCTCTAATAAACTGTTGTGATTGGTTGGAGATCTACTGCTTAACCAATCAGAGCAGCATGTCGATTTACTAAGCAAATGACAATGCTGTCATCGAGAACGATAAGATAGTTTGACGATTTTCTTTCACCTCAACATTGAGCAGCGCATTTAGAACATGTATGTCTGTCACAGAGTCACAGTTGCTTGTTACAAGTGCAATTTATAGCATTTAGAACCGTCAAGCTATTCTGAAATTCAAGCTCGACGTCAAACACAGTGGTGATGTTGTCGTTAATCAAATCAAATCAAAACAAATCAAATCATTTATTTGCTTAGAATACAGTACCTAAACAAATTGTCCCCCAGTTGATTTTTAATTTCTTGACAGAGACAAAAGGTCTTGAATGTCATAACTATATGTATAACGTTTTGGGTCTGATAAAATCTTAAAGATTGCTTTGAATTGGATAAAGATTGCTCACCTTACACACTAAGCTCTGAACTACATCCTCGCGGTACTGGTGCGCTAGGATGTGCACTCGGTTCACTAGTAGCCAAGTTAAGTGCACCGCTTCAGAGAGGCCGTTTTCTACCTGAATAGATAATAAAAATTATTTAAATATTAATAAGTGAGATAGAGCATTGCGACAAATCACGTCAGTTTATATTAACGTAGAATTTTCTACTTCATTTATGAGCTTTGCTACTGTCAGTGGAGTTATTTTGATAACACAACTTTAACATAGCTTATTTCGGATTACACTATAGTTCGCAAAAACTGACAAAGACCGAATGATGATATAATCCTGACATCCGTAGGAGGGCCTAATAATTAATTAACACAATCATAGAAAAATTAGCACTTAACAAAAAAGTGGTTTAGTTTTTCCAAAATCCAACGAAAAATCGTACAATCTCAGTTACAATACGTGAATTCAATAAGCCTAGTTATTTTTTTTTTATTCTTACAAAATTCACAGCTCCTAGTACAAATTAAGCTAATCTTACATACTAAACTAACAGCCAATAACGAATTTACTTTTTTTAAAAAAGAGAAAGTGAATCAAAGTTGACATGGGCAATCAATCACAAGTTTTATTTCTAATATTTATATATTGTACTTCGGTACTAAACTATTTATATTTTACTTACAAAATACTCGCAATAAGCCATCACACAGGCGATCTGCAGTATATCAGCGCAGAGTAGTCTGGTATCCCCACTGTGAGAGCTGAGTGGCAGGTTGCGAGCGAAGCCTATAAGTTTCTGCCAGTACTTGTGTGAGAGGAAGTTTAGTCTGAAAGAAATAAATAATTTGAGCAATTCTCGGTTAGTTTTAAAGGATAGTTTTGTGGAGCCTTAGGTAAATACTTATAGAGTCCAAATCACCTTATCAGCAAATGCGACCAGTGTACAGTGAGCAACGGAGCGCGGTACGCCGATCTAAGGCAGACCAAGTTGAGAGAGTCCAAAGGGATATTCTCTTCGGGACTGTACAGGCCTGTGTTGAGACCGCTTTGCTCGTTGTGAAGAAGGTTTTGAGCCGTTTTTGATGTTAGCGGAAATAAACAGCCATCTGTGAAGAAAACAATAGAATTAGACCTTTTTTGCAAGCATTCGATCCTATTCTATTCGATGCATAAACGAAAGGTATACTAATCGAATTTGGAGGAGTGCGCTAATCATCATGTGTGTGTATGTGTCTATTAGGATCGTCAAAATTAATCGATTTGCCCCTTATTCGAACACAATACTTATTATCTATACTAATATTATAAAGCTGAAGAGTTTGTTTGTTTGTTTGTTTGTTTGTTTGTTTGAACGCGCTTATCTCCGAAACTACTGGTTCGAACTGAATAATTCTTTTTGTGTTGGATAGTCCAGCTATCGAGGAAGGCTATAGGCTATATAACATCACGCTACGACCAATAGGAGCAAATACATAGTGGTAAATGTGTAAAAAACGGGAGAAAGAAGTCACTATTCCACGCGGACGAAGTCGCGGGCAAAAGCTAGTAGCAAATAAAATTGTAATTTCAACAGTTGTAAGATCTCTCTATTCTTCAGATGTCCAGAAAATCTTATTTAGAAGTTGTGGATATAACTGCTATAGCATTCAAAAGTACAAAGCGCGACTAGAGGTAGCCACTAAGCCACTTTTGGTCACGTTTAGTGGTTTGACCTAGCCACTAGCTATCGCGTTTGTGTTCGCGACTAGTCGCACAATGTGCGCTTGCTCTTAGAGCACGCTTTAATGTTGAAGCAGATCTAACCACTCGTACTTGAATCAGTACTGTATCAACTCGAGGCCTTCAATATTCATTGTATGAAACTAAAGAAATATTACAGAATGCTAGTCAATGATTGAAAACACCTGCCTGTGACCACTGATGCTATAAAGCATTCGAAACATCAAGCGTTTAATTACAAATAAATGTGTGCGAAATAAATCCGTAAAGTGTTGTAATCAATATTACACAGAAATATAAAAAAAGTTAATTACTTACTTGTCAAATGCAGCATATGCTTCACTTGAACAATGATATTCACGCACACCGCATACAACAAACTATGATTCTGACCTCTATCCCCCAAAGCTTTACGGTCCAAATCCGCGCAACTCGCTTCGTTACAACTATCCATCTCTATGATCGCATACGTCAAGGTTTTGAACAAAAATCTGACTAAAATCACATCGGGAGATAAGTTAGCACAGTTTTCATTAACATTCTGAACGTTTAGCGGGTCTGAGTCCTGTTTAACGTTGAAGAAAATAGAGTGGGGAGATATGCAAGTCGCTTTTAAATAGTTTATGGATAACAGGATCTCGCTCTCTGGGATTAGAATGAGCACTTTGCGGAGTAGAACCATTATTATTGAGAGGTAGCGTAGTTTTAGCTTGTAAGGTGTCGTTGTCTGAAAAAAAGAAGAAGTGATGATAATACAAATAGTTTTGTTTTTAACAGTACAATATAATGACAAAAGATTTTGTTGCTAAACTGCATCTATTGAGAATAGGTATGATCTAACGTTGTATCAAATATAATCATCATCATTAAATATGCGGTCTTTGGTAATAAATTTATAGTGATGGGTTACATTTGAACCTTTTATTACACGGTAATTTGTGTTTTGCAAATTTTTGTTTGTTATGCAAGTTCGAGAACAAGACAAGGTTTGACTTAAATATACAAGACAAGGTTTATTGTCTACTTTCATTTTTCTTCGAATATCATTTATTTACAGTCCCTTTTTTTCGTGTAATAGTGTAATCAGTCTTACAAAACATTTAAAATAATATCACTGAATTAAACTAATAAATAACTATTCGATTTTAAAAGATCCTTATGTTCAACGATGAATTACTTCTGTAGGTTATAAGATTGCTTATTTTCAAATAAATCACTTCGTTTAAGAGGAATGTCAAGATTGTTTTCATCTCTCCTGTTCGGAAAATATAACTTTCCTGTGTAGATAGCCGGGTGGAAAATAGCTTATCCATCCCTAGGGTGGAAAGTAATTTAGTTTTAATTGACATGGCATAGAGTCAAGGCCTGCAGTCAAAGCTTGAACCAAAGATAATTGAGTCACATCATGTTATTAAAATAACAAACATTTTTGCTTAGCTATAAATTGAAAATCATATTGTGTAGGTATTATGTATGATCGTTGATAAAAAAATATACAATTTCTAATTTTAATTCAATTAACAATTAAAATATTCGGCTGCCCGCCATAATGCCAAGATGTTTTTTTTTTAATTTTATATTGTCAGTGTCATTTCAGGAAGGATTCGTCCAAAGCCGTTATAACTTTTTTATAAAAAAAAAAAACATTTTTGGATTCTGTTATTATCTGTGGAAAAAATCGATCGATATTCTTTACAAAGATTTTAATTATTTGCTATTTTCTGCTTTTTTGTACTCTGTATTCATGTATTCGTGCCGTTATTCTTTCTAATCGTGTTAGGTGTTGTTAGTACTGTAAATCAACTGTCATATTTTGTTCAAAACTTGAGTTTTCCTTTCTCGCTGAACTACATAATACCTCACCAAGACATCTACAACCACTTTTGTAAATTTAATGTTTTCCTCACAGTCGAAATGAAAATTAGTATGTTTAACTCGGGTGAGAGCACCCATTTCACTCTCGAATTATTGGCGCTCTCACTTCGTTCGAGCGCCAGAAACATCTCGAGTGAAATGGGTCGCTTTCTCCCCTTGTATAACAATCTACTATTACAATATGCCAGACTGTCATCAAACGTAAAACCGGTAGTAAAATATTATAATTACTTACTTGATCAGGCGGCGCCTTAAACAATATCTTCAAAAGCAACTCCACTCTACTCTGTTCCAACAGCACATCTCTGTACACCGAATCAATTAATCTCTCCAAAGAGGATATAGCTTCAGAGCTGTCGATCTCTACAGACCTCTGGTTGAGTAGGTTTAGTAACGTGTCACAGGCGAGCTCAGACCAACGGTAGTAGGACTCTGGGTGCTCTTGAGAGAGGGACAGCACGCAGGATACTAGATCTAGCACCTGTGGAGAGAGAGAGATGGATATAGTTTGTTAGTTCGTTATTAGCATTTTGAAGAGATGAGTGAATTTTCTTATTTATACTTGTGAAGTTGAAGAGTTTGTTTCGTATCATAAGTTTTTTTTTTTGACATGCGAGTGGATATAGACTTACCCCCTCATTCATAATAACTCAAACAGTCTTTTAAACCTATTTTAGCTATTACACTGTTATGTCTCATTCTTTCTTGGCGCTGTCATCATTTAACAGAAATTGACAAAACAGTGTAATAGCTAAAATAGGTTTAAAAGACCGTTTGTGTTATTATGAATAAGGGGATTAGTCAACGCTTCAACGTAATGCTATTAGGTCACCAAAGGCTAACCACCTTAAGATCCAAAATCGCTTGCATTTCATGTCGTCTTTTGTTTGAAGTGACGCCCATTTTCGGATCGTGTGTGCAAGCGATTTCGAAAACTGGTTAGGCCAGAAACCACAAGCGTAAAGGCCGAGTTTGATTTCCGAATCAAAAGATTCATTTTTCAAGCACCTTATTATTTTGTATTCAGATTGCATGCACATGCTTTTACCAGGTGAAATCATACATTCTTATTTCATTAGCACAAATCCAGGATAAAATCAAATTTACTAATAAGCTCACCTTTCGTTGATGCATCGTTTTCTGTAGCATATAAAATAGCACCTCCCTGGTTGCCTGAGCCTCTTGCTGCTGGGCTCTCCCTAATATACTCGTCCCTATACACAATGGTAAGTAAATTAGCAGGCACAACAAATCATGAACTTTTTATTCACCCAGTTGTTCCTACTGTTCCGTAAAAGACACACCTTAGTTATTAGAAACGACTTGTAGCTATATCAAGGAGCTGACTATTTATCAGTTTTATATGTTTGCATTCAAAAATAGTAAAAAAATATACTTTTCTATGTTCTTAATAAATTTATCAACCCTTTTATTACAAAATTGAACTTTTGAAAAAATATTTTACTAAGTTAATAACTAATTTTAAACAAACAAGTTTTGTTCATGTTTGGCACATAGTACCTTATGTATCTAAGACAGAATTTTTCCGGAACATCTGGGTTAACTGGCAAAGCAATATTTATAGCACATTTTAATTAAAATTTATAGAACGAGTTGATAAAATATTATTTTTAGTAAATAGAAAAAGTATTCCAACTGTAGAAATTGAAATAAGAATTGATGTATGTTTTTTATTGCAAACCAAATATTTGTCCACCAACAAGATGGATAGGACAGACAAACTCGTAAAAAAATCAGGATCAAAATGGATGCAGACCGCTTGAGATCGGTCGCTGTGGATAGCCGTGGAGGAGGCCTTTGTTCAACATTAGACGTCGTTTAGCTGATAATGATGATGATGATGAATAATGTACTGCTTTTAAATACAATACGACCACAATACAAATTGATTCTTAATAATACTGAATCGTAATTTAATATTTACCTCCCATATTGCTAAACACTTTGACAGCAACCGGCTCCAACCCCGCTATACATTCGGCGTGAGCTCCAGACGCCATTAGGCCATCACATAGTTGTATTAGCTGCAAAATAAAATATAAAGTTGGTAAAGTATGAAGTAAGTAATATAGGTAAGGTACTTAAAAAACCTACTATCTTAACAATATATCCTATTTATAGGTAGACCGCAAAAAGCTAGGAAACCCGGCCGCACCCCACACGCAATGAGCAGTTTTCTCCCATCGTTTTACAGCTCTCACTAGATGGCGTTAGGGTCACATTAGAAACATTTTTTTTACGTTGACGGAAAACCATAGACAAAGAAAAAAAAGTGCGTAAGTAAATATTGTAAAAAACGTTAATGACTCATGGATTAATTTGGATACTTATTTTTTGGCATTATTATCACCTTTATATACTTAAGGTTCACATTAATATTGTTTTACTTTTTATTATTTACGTTGGCGAAAAGCAATTACTCTCTGCTATAGTTCTTAAATGAAGTTTAAAAAGATAGTTCCTCAAGTGACGCTAGCGCCATCTCTCGATGATAGAAACATCTCATGACAAGAAAACTGCTCATTAAAAAAACAAGCGACATAAAAAGTTACAGAAGTTTGAATCATACTACATTGTATTCATAAGCCTTTGTATCTTATTAGTATGCAATAAATTTTAATCTGAAGTGTATCTTACCTTTGGTATTTCAATGATTTGTTTCGTATGGTGTTTAGATGAAGACAACTGCACCAAGAACGTCAAAATGCTGTGCACAAGATCGCAGCAGTCACTGAAAATAATCATACACATTTATCTGGTGATTATTATTATCCAAAATATTCCAACAATAGGTATTCCAGAAAATTTTACAAGAAAATGACATCTGTGGTTTGAAGGACCAAGAAGAAGAAGAAAGATGTGTCGTGACAAAGTTAGACCACTTATAACCCGAGAACGGATGGACCGTTTATCATGATTTTTACTTTGTTGGATTTGTCTTCGACCCGAATAGGGAAATAAAGGGGACAAAAAACGCTTGTTTTATATAAATAAAATAAAATACTGTTTATTTACTGAAAGTACTTATCTTAAACCATGCACCTTAATGGAAGTACCGTTCTTAATAAATTTAATATTAACTATACACACGGTATCTCATGTTGCTCGACCAAATCCAGTTGTTTCAGCAAAAACCCGATGAAAACTTGGTCACTATCTAGCATGCAGTAGTTGACCCGTAACGTGAGAAGTTGGTTGAGTAGACAGAGCACCTTGCATTGGAGCGGTATGTCATTTTGCATCGTGTAGCTCTGGGGATAAAGTTTATTTTATTGTTTTATAAAATTCACAGCTAATTAAAGTTTTGTTTAGATAGACACAAAATAAGATAGATAAGATGTAATAGTTTGTAATTAATGAAATGAAAAACTTTAACTTATACATAAGAATAGTGATTAAAAAATATATTATAATAGACAAGAGTTAAAACAGGGTTTCATAAACACCTATTTGTCAATAATAAATAATAAAATATGCAAGTATCAAATAATAAACTATTCCTCCAATGATGTTTTAATACATAAACAATTCAAATATTGCAAAAGACATTCTGGACATTTAATTGATTGCCCTAGGGCCCCTACACATAGCTACTTGTCTCACAGCGGCGCGACAGCAACGCGTCTGTATCACTACTTTTTTTTAGCATACATGTCGAACATTTGCATCTTTATCAACACTAAATCGCGTTTGTATCGCTACTAAAAGTCGCAATGTATGCCCATATACTTTTCAAAGAGTAGCGACATAAAAATAAAGGCAAACTCACCTTCAAAGCCTGTATAACAACCGGTTCAAATAACCTTATATACCTCTCCAATTCTTTCTTATTCGTACTCCACTTCCTATCCGTTTTATTCTTCATAAAATTCTCCATACTTATCAACAGCTGTCTCTCTGCTGTCATTCTAGGATTCTTACTATCCAGTGACAACTTCTGACTGGCATTTGAACTTATGCTACTTCTTCTAGACTCTTTATCTGGTATATTAAAATCATTTATCAACATAACATCCTGGTAGAAACTTGTTTTCTTATTTATTTCAACTTTATCAGCTATACTTTGGAAATCTAAATATTGGTTGATCATGTTAGTTCCAAATAGACATTTCAGTAGCTGAGTGATGCAGTATACAGTTTTTTCTGGGCATAGTGGCATGATAACTTTGAGGTAGAATAGTATTTCTTCGGTAACGTTTCCGAACTCTTTTTCAGTGGCTAGTTCTAGCTGAACAGCTAGGCAGTTCAGAACAGTGGTAAGGAATTGGTGGAACATACTGCTTTTTGGGTCAAGGTTTATCTGAAAGAAAGAATACCAAACTATTGGAGGTATGCCTTATAATGAACATCGAAAACTATATTCTTATAGGATGAAAAAAAAAATTAAAAAAATTGATATGAAATGAAATAAAACCTCTGGAATAACACTGTGAAAACATTCTAAACTATCGAAGCCTGGTTTGATATTTGAATAACTTACTGATTTAGTTTTACAAAATAATTATTGTAGTTGATAGATATGAGAAGCCAATCACATCATCAAAGTTAGCACCACGTTTAAACCAAGAATATATTATGTCAACCAATTATTATTTTTTTTTCAAAAATAGTATAGGATAGAAGGAGATTTCGGTAAAATAATGCTAATCTCTATTCAAATTTGTTGTTTGATTTATACATACAGGGCGACATTGCAAGGTGTTGCCAAATGGTAGGTTAATGGGACCACCAATACATACAACTTTTACAATGGTGCCAAATTGTAAATACATTACCTTGTGATTAGAATAAGTGGCTCGCAAGTTTTCATAGAACTTCATATAAAATGGTTCCGTATAGAAGTGCCCTGTAAAGTTTGCCTTCAAACTGTTGGCTGGTACGGACGCTTTCTTTCTTAGGGAACCCTTTTCATCTACTAGCCCGTCAGATGCGTTGCTGCTTTTGCGGGGAATCGAATCTGGAACATTATGAAAAGAGTAATATAAAAAATATAAAAGAAATCGTATGGATCGATATAACAAAATCATAAAAACTACTACTTTCATTAATGCTTATTTTAGTTCTTCAAAACCGAGTGTATAATAAAAACAAATTAAGTTAAATCAAAAAGTTAATCACCACACCGATAACCAAAATTTTATCGTCATCATCAAATTTAAAAACTAGCTAGCTAGCTCTTTTCGGTGGAGTTTTTTCCATAAAAACCGAAAATTAGGGAAGATAGTGTGGTAGTTTCCCTCTATCCTGCCACACCACAGTTTAAGAACCTAGGGTTTCCCGCCTCTAAATATACATTCCCTCAGAAGCCTTTCTTGGTATACTATATCTTCAGCCATATGCCATTTCATGTCTGTCTCAGAAAAAAAAAATTTTTTTCGAAGAAGAGCGGTTCGCTCTTGACTCTAGCTTAGACCCGCTTGGGCTTAGACAGAGTCGACGAGGGGGCGAGCTCACCTAAAAGAAGCTTATTTTCTCTTACTTTATAAATTCTCCGGGTTATAATTCCCTATAGCTTTATTTTTGCAACTTGATATAAAAAAACATTCCATAAAACCTCTTTTGTTATCCGCGTAACTTAAATGTAACTTTTTTAAAGCTTATTGTTGGCTTTTCAACAGAATCGACGATTACCTAAAAGGGCTTCTTTAATGAATATGTTTATAATATCTATGTCAAAAAAATGTTACCTTGTGTTTTCCTTCTAACCGGACTACCAGGTAAAGCAATTCCGCCTTTATTCAGATGCACATTAGGATTAACTTCCTCTATCAAATGGACAAGCACATTTAACATTTTCAACGTCACTTGTAGAAACTTCTCCGCTAAGTTGGCGACCTTCTCGCTCTCCAGGTGTTGCCATCTCTCTCTGACGTTTTGTGAGTCACGCTCGAATATGTCACGGTTGGTTGTCTTGTGACGCATTATGTTGTGGATTTCGACTGTAATGTAAAAAATATAAGCCTGTAAATTTTATTTTATTAGCCTTTATTATTATTATTGAAAATAAATTAGTTACCTATCATTGTCAGTATTTTTTTTCATTCAATAAATTATTTTTTATACAATTTTTACGTTTACTAATAAAAAATATAATAATTTATAATATTAAAATAATAAAAAAGAAAGAATTGGCTTCTGTTACAGGTAATTGGCAATTTATCAAACCTCATCTCTTCTGACAAAATGTCAAAATTCAGCAACAAAGGTTTATGGTATAGATTTATGGCATCATTTAGGGTTAGGGTAGCAAGCTAGTTATATTCTCATTTTTTAATCTCTTGCGATAAATATCAGGTAATGTAAGGTTTCCATTCCTGAGGGGTGATTTTGAATAGTCAGAAAAAAAATATTATTCAAACAAAGTACAATAGGGCTTTTATTGAAAACGTCATAGCTTAATATGGCATTTTAATTGGCATCGACATTTTAACTTATGGGCTTATGGGCCGATTTTACAATGGTCAGATAAAACTCAACAGACTGATAAATTATTAAGCGACAGATTTTAAAAAATGACAGTTACGTATGATTTCTGACAATTAGGTGACGTATTCAAATTAGCTATATTGTATTTTGTTCAACGAATATTTCTTATCTGACTATTTTAAAATCAGCCCTAAGTCTCTTTATATTTTATCAGTCAGTCATTTTTTATCTGATATTTAAAATTTCTGCTCTTAAGTTAGGTAGCAATAAGTTATTCAGAATACTTCTCTCACTCACTCCATCTCCTGACCTTTCAAACATTTCGTTTCATTTCACGTATCCTACATTTACTTACCCGACATTTTTACAGTTATCATAAGATTTATTTGACATTTAAACTATTATAGTTTTTATATTTTATTGTACCCTTACATGTACGCTTCAAGATCTGCAGCAGGCAAACGCCAACGCAATCAACGTTGCACAACACTGGGCGAAATTATTATGATTTGTTACCAGTCGACTCGAAGAAGAAGAAGAAGAACTTACCCGGATAAATAAAAGCACACAGATCCAACAGAACGGTTCTAGCGGCTACGGTGCCATTGCAATAGTCTAGGTTATCTAAACAGTAACTCAGTAGTCCTTGCTCGGAATAAGCCTGTATGTGTTTCCATGGCGACCAGAGCTTGCATATTGATCTGAGGGTATCCATCAGGCCTTGCTGTAAATAAACGAGATAAGATTCAAAAAAACAATTGAAGTTCATTCTTGTAATAGTCATCTAAATCTGTCAATTTGTCATTGTTACAGTTATCATACGATTTATTTGACATCTAAACTATTATAGTTTTTATATTTTATTGTACCCTTACATTTGCATGCTAATTGATGTAGCCCAAATATGTGATTCTTTTATCTATTGTAATTTGACACATTGTATACCATATTTGACGTTATTAAATGATTGATTGATCACAAAAGGAAATTGTGCCAATTTTTTTATGAGGAGTGTAGAATCGATCAATCAAAGACCCCTTGCAACAACATTATGTAAGCTCTTATAGCATTTATTAAAAGTACAACTATCCGTTCCCGAACACACTATACGGGCCGCAATAACAATAATTTGATTGTTTCTAATCTCGGTTATAAATGTACACTCAACGAACTTATTTGAGTTACTTGATGCGTGGTAATAAGTGACCACCATACCTATCAAATTAACCCCTACGTATTATGAGATATTTGCAAATAAAATAAAACGTATTGATTAAGTAAACGTTATATTCACTTACCGAATAATATTTACAATTAGCAGTCATAAGTCTCCCCACCAAATCTCCCAAAACACTCCTCAGGCCATCAGTTTTCTCCATCGTCTCCCCACTCCTGAACTGCTCAGGCAGATCGTTATAGAAGTACATATCTCTGACTAGATCTAGAGATAGTTGTCTATGGTCGAAGATGAACCTTTTGCTGTGCTGCTTGGCTATTTCCGCAGCCATTGTTGTGGGCGTTTCACGAGAAGGGGGGAACACTTTTGGTATTATACTGGAAAGCGATAGTTATTTTATAATGAGTTTAGAGGGTATGGACATGGACCCCATTGAAAATAATGCATATTTTACATACTAGGCAAGTGTAGTATCGTATTTATTGTAATTTTCTGCGTTTTATCGAATGAGATTCGACAATCTATAGGAAGGTAACCATACCTATAGGATCAATATTTTGTGAACAGAAATAAATCGCTATGAAACCGCTTTTATTTTAAGGCATTAAAATAATCATTGATTTATTAGCCGCAATTTATACGAGCGCGGAGCGCTCAGGCGTAGCGAAGCGCGCACATAAAATGGACGCGCTTAGATATGTACGTGCGCCCGCGCCTCACCGCACGATATACCTCGTGTGTTCATAAGTTTTGAGACGAAAAAAAAGAGGCATAACTTTTTAAATAATTAACTTATATTTCTAAAATTTACAGTGAACACTAAGTAGATAATAATCAACAATAAAATATATCTTTTATTCAAAATGTCCACCCTTGTTTTTAATACAGGCCCTTAGACGATTTGGCCAATCATCAATGGCGGCACGAATCTTTTCTAGCGGGATTCGCTTTGCTTCTCGAACAAGAGCTCGCTTCAGTGACTCCAAGTTTGGGTGGGACTTCTGGCAGGCCCTGAGCTCTAACTCAGTCCATAGAGAATAATCCAGCGGGTTGAGGTCGGGGCTGGAGGAGGGCCATTCGTTCGCCGCGATGAAGCCGGCACATTTTCCCTCAACCAAGCTTGGGTGGTTTTTGCTTTATGGGATGGTGCTGAGTCTTGCTGGAAAACCCAAAATTTGTTGTTAAATAAAGTATGAGATAGGGGTTTCACAACAGGCTCTAAGATGTCATTTTGATAATTCTTGGCTTTCACCTTGACGCCTTGTGACAGAAATGGAGCGGAGTGACACCTTCATACGAAACTCCCCACCATACCATCACACTTGCCGGATGATGAGTACGCGAGACATTCCGTGCTGAAGCTGGGACATCCTTGCTACTTTTGGCATAGACTTTATTGTTTTGTCGGTTGAACTTTTCTTCGACATTAAAAAAATGTCTCATCGGTGAACAGTATCTTCCTCGCATCGTGTCTCCTAACTTAGGAGACACGATTACTGCTTAGGAGTCCTAAGCAGTAATGGACAACGTTCGCGTCGCAATTTACGAAGCCGATCGTTTAAAAAGTGAACTTTTCTACGGCTATACGCCTTTACCTAAAGATCATGTTTCAGTATTCTGTTGACTGAAACGCGCGAAATTTTAGTCTGCAGAGCAATTTTTTCTGAGTGCGACATGGATTTCGGCGAAGTCGCTCTCGGATGATTTTGATGTTCGCAGGCGTCCTTACAGAGCGTGGCCGACCACTCCTTTGGAGTTCTTGCAAGGAACTTGTCTCATTGTATCGTTTGATAGTGTAATACACGAAGTTACGGCTTACGCCAAAAGTTTTCACCTCACGGAAAATCTCCATTGGTTTTTTTCCCGCCTTAAATAGCGATATCACGGTCGCACGCAATTCTTTAGTCCCCTCCATCACGATAAAATTGACAGAAATAAATTTGAAAGTCAAAGGTATTAAAAGTAAACATTCCAAATTCAAAATTGGAAAAAGAATTAAATAGCAGCCAGTAATATTGAATTATTTTTTTTAACTACCAAGTTTGTCTCAAAACTTATGAACACACGAGGTATAGCGTAGTGCACGGCTTATGGTCTGTTTACAAAAAAACTAATGAAAATTTTGAACATGTTTATGTTTGAAGATTTTAATTTTAAAAAAACTGAAAATAAAATAATGTGAATGTCAATATCTCAGTAACGCGTCATTTCCCAGGTATGGTTCTCTTCTAGAGAAATGATCATATGAATGGGGGGAATAAGTGGTTTTCGGCTTCGTTAAGCCTTTCGTAACATTTTTAAGGTACACATACATACATACAATTACAATGTACATGTAAACAATGTGTACATTATACATTTTTTATACATTACTTACGTAGTTTAGTGAATATTATTTTTTAAATCATCATAAAAAGAATGTCAAGATTGTTTACAATATACGACAAGAAGAACGGACTTTAATTATGAAGTTTTACTAATACCACACTTTTACCAAAAACATTTCTATCCTGCTCTCACTCATTTCTTCATCCATCCCTTTTACATTATGAAATAGATTTGTTAATGTCATGACATAGTACATGCACATCACTTACTTTGTAATAGTTTGCGATGCGGCATCCCTTACTTTTTGGTCCTGATCTGCGAGCAAACGAATCAACGTGTCCATTATCAGTTTGCTCTTTGTTCGGTAGTTTGGGTAAAGCATGAACAGTCTGAAATAAACAAGACAATTTTTTAACAGTTTTCTTTTACCGATCAACTAAAGGGTCATACAATAAGGACCTGTTTCTGTGTTGGATAATCTAAATAAAGACAACATTTTGTATGAATTAAATTGTCAGTTAAACGTTTAACTAACGAGACTTAGGGCCTGTTTCAAAACCGGTTAAGTGCGTGTCGGACCCGCGCACTGAGGGTTCCGTGCCACCCTAACTGAATTCAGGGTCCACTTACTTTCACTTAACGAAAACATCACAATATATTGCGACAGCAAAAATAACTTTGTTTTTCATAGTGTTTGTATGAAAGACAAAGTTATATTTGCGGTTGATAAAAATGTGCAATATCTCAAAATCTACTAGTTCGATCTCCTTCAAACCAATTTTCGTTGCAAGTTTTTGTTGAGATCTACATTATATATTTTTTTCAAAATTTTCACTTTCTTATTTCAAAAGTTAGATGGGGGGGGACGCCCATTTTACCACTTTGGAAGCGTCTATATCAAAAACCTTACACTTTTAGAAAAAATGGTTTTAGAAACCTCAACATCATTTTAAAAGACCTATCCATAGACACCTCACACGCATAGGTTTGAGTAAAAAAAAAAAATTTTGGTTTTAGTTTCATGTATGGGAGCCCCCCCTTAAATATTATTTGTTCTTACTTTTTGTATCTGAATCGGAAAGCGGTGAACAAAATACACCTACCTACCAAGTTTCAGCTATGTGATGCTTTTAGTTTCAGAATAAAGTGGCTGTGACATATGGACGGACAGACAGACGGACAGACAGACAGACAGACAGACAGACTTGACGAAACTATAAGGGTTCCGTTTTTTGCCATTCGGCTACGGAACCCTAAAAACGACAAGTTAGCACTATCCAACGACTAATGTAAAGAATATGTGCGTCAACAAACAAGTCGTGAGGCCATAATGTCAATAGAGATGGGAATATGGAACTGCTAGGAACACTCCGTAAAATTACACACTGCATACCGAAACAGATTAAATATACAATCTATAACAGTCTGGTAAAATCACATTTGGACTATCTCATCGAAATTTGGGGATCTGCAGCATCAACCAATCTCCACCCACTACAGCGAAGTCAAAACAAAATTATCAAGGTATTATTTCATTATCCTTTCCGCACACCAAGTAAAGAACTTTATATAAAAACAGGATTGTTCAATCTATCACAGCAATACAAATATAACACATGCATCTTCATAAAAAAGAAATTAACAAACTCTATTAAAACTAACATAGAACTAAATATCAAGAGTAGTAAACATAACCTTAGAGATAGATACAAACTAGAGACAATAACGCCGAGGACTAACTATGGCAAAAAGTCAATACTGTTTGAGGGAGCAAAGCTATTTAACGGTTTGCCAAATGACCTAAAAGAATGTGAAAGTTTAAATACTTTTAAAAATAAGCTACGGTTACATATAACAGCAAGTACCGATGCGTAAAATATAGTACATAATATTTAATTTATATCTCATTTTAAGTTAAATGTAAAATTTCTAATGGGAATAAATTTCTTTAAAACTAATATGCACGCAAGCTACTGTATCGGTAAGTGCAAGCGAGATAGACTTAACACTGAGACGACTCAGTTGAAAACACACCGATTATAGAAATCACTTAGACATTGTGGAACAGGTAATACATAGCGATTGTAAAGTCTAGCTTTACTCTATTCTTTTTCAATCGCTATCGCTTCTGTATCACGTTGTTTTTATCTATTATTTTTATTTAGTATGGCTTTGCTCTTGACTCTAGACCAAGCCAAGTGCGACTAAGACGGAGTCGAAGACGGAACGAGCTCGCCCAGAAGAAGCCTGTTCAATCTTACTTTGAATAGATGCGGATTGTAATCTCTAGAAAACACTGACGCGGGCAGCGAGTTCTACTGCTTTGCTGTGTGCATTATAAGTGTTGATGAAAAGCGCTTAGTACCTATCATATCACGTGTTTACTTTTTTAAATTAACCTTTTTTTAATAAAACTCAATTACGGATAATTTCGCGATAATTTATTTGATTTTTCATCCCGACGTTTCGACCAAGCCAGACCACTCACTGCAAGATCTCAAGACACGGTTAGCTCTTTCTGCGTGGATAGGAACGAAAATTAATTATAAGTGATGGTAGTTTAATATTTTTCAAAA
Organism: Pyrausta aurata; assembly: GCA_963584085.1. NCBI lineage: Eukaryota > Metazoa > Arthropoda > Insecta > Lepidoptera > Crambidae > Pyrausta > Pyrausta aurata. Next base: position 8,674,693 of record OY757275.1, on the reverse strand, counting down.
CTGTGTAAATGACAAATAACATCTTAGCCTACCCCGTGACCACGAGCGCTGTAAAGTGTTCGAAACGTCGGGATGAAAAATCAAATAAATTATCGCGAAATTATCCGTAAATTGAGTTTTATTAAATGTGTAGTATTCGCGTAAACTTAAGAAATAAGTATGTTAACCTTTTTTACTTACTTCTGATATGGAATCTTCTGATATAGCCTACACAGATTCACTCTACACAGCCAATATCCATTATTCTCAACGCTGACCAGCGCGTTTAGTGCCTCAACGACTAAGGCCCAGTGCACACTACTGCATAAGGCTGTGCACATACTAGTCAGGCTGGATAAGGTGTGGTTAACAGTCGAGTGGATGTCGTCGGAGAGACCCTGGAATGATAATAAAACGGTTTATAACCTATACTAATAACAACTAGGAATAAATATTAGTAACATAATAACCTATCTATTGACATAACTGTCAAATCTTGTGTAGAAAAATTATTCGAATTTTGAAATAAATGTGTAAATGGTGCTTTACTAGTTCTATGCCAAAGCACGCACCGGTGCGTGATAACAATTAAATTTCTCTTTTGTCTCAAGTGTGGCAGCGAATGGGTTAAAAAGTGTGTGTGTGATACTATTTTTCTGTCCGTTATTGCATTTAAAATGTGATGAAAAATATGTATGGCATCATTTTAACAAAAGACGACGCCAAGTGCTAGCGATTTTGGGTTTTAACGTGGTTAGGCGGCGGTGATTTCGATAGTACATCTAAAAGAATCTTACCTTCAGAACAATCGTGACCAACTTCTCCGTACAAATATTATCGCTCACATCTTTAGGCAGCATACTAAAGTTCCTCCACCTATGGTAATCTCCGTGTGACAACTCCAAAGCCGCTGTCAAATAACTCCCAATACAGACTCTCACCAACCCTCTGATTTGCGGATCATTGTGTCCTTCAAGGAGCACAAAAACATCACTCATATGTTGACACTCAAAATCTTTATAATCATCACTTTTCGCGTCTACCCCTTTATCAACCATCTCCGGACAATCTTTACTAGTCACTTCGTCCGTCCTTTTTAGAGGTCGTTTCGCTTTTTCTTCTTTCTTCTCCAAATCCCTCAACGCATCTAGATTGTCCAAATTGGTTGTCGATTCGCCAAAATGGTCAAACTTCATATCGAGATCAATGCTTGATGATAGTATGTCTCCGCTACTAGACATGGGGTAACCAGTAGTGGCATTGCTACCCGTCATATTTGAATTCGTAGTTAGAATACTTGTGTTCATATTTGGATTGGAACTATCTGCACTGATTTCACTAGCAATTAGATCTTTAGTATACACTTTACTGTCTAAAATAGCGCTTTGTACATCTTTGGACGAGCTTTTCTGTTCTAACGATTCTTGTGATTTATCCAATGATTTTGAATCTTTCTTAGATATTTGGTGAGAGGAATCGCAGCTTTTTAGTAAGTCTTGGCTTAGGGAGTCTGTTAACGAGTCTTGGTAGCACACGTTTCGTTCTAATATAAAGTCGTTTATGTGATCTTGGTTCGAATCTGTGCCTTCTGAAGACCCTAAGCATAAATGGGTTTGAGTTAGATAAACACAAACAGAAATTAAATAGAAGCCTCAGAAGATTACATAGAGTTCGTTTTTCTTCGCTTGGAGAATATTGTAAGCAATCTTTTAATAGCTTTTAAAATAAAATTAAATATGTAGGTATTAAAATTAAATTTAAAGAGTCGTGAATTCAATTTAAAAAATCGCGATGTTTAACGATCGACGACCTACGTAGATTGTGAGTTTCATGGTTAAATGGTTATCTCATTTTTAAATAAATCATTTCGTATAAAAAAATGATGTTTACAATATTTGCCAATCAATGAAAACGGTCTTTAAAATAACACAATTAACTAAATATATTAAGTTAAAACATATTGTATGTCACAAAATAAAAAGAGAAGAGAAAATCAATAGAAGAATAACTTTTGGTTACGATGATAGATTAAACTGTAGTGTGGCTTCTAAACTAGGTTTTATTTCGGCATTTCAACATGTTGTACAAAGCTTATATTATAACTAGACACTTACAGTTATGTTTATTACAGAAACGGACTCACCAGAAATATTATGTGATTTTATATCGGCATCCTTATCCAGATATAAAGTCATGGCTTGTGGAAACACTCTCAGTATTTCTGACAAACAATTCAGTGCTGATGACTTTACTGACACTTTTACAACCCTGAAAAATAATAAAATATAATTAGTTTTTCAGGGTCGACAGTTGAGAGGCTATGTACGAATTTGTAACTTGACCTATGTTGTGTGGAATAAAGAGTTATCTTATCTTACATAAAATTACATATGAATGTTACTATTATAGTATATTAATATTTGCGAATAAAGTAAAGATAAAACAGAGCACATAGCAAAATAACATAAAGTTTAAACAGAGCAAAATTTTGTAAATCAAAGACAAAAAACATAAGTCAAATTAAATGTTCGGCAATCTAAAACAGACAACAAACAACGCTATCAAAAAAGGTTTTATTAGGTGTTCTTGTGTAAAAACTACGATAACGAATAATGAAAAGATTCATACTATTTGCCAGTCAGACAGATTCATCTAGCAGGTCATAAATAAAACAAATCAAGGTCATTCAAGGTCAAATAGAGCGCTAACTGTATGGCTCATAGTCACTACCTGTCATGAATAAGGTCGCCTTTATTTCCAGTCAACATATATTTTGAAGCGAGAAGCCTGGAACAGTATTTCAGTGGAATGTCGTCGTCAGTAGAAGCACCAATGTTTATCTGCAAACAAGTATATCCTTTAGAACATGCAATGCTTAAAAGATTTGCATGTACGACTACTTAGTTATAGAAGGACAAGGACGAATTTTCAACTTCTTCAAATACAGGAAATCTGTAATTTTGTTTTGTTTACAGAGTTATAAAAGTACAGTGACAGTAATTTAATAATGTTTTTTTAGGTTTACTAAGCTTTAGCTCTATTTATACTAGTATATTTGTCGATAGACTATTTAATAAAAAAAAATTTATTAACCCATTTAATTAATATTGACATTTCATGATGAAACACATAAATTGTCACTTTATGAAAATGAATAATAATTAATTTCTATATTATGTTACTCATGATCTTATCGATAACGGTCTATCGATCCCTGAGCGTTTAAATTATCAATTTTAACCAACCTTGAAACCGCTCTCCCCCACTCCCATTGGTTGATCACCATCACACTGTTCGCTCTCTTTCTCACTCTCCTCGTATTCTTGTAGTTTCTCGCTCAGATCCTTTGATAGCTGTTCGGCCGTCGGCATAGGTATATCTGCTTCGCTTGCTGGGGAATCCGGCGTCTGTTAGAGAATCGTCAATGGTTAATCTATACTAATATTATAAAGCTCAAGAGTTTGTTTGTTTGTTTGTTTGTTTGTTTGTTTGTTTGTTTGTTTGTTTGTTTGTTTGTTTGAACGCGCTAATCTCCGAAACTACTGGTTCGAATTGAATAATTCTTTTTGTGTTGGATAGTCCAGTTATCGAGGAAGGCTATAGACTATATAACATCACGCTACGACCAATAGGAGCAAAGATATAGTGGTAAATGTGTAAAAAACGGGAGAAAGAAGTCACTATTCCACGCGGACGAAGTCGCGGGCAAAAGCTATGTCTTATAAGGAGTTATCGTTTTTCTGTAAAATGTTCCTGTATTTTTCGTATGATGATAACTGTTAATAATTATCAGATGCTTTCCTTTCACAGGTTTTTAGTAACTAAACAATATTGTGACAACCTTTATCGATGTATCTTGAAAAATTAATAAGAAACATAATTAGTTGGCCAAAAGTTCACTAAATATGCCATATTTACTTAGATGCCATGTTATAACATCAGTCACTTATTTTACACAACAATAATACTTGGAAGCTGAAAATAGTTTACACACTCTATCTATCTGATTTGATACATAAGTTGAAGCCATGAAGCTTTTCCCAGTAGTGGGATATGAACGGGCGAATGCTGTTGTGTATGCTAATTGCTAAATGATTTTGATGTATGTTTTAGAATTTTCTGTAGTACCATATTTGTTTAACATTGTTTATTTGCTGTGAAATAATTTATTTGTGGTAAAATTTATTTCATTGATGAACATAAATTGATGGGCGATTAGTTATTTGATGTGCATATAATAAATATAAAATATCACAATTATTTTATACATCTTGGCATCATAATAATCTAACAAAATACCTGTATACTCAAGTCCTCGACGCTAAAACTCGGCGTGTTTAACTGCAGTAAGCTGCCTAACTGCAGTTCCCCTCTAAATGACAGCTCCATCTGATCTCTAGGCTCTGATGCAGGACTGGGCACGTAACGTGTTGATATTACGCTTGTTGAACCTGTAAAAACATTATTTTGGTGATATATTAATAAGGAAGAGAAGTGGACTTAAGAGTGAGCCTTGTGGTACTCCTTGACAAAACTTCTAGGTTTGACAAAGACTGGACTATCTCTCTTTCATACTGATACTACACAAGCTTTTGTGATATGTTTCAGTTTTAAATAGAAGGAAATTAAAATCAAAAGCTATCTAAATCTGAGCATTTCTTTATCTAAGGCCTTGGATGAATTAATTCGTCCAAGTCTAAGGCCTACATTAGATCAATCTGATGTCTTCTCATGCAGTCATTTTAGTACGGTAATGGTTTAAGCGTCCTTTATACATATACGACGTCAGCTCCATGTAGAGTACTGACAAATATTTTATCAAAAATAATATAGCATTATTTACAATGTGCGTGCAGTGAACGCCCTTCGGTTGATAATAATGATGATGAAGATACTTTACAAGGAACTCGTACAACTACTTTTATTCTCAACATAGTGTTTACTACTTACTGATATTTCTCCTATGTCCTTTGTCCATCTGTCTATTATCCAGACTGATGTTAACCGGATGTTTCTCTAACAATGATTTTCTATACTCCCCGGTGGCTTGCGATAATATAACTGTAAGACATTCTAGTACAGCATTCTGTATGTTGTGGTCGTTCGGAGTCTGTTCTATGTAGTTAAGGCAGAGATGGTACAGCTGGGAATATAAAAAAGATTTGTTTAATACTATGAATTTAAAATATTCGATTAGGTCCACAAAGCGAAGCATTAACTAGAAAAAATAGCAATACTTTCTTTCTAATGCCGCAAAATTGGTTCATAGTTTCTAGTTTTTTTTGTGTACCTAATAATAAAATGTTTCGAATTAAAATCACAAGTTAATCAAATAAACTGAGATGCCCTACCTCCAAATAATCGTGTACAGAGAAAAGTTCGTTCTCGTTGAACTTCGCTATGTCATTCAGTTGGAATATAGCTTTGACGACGCAAAACCAGCCCATAACAGTTGAGTGGTCCTCCGCTGTTGGCCAGAGTTTTTCTGCAAAAGAAAATACATTTGAATAAGCATTTCAGATGTGGTGCTGGAGGAGAAAAAAAACTGAAACTTAATTGACCTATATGACACTACAGCTTAATTGACTATGAGTACTAACTTGCTGATCCATCAATGGATAGCTTAAATAACTGTCGATACTATTAGGCCGACATAACACTGATGGTATATGTGGATGTCATTATCTGGACACACGTCAGTGTGCCAGCCAAGTTCGCAAATCGATCGTTCGCATATCGAGCATCGAGTTTGCACGGACACTAATAGATGGCGCTGGGCTTTGATAACTCGCGCTAGCCAGAGCTAGCTGAGAATTCCGGACACTTATTAAGTTTATATGTATGTATCCCCAACTTGGGAAATGAAACAGATGGTAGCAAACGTTACGGTGACACCTATCTCTATTGATACTAGATAAGGGCCGCAGACCGAATCTCATAGCTAGAAACGATGTCAACGGACGGAAACTACAACTGTCCCATTCCGGAACGCCGCAACCCGCTTGACTTAGGACCGCTCTCGCTACGTATCCGAAAGTAATCCGCGTGCATCACGGTAATCTCAGATTATTTTTCATCTCTCCTGTTCGGAAAATATAACTTTCCTGTGTAGATAGCCGGGTGGAAAATAGCTTATCCATCCCTAGGGTGGAAAGTAATTTAGTTTTAATTGACATGGCATAGAGTCAAGGCCTGCAGTCAAAGCTTGGACCAAAGATAATTGAGTCACATCATGTTATTAAAATAACAAACATTTTTGCTTAGCTATAAATTGAACATCATATTGTGTAGGTATTATGTATGATCGTTGATAAAAAAAATATACAATTTCTAATTTTAATTCAATTAACAATATAAATATTCGGCTGCCCGCCATAATGCCAAGATGTTTTATTTTTAATTTTATATTGTCAGTGTCATTTCAGGAAGGATTCGTCCAAAGCCGTTAAACTTTTATAAAAAAAAAGAAATTATTTTTGGATTCTGTTATTATCTGTGGAAAAAATTCGATCGATATTCTTTACAAAGATTTTAATTATTTGATATTTTCTGCTTTTTTGTACTCTGTTTTCATGTATTCGTGCCGTTATTCTTTCTAATCGTGTTAGGTTTTGTTAGTACTGTAAATCAACTGTCATATTTTGTTCAAAACTTGTTTTCCTTTCTCGCTGAACTACATAATACCTCACCAAGACATCTACAACCACTTTTGTAAATTTAATGTTTTCCTCACAGTCGAAATGAAAAATAGTAGGTATGTTTAACTCGGGTGAAAGCACCATTTTACTCTCGAATTATTGGCGCTCTCACTTCGTTCGAGCGCCAGAAACATCTCGAGTGAAATGGGTCGCTTTCTCCCCTTGTATAACAATCTACTATTGTGCCTTCCATAACCTGATATCACGCATAAACAGTCAACGAACATGGCAGTGGTTTTATTTTGTGCTTTTTAAACAGTTTTTTTTATATTGAATACTTACCAAAGACCCTAGCCAGCACGTTCGTAACGAGCGGCTCGCGGCGCGCGCACAGATGCGCTACGCAGGCGGACACGCCGCGCCGCACGGCTGGCTCCGCCGACTCCACGTGGGAGAGGAGCGCTTTTGATAGCTCTGGAAGTCAGAAATTACATTAATTTAGCATATAAATATTACATGTACCTAGATGAGTTAAGGTTTATACAAATGAATGATATATAAAATTCAATTCAAATCTTAAGTCTCGCTCGTTCTAAAATCCATCCTACATAAGGTAGATTTAAACCAGATATCTGCTCAGCAACTTGGCCATATTTTAACATTGTTAAAATAGTTAGTTAATATTTGGATGGTTATTAAAAGATACTTAACTGAAGAAAAATTGGAGTTGTATAAGAGTTAAACAACATTTGAAAAGTAAAAAAAAAATATCCTGGAACCTGAAATCTCTTCATCAGTAGTATACTCAGCCAACGCAGTCAGTATGCGAGGCAAACTGCTCTCTAATGCTTCCACAATCAGTTGAATTTCGCTTGTCTGCCGTACTATTTGACTGAGCTTCGGGAATAGAGTCTGCGCTTGCGAACGGATCTTGCCCGGACCGGGACGGAGCCAGCAATCGCCGAGGCAGACACGGGAAAGTGCTGCACGGATCCATCTAGAAATGAAAAAAAGAAATAAGTGTTATGTATAGCCTTTTGTGTTGATGTAAGAGAATGTAACATATGATGCTAGATTACATAATACATTAATACTGAGCATAGTGTTGAATTTTAAAATGCAATATTCCTGCTAAGTTTGTTGAGGTCAAAGACTAGATGATTAAAGGCTTTGACACACTGGATGCGTTTTGCGGTCTGATCAATAGAAATGCTGCCCGATTCCGGTTGATTTTATACAGATCTGACCACAAAATGCATCCAGTGTGTAAAATTCTAAAAAGGTGTGAAACAGTATCTATCCATGGTTGTTGTTCAAGAATTCAATTGTGCCTGAGGTAGTGTTATTTCTCTTTATTCTACAAAATTGTTTTTGTTAATAGTTTAGTATGCATTTTGATATCTCACTCAACTAGGTATTAATTCCAAATAAAATATGATTAAATGCAATAAAACTAGTTAGACTTACCTCTTTGATTAAAGTAAAATAGCGGAAGATAGGTGACGCGCCACTCGAAAGTGGACCGCTAAAATCAGGCCCCCGTCGCCTAATTTCCATTGGATTGCGTGTGCGGGTGACATTTATAACACGTGTGACGTAAGGAATGTGTGGTGCCATTTTTTAGCTGACAATTAGTATGACATGCCGTATCTTCCGCTATTTTACTTTAATCAAAGACTTACCTCCCATTCTTTGTAGAATCAATCTGATTTTGTAATATGATATTGGTTTTATGGGAATGGAACGCAAAACCCCCTACTACTGCTCTGTTCAGTGCCTCGTCACCAACCAGCCTTACTTCTGCCTAAAATATGCAAAAACATTACTTTTTATTTCTATTAATTTATTAAGTCTTTACATACTTCTTTTGATACCTATCAGCCAAGCCTAGAATAAAATAAAGGAGAGACAAACGCGCAATGGCCCAATCGTGAGGCTAAGTGCGGAAATCACCCCAGCCAAACTAATATAAATTCAGATGGAATAACAATTGTTTACTTGTTAAAACCTTGACGAGAGGCATTGATACTTTAGCTATCCGTCAGCTAAATCTGGCTGCATAGACAATTGTTAGTATATAGTAATCAATCAGGTATCAAACGACTGCCGGGAGTCGCATAATAATGGAATTTCTATTGTGTCTCGTTCACACATACTTGACGAGTTAAGGGATTGCAGAATCAATTAAAACAAATTCTCAATTTTCAAACACTTAGCATGAAGCTATTTAATGATACTTACGAGTTTTAATTGGAATAATTTTAAATGTAGATAATTATTGCTTCTACATAATCAGAATACTTTATTTCTATTTAATTTCAAGGACTTTACTCCTAAGAAAAATGTTTAGCTTCAATTTAATTCACGATAATTAAACGGAATCAACAGAGCATAACAATAATAAGTCTTATAACCACTTACACTATTATTGCTCGCCAAAGATAGCAATGTAGGAATCGCCGTGTGCAGCAAATTAGCATAGTGTCTGGCACAGTTAGGCCGGCTTCCCAAGGCTCCTAGGCACCTCCCAAGGGTCCCAGCAGCTGTCTGCAACTCGTGGCTCCTATAAAAAACATCAACATCACAACCAAAACACTACAAGACCCTGAACTTCACGACAAAATCGACCAACTCACTTGGCTGAACCTTCATTGTTTTTCAAGTATTCCAAAGCCTTCTCAGCCTTCTCTAACACATTCATGGCAGCAACGTTGTCAGCCGATGTTCAAATAAGGCAAATAAATCATAGCTCTGTGATTTCTCAATCGGAAATAACAAGTAATACGATCGCGGAAAAAGCAAATAAACCCCAAGGAAAATCAATCGTGTTGACGTTAAAGACTCGTTCAGAAACCGCAACCTCTGAAATTATTGAAAAAAAAAACCGGCCAAGTGCGAGTCGGACTCGCGCACTGAGGGTTCCGTGCCAACTTTATATTTATTTACTTGCCGTGTATTTGCGCCGTTTGGCGTTGAAACGTTTGGGCCGTGGGGGCCTTCGGCTAAATTGCTGTTTAGAAAAATTTCGCCAAAACTAAATTCTGTTACGGCCGATAGTAAAGCTGGCTGGTTCCTAGCTCAAAGGATTAGCATAGCTATCCAACGCGGCAACGCTGCCAGCATTATAACCTCCTTGCCACAAGGAAATGGTTTCGTTTTTGAATAGGGTAGTCTTATTTTTTTTATTGTTGCATGTCTTAGTTTTAATTCTTTCTTGTTTGTTATTAATAAATACCAACACTTTTACTGAATCAGGGATTCTTACTTCCACTTAGCCAAAATACCACAATATTATGTTGACCGCAAATATAACTTTGTTTTTCATAGTGTTTGTATGAAAGACAAAGTTATATTTGCAGTTAATAAAAATGTACTATATCTCAAAAACTACTAGTTCGATTTCGCTCAAACCAATTTTCGTTGCAAGTTTTTGTTGAGACCTACATCATATATTTTTTTCAAAATTTTCACTTTCTTAGTTCAAAAGTTAGATGGGGGGACGCCTATTTTACAACTTTGGAAGCGTCTATATCTCAAACGTTAGACTTTTAGAAAAAATTGTTTAAGAAACCTCAATGTCATTTTAAAAGACCTATCCATAGACACCCCACACGTATAGGTTTGGGTAAAAAATTTTTTTTAAGATTTAGTTTCTTGTATGGGAGCCCCCCTATAATATATTTTTTTTAACTTTTAGTACATGAATCGGAAAGCGGTGAACAAGATACATCTACTTACCAAGTTTCAGCTGTGTGATGCTTATAGTTTTAGAATAAAGTGGCTGTGACATACGGACGGACAGACAGACAGACAGACTTGACGAAACTATAAGGGTTCCGTTTTTTGCCATTCGGCTACGGAACCCTAAAAAATGGCTGAAATACCTGTCATTTGTCCTTGATGTCTTAGGCAAATTGTATAATTCCGCTGTTTGGAATATAATAGTGTCGACAGTATAAATTCGCTCTCGCAGTTATTAATATGCAAAATGCCACTCAATCAATTGTTAATTTGATAAACAGGGTGAATTTGAAAACATTGGCAATATTTTAAACTAAGCTACTCATTCATAAATTTTTGGTGGACGTTCGAGGTAGAAGGTGTTAGAAATGATAACTCCAGTCGAGGTGTAGAAGTGAATGATTTATTGATGAACTTAGCCTAGACTTATTTGTATTTTCTACTTACAACTATGTACATAACCAGAACTTATTATAAACCAATCAAATCGCAGTAAGTTTGATCTCATTCTTACGCGAGGTTTCAGGTTTTCTTCACGCGACGCGGGGTAGCAGAGAGACGCGGGGGAATAGTGTGTGCGTGCATAAAACCGAGGCGCGCCGCGACTCTCGTCCTTTTCGGCGGCGAGCAGCGGGGCAAGATGAACGCGCGGACGGCGTAGCTCCGAGGCAGCGCGTTTCGACGATCTGCATAGCAACAGCTCTTTTCAGAGCTACTTGTTTCTACGAATGTCGTGTTTCTTCTTCGAGTGCGAGTGTCGTGTTTCTATGAGTGAGAGTAGCCACAAATTCATAGTCCCTTCCAGTGAGCTGTTACTACTACGTATAGAGACGCTATGCCAAGCAAAAAATGTGCGCATTTTTTGGACGTGAACTGTCAACAGACTGACGTATTCCATAAATTTTGAATTTTGAATATGAAACCGCAGATGTGACACAGACTTTGTGCCTACTTAACTTAATTGTATTGAATGAATATAATTTTATCAAAACGTTTTAATCGTTACTTACTTTGATTAATAGTTATTTAAAAGAGCTAAATAAATAAAAGTTTAGTAAATAAAAATCTGTAGGTCAAAAACTCGAATGATATTTACAATTTTTTTATCATGATTTTTATCATTTTTTTTTCATACGAGATATTTCTAGAAAAATATAACTACCAATGCAAAACACCATAAAAGAAATATCACAACATCGCATTGTCTAACCTCTATTTATTACCTACCTACTTTTCCATTCTGTGCGTGTCACTTTTTATAATCTTTGATTTTCGAATAAAATGGCGGCAATTTCATACAATACATTTATAACATTTTGAAAAAATATTTTTGTTGGTTTAAGTTAACATTTTAATTTCCTACCGATGGTAAGTGACGCCGGTATCGTTTATATTCCTGTTGGTTTTATTTTCGCATGTTTTTAAAACGCATGATGGCTTTTTTGTCAAATTTATTGACCAAATGTCACATTGGTTAACGCTACGAGCGGGAGTGAGTGACTGTGATACCGCGCATGCGTTGATGGTTTGTGACCATCAACTCATCGGGCACGAGGTTCCTTAGGGATGTCATTTCCATACGTAGTAATAGTAGTTCAATGGTCCCTTCCACATAATATGTGTATGTCGCAGTCAAATCGTATAATTCCGCCGTTTACATATGGCGTCGTTAGTTATTAAACGCTCGCGGATTTGCTAAATGACGAAGGCAAAATGTATAATGCCGAGTCATTATATATAATGCCTCAACATTTAATCTACAATCGTAACGCATTATACATAATGCCGAGAAAAATGTAGAATTTAGTTCTTTTTCGCACCATGGGTTCGCTATTGTTGAGCATTAAAGAAAAATGGCGTCAAATACTGAAGTCATATGTGAAAATGTGATTAAAAACAGTGGAAATACGATGTGTATGATTGATGGTATGCGTGGTAATAGTGATTTCAAAGACGTTTTTTTACAATGAAATATACAAATTAATAAAGCTATCCCACGCCACAAGGAAATGATTTAGTTTGTGTTTAAATGGGTTGTAGATTATTTTTATGATGCATGTCTTAGTTTCAATTGTTTCTTGTTTATTTGTTGTTAATAAAGTACGAAATTTTGAGTGCAATGTGAGTAAAATTGGATCCCTCATTAACTCATATGGTCGTGGTTAAAGTTAGTAGTTGGTACATAATGTATGTACATGTTATCAAATGAGCTCTATTTAAACATAGAGGGACACTAAATATCAGATTTGATAAGAATATGCAAAGGTTACAATAAAAATAAAAATTATGAAAATCAAGATATTCCCGATATGCCACATTCAACGGCCGATTTAAGCTAAAAATTACCCATTTAGTAGATCGTTTTTTGTATTGTAATGAAAGTTTATAAAGTCAAGCAGTTTTTAAAATTAGTCAGAAACTATGAAAAACCTTTTTTATATTTTTAAATTTATGTTGAAAATTCTATTTGGTTCTGCTTTATGCAATATTTTTTAGTATCGATCAATTTTGTATCTTGTGTCAAAGTTAGGATGGCGATTATTTTACTCATAATATTGCAAATAATGGGCATTCTATTAAGATATCTGAGAAAAGTAGACCCAAAATAAAGTTATAATTTTTTAAAGATATCGTCTAGGTGCATCAAGAAAAATATCGAAAAAAAATTATAACTCCTAAACTATAAATATTTGTATAACATACATGGGGGTGAAATGGATAGGTATGGTATTCACCTATTACCACGCATCGGCTTGACACGTTACATGAAATACCCTGTATATGAATATACCGAGATATACTCGATATCGCTCATCCACCATAGTTAACAATGGAACCCTTCTCACTGAGAAATATAAATATTTTATATCCCGAGCTACAATATGTTTTGAAGCGATTTGAGAAAAAAATATTTTCCGCCCCCGCGCGCCCCTCCACCCTTGCGGTGGTGGGCAGTCCCATACAAAACTAAGAAAATATATGTCCCATCCCATAGTGTGAATGGGTGAAAGATATATCTCGGGATATAAAATATATCGTAATATATATTAATATATTAAATCCCACAGTCAAAAGGCAGCTTCAATGTAATCTATTGGCCAAAAGCTAAGGCCAGAAGATCCAACCAACCAATGCACTTGACATAGCGATCGCAGTCCGCGCGCGGACCAAGTAGACGGAAAACAAATGAGCGCCTTGTGAGCGCTGGTGAGCGCGATTGCCAAGTGGTACGCACGCACCCGAATTTGTCAATGTCATTTGTCTGTCAATCCTTATTTCTAGGGATGTGAGATAAATGGAAAATAATCAATTTTTCTGTTTTCAAAATAAATCGATTGGGTAAACATCGCTTTTGTTATTCCAAAAATAATGATAAAAGATGAATTTGAACAATTTATTAGGAAAAAAATCACATAAAATTATATAAATAAATAAATAACCAATTCAAAACTAAAAAAATAAAGATAATGATTCTTTAAAATTGTAATTTAAGGAACCCGAATAGCATTATGGATAAAAGAACTAAAAAATAATGGTGAGGATCCAACAAAATGAAAAACTTATCGTCTCAAAAACTAAAATATGTAATCAAATTAAAAAAATGCCCTATTACATGTCCAGTTATTTGACATTCGACTATTTTAAAAATACAAATAGTACTTTATTATGAACTAGCTTTTGCCCGCGACTTCGTTCGCGTGGACTTCAGGTTCGTCCCGTCTAGTCTAGTAATAAGTAAGAAATACGGTAACTAAGCACTGCAGAGCCCTAAATTGTAGCCTATATGTTATTCTGATGTATAAGCTATATTGTGGTAAAGTTTCATTCAAATCCATTCAGTAGTTTTTACGTGAAAGAGTAACAAACATCCATACATCCATACAAACTTTCGCCTTTATAATAGTAGTAGGATAAACTCACCTCTGCTATCAAAAACTTAATGAAATGACTACTCTATAATCATAAAAACTAAACTCAAATTTGGTTCTGAAGTTTACGCGAATACTCATTACAATAAAACACAATTTTACTTTGCTGTAAAGCATTCGAAACGTCAGGCATAAAATAAAAATAAACGTTCGCGAAATCAATCCGTAAAATTGTGTTTTATTGTAAACTCAAATTACTTAAATAAAATGTTTCGGTAATGTAATCCTCAAGTTAAAACAATGAAGTATTAATATTTTTCACAAATATCGCATTCCTAAGCCTAAGAGCTGTTTCTGAAAATTGATTTACACGTGATACTTGATAATAAATTATAGTATCGATTAAAGTAAAAATCAATTATTTCATCAACATCCCTATTATTTTTCCTTCTTCTTTCTTATCACAAATCACTATGCTTATCACTTTTTGTGACAACAAATTTTAACAGACACACTATTTTCATTAATTATGTCGGCTGAGAATGATCCAGAAATCGACATAATGCATGGTCTCAAAACTGTACTATCTCAAATTGAAGCAGCAGTGACTCGGAGGAGCAAGGTAATCAATTTGTTTAAAATCCTATCCTATCCTATTGTTTATCATCGTATTTTACATTATTCTTTCGTCTCCAGGAACTACCCCAAGTTTTGCCCAGGCTAGTGGCAGTGTCTAAAATAAAACCACCAGCTCTGATCATACAGGCTTACGAAGGGGGCCAAAGGCATTTTGGAGAAAACTATGTCAATGAACTAGCAGAAAAAGCAAGTGACCCAGAAATCCTTGAAAAATGTAAAGAAATTAAGTGGCATTTCATAGGGCATTTGCAGAAAAACAAAGTCAACAAATTGCTTGGCTGTCCAGGATTATTTATGGTAGAAACTATTGACTCTGACAAATTAGCAGATAGTGTAAACAAACAGTGGTTAAAATACAGGCAAAATGAGGAAAAACTAAAGGTCATGGTTCAAGTAAACACAAGTGGAGAAGAAGGTAACAATATTAACCATTATTGTATTCAAATTTTTTGATGACAGTACATTTTTGGTTCAATATTATGTATGTTACAATGCTTGCACATAATAAGTTTTTTTATATATTCAAGTCAAAGTAGTATCTTATCCAGTACAATTAATTGTAAGATTAAGTATTAGACATGCATGATGGGTCTAAACTCTAATAGAAACTTATGAGTAATGCTATTTATTACTCATTGCTCGACCAACATGACATGACCCATCATGTCTAATACTTAATGCAATGCAACACAAAATTTTAAAATCTTAATTAAGTAAGATTGCGTATAATTTATTTTTATTATTCACAGCTAAAAACGGAATAGAACCATCTGAATCTCCAAGGCTTGTGGAACATGTCCTGAAAAACTGCCCAAACCTAGATTTTGTTGGCCTGATGACCATCGGTCAGTATGATTATGATACATCGAAGGGGCCTAATCCAGATTTCCTAGCCCTGGCAAAGTGTAGACAGGAGGTCTGTGAGAAACTGAATTTGGATATCAACAAAGTTGAGCTATCAATGGGAATGTCAAGCGATTTTGAACATGCTGTAAGTATTTTTTCCAAAATAGCATGCCTAGATGCAAACTAAGTGAGAGCCTTACTAAAGTAGGTAATGTCATGATTGTATAATTAAGACCTCTGGCATGAATGCTCACTCAGTGCGGGCCCCTTAAGAGTCTTCGAACTTGTCTTGATGTAGCTAATTATGTTTGTCTTTGCTGTTGCTTAAGCTCCACTCAGTTAAGCACTAGGCTAGCTTAACTTGTCTCATCCATGTTTGTTGTGGAAGAAAACACAAAGATGCAAGAAACAACACCATCTTATTGTAATTTTTTTGCAACAGATTGAACTCGGGGCGACAACAGTACGAGTTGGTTCTAATATCTTTGGTGCTCGGCCACCTAAAAAAGCCTAACTCCACAAAGGGTCTGATACGTAATTTTGAGATGTATGTATATAATTCTTAAGGAGATTTTTTTTATTTACTGTTTAATATTGAATATTGTTATAATAAGACAGTAAACTTTAGCTCATTGTTTATGTTGTTTTTATTGATTGTTAAAAATGAAAAAGCATAATATGAACTAAGAACTAATATTATAATTGGAGAAAAAAAATGTTTTCTTCCCTTGGGATTTTGCCTCACTTTGCCTCTTGGCGCAGCAGAAGAGGTAAGATCGTAGACGAAGAAGGGGTAAAACAGACCGCTGCTGCGCTGAAATAACACCCAAAAAAGTAAAATAATAAAATGCATGCACCGGCCTGCTGCGGCTTAGTGCCATGAACAGGGCTGCCAGCAAATAAATTGCGATTATACAGTTTAGTATCTGAAATTATACGAATTTTGATCGCATTATACATTAATCGATTTTTTTTTCGTAATTTCATTAAACCAACAACATACTCTTACTAATCTGTGACCAACATCATTCAATATATACATATAAAGCTGTAATTGATCACTTCTACTATCTTATGTCTGTACACAGACATGAAGAAAGATCTATGATTAAAAATATATTTGGAGGCCGTTTGTTTTTTTGCATGTTTGCGCCGTTTGTGCCATTTTCATTATTGTATCTCGTTCAATCGGTCATTATAGAAGTAACATTAATTTGGAAAAAAAATGGTTTGTAACCCTTTCTTCAAGCGATATCTAAAGTCATTGCGCGAGCGGAGCGAGCGCTTAAATTTTTTTTAGTACCGCTCTTAATAGCGATAAACCTAAAGTCCTTCCTTGTGCGAGCGCAGCCAGCGCAAAAAATTGGTTGGTAATGCTTTCCATGACATCAAAGTAAAGTTATTGCGCGAGCGAAGCGAGCGCTTAAAGTGTATGGTTTTTTACGCTTTTCAAAGTGATAAAACTAAAGTTGTTCAATATAAAATGTTTGTAACCAGTCCACGCCAAAACAGTAGTTTTAGCTTAGCTCTGCTCAGTAGAGTCGCGGGGGACGGCTGCTCTAGAGATAATTATGATTAAAATTAATGATACTACAACTACAACCAACAGTATTGATCCGTGTCAGCGACAACTTTTAAAAATAATAACATCACTCACACAACACAGACAACCGAACGAAACATCAACTAAAACGAAGTGATTTGCTCAACCCACTCAGTGGTCGTCACAATCAGCACGAACTTAAGCCACACACCACGACACGGTATTCTACTCCATCGTAGTTGACAATAATACTTTATCTGCATCTCTGCAGAATGAGTAAACAATTTAAAAAAAGTAAGAGCCGAACTCCCGTTTCATTTGATACCGCATGCTTTTGTATCGTATTATACGAAATGATCATGGATACAATTCATGGTCTAATTATACAGATTTTGTATCCAATTATACAATCTGGCAGCCCTGGCCATGAAAAAAACAAGTGTCACGTTGACAACTATGCTCATTCACTCAGTCATTCATTCATTCAATGATGATGGGATTGATGAAGATTTTTTCTTTCTCTATGGGTAGTTCATCCAGCAGCAGAAAACAGCAACCCAAGCGCTTAGAATGCAGCGCTTTTTCTGCCAACACCCCTGCTAACTTGCTTACTTTTTTAGCGTTGATGAAGCTGAGTGTTGAGAGGTTGACTTATGGAGGAGTGTGTAGTCAACAATTTAGTTGGCTGTCATCAAAACATGATTTTGTATTGAGTTTAGTGTGATAGCTAAGCCACAGATAATAGGCTAAGCTAAGCTCAGCGCTCTTTTTGAGTATAAATATTCTTTGGCTCAGCGTCCGTCGTCTGGAAGAAAATGGCTGAAAGTAATGTCAGCGCTTACTTTTTTGCCCCGCGCCGCAGTTAGATCGCTGTTTTCTGCTGAACTTTCCTGAACACATCCGTTCATTCATCATTCTTCTTTTCCAATTTCCATTCGTTCTTATTTCTGAACGGAACTTAGTGCACGACGCACGCGTGGAATGGACTTGGAAGAAAGTTTTTTGTGTTTTTCGAAATAACTTTATTCACCAAAGTTGAAAGTGAATTTATTCTACCGATATCTTTACCATTAGACTGTTGGTTGTACTAATTTAACTTTCAAAGACGTTAATCTTTGCTCAAATTTCGTGTCATTTATGTGAACAAGTTTTCAAGTGATCATCCAGAGTTGAAAGTTATAAAAACAAGGCCAGCGTTCCAAAACAGGTATGTTTTAAGGATAACTACTTTTTAAATCTCCACGATCAGGGACTGCGCTGAAAATAATATTCTTATCTCTACGTTACTTACCTTGTTACATACCTCCAAACAGAAATTCTCATTCCTTGTAAAAGTTGAGAGCTAAGATAAATAACTTTCCCTTGATGAATAACGTACAATAACATATAAAATTTTAATTACAAAAGAAAAGAAACATCCTGCCTGACTGCTTCAATATCAAACAAAAAAAATGTATGTAGTGGGTGGGGTAAAATGTTCACTTCTTAGTGGCATTTCATTGACGGTATCTGTAATATTCAATTGTTTCTTTTAATTATTCTATTTCCACCTTCTACCAACATTTTATCTGAGAGCCAGAACATAAAACATGGTATAGTTGTTCCTTGAGATGTGACATGTATCTTGTGTAGCCTGTAAGAAAAGAATAAATAAAACCTACTCCATAACATTATTAAGTGGATTATCACGACAAAAGTACCTACTAGAGTAAAAAAATCGTAATAATGTGTTTTTTTACTACATCATAAACATGAACACAATGAACGTAGCCACCGGAACACGGTTTAACACAGTGACCAGTTGAGAGCAGTCTGCGTCCAGTGTGATCCTGCTATCTTTACAAGGTCGACTGTTCATCTTGTTGGTGGACGTCCTACGCTGCGCCTAAAGGGTCTTCAATCTTGAAATTTTCTGTCCCAATGGCCATCAGTTCTTCACACTATGTGCCCAGGGAGGGCAAGCTCAAGCTCACTGCCACTTGAGCTTACTGATTTACATTCTTGGATGAATTAGCCGTCCAAGTTTACATTACATTACAACACAATTGAGTTAAAATTGTATTGTAGTGTGCAATACTGAATTGAATTCTTTAAAGATCCAATAGTAACAAAAACTATTTCTTCAGTAATTCACACAACAGGATTGTTTTGGTATGACCTTACATTATGTATTGAGATGTTATGAAAGTTCACACAATGCTGCTATGTTTCGTTCACATTACTTGTAAACTGCTAAAAGTTGTGCCTGGATGCTTAAAATATTTTCGAGCTTAAGATTAAAATAAAAATAAAGTATGACTTGATGAAGTTGTGTACTTTGTATACATGCAAGTATGTGGGATGTTTAAGAAGATATAAAGATATTCCTTATCTTATTTAATGGCATCATTTACTCGCCATGTCACAAAAGTCCATCCCACAAGACTCCCTCACTACAATAAGCGTTCCCCTGGTGTTGGTAGCAGCAACACCAGTACTGGCAGAAGGCTGAAGATATAGTATTTTAGGAAAGGCTTTGACTAGGCATTTAGAGGCGGGAAACCCCCTTTTCTGAAAGATATTCCTTAACACTTAATCCGTACCATAATATTATTGGATTTGGGCCTCATTATTGCGAACTCGACCATGATTGATCTATTGTGGCAGGTAGCCAAAGCTTCTCATGTATTAAAGTTGGCTTGTATATTATTAAAAGTCATGTAAACCGAAGAATTTCACTCATGCTTCTCCATACTGATACCTATAGACTAAACAAGACTTCATTGTGAAGACGAAACCCAAGCCTCATTGTTTGCCGACACAATTAACACTGGAAAGTCGAGTTCTTGAGTAAACGCGAGTTTTTGCGAGAAAACACATACCCACCTCAGGGTACACTAATAACAGTAATCGGTCTAATTGTTCGCAATAGATACACTTTCTATTCCATAGTCAATTTGGGGGTTTCCAATTTTGGACAAGAATGGACTTTTATCAAGTTCGTAAGTAGATTGCCGTAAATAAATAGCCTTTTCTGGGCCCTGTGCAAGCTTCTATAACTGCGCCCTTGTTCATTTAGATTGGTGCTCCAGCTAGAGCATTAATGCTATGTAGTTAGCCTGGCCTAGCGTTTTTGCACCCCCCAGAGTTTACGGTCTACGCCCTATGCTATGCCTGTGCACCGGTTGGCCCTATTTACGTCACTCAGTATATGTATCGAGCATGCTCTTTACTTGTATAAAAGCTCTGAAAGTCTCATAAAAACTACTATTTCTTCTTCTTCAGCCACTGTCTACCAATCGCTTGGTGTAGGTCTCTTTTATCCCTGTTTTGGACAGTTAGGATCCAGTTGCAGCCCGCTATCTCTTTTAAGTCGTCCTTCCATCTCATTTGCGGTCTTCCCCTTGGTCTTTTGTTTCCGTATGGTCTCCATGTTACTTGTAAGCTTCCCTGACATTAAAACTACAGGTCAAAGTTTTCAACAAGATTTTTGTGATCGCCCCATTGATTAAGGTTTACATCTGTCTGGATCTGCTTCTGATTACAATCTGGTCCAGGTTGTAATTTCCACATAGTCGTTTTTTCGATAAAACCTTATTATCAGAAGCATAAGCCAAGCCTACTAGAATGTTTTGGACGGTCTTTTAGGTAATTAAGTAAAATAATTTGATTTTAGTTATTTAATCAGTCAGGTATCAAACGAATGCCGAGAGTCGCATAACAATGGAATTTTTATTGTGTCTCGTTTACACATACTTGACGAGTTAAAGACTATTGCAGTTTAGGTGTACAGAGGTGGACTTAAAGCTTAAAGCATTCTGTATCAGTTGAACCTGTAAAAATATGGCAACGGGAAACAAATGAGATGCGATTTTCGTAACGAACCAAATGCCTATTTCATGAACATGATCCATCATGGTCGCATCATCACTTACCATCAAGAAGGTGCGAACTGCGAATGTTTTAAGATAAAATGTATACTCCTACCTAATCCTTTGCTTGCTAGCCATGGCATCTTCGTTTTCTTCATAGAAAGATCCTAATGATGAGATGCATTCGGACTTAATGATACTCTTCATCATAATAACTTAAATAGCCTGCACTCGAGGTTTGTGGCTTCAATTAAGTAAGTGAATGATGCCTTTAAAAGTCATATAACAGTGCCTAAACATTTAAAGATCATTTACTACTCTTAACAACTCGATTGCGTGACACAACTGCAATTTCACTTGATCTTTTTTAATCCCATCCCATAATAAAATCAAGCACAATAGTTCTAGACGAGTTTTAATTTCTTTTATGTGTAGCGTTTAATATAATAACGCTTTCCACTTTCTAAATCTTTACGTGACTCGGTGTAAATTAATGTAGTAGGGCTTGTGGTTATCTAGATTGTGTCGGACTGACGGATAATTACCAGTGCTGTGTGTGGTTAGTAATTGCTATCTTGAAATATTGTAGGCTAGTTAAAATATTCACAAACGTTTGAAAACAATTTGCTGAAATCAATTCGTTTGTATTAAATAAAATATGATAATGATCTTATTTACTCTACCCTGGTAACTGTAAAATCCCTTTTATTGTCAAAAACTTCAACTTTTGCTTTGCGGCCCTTAACATTTCGGCATTGATAAAGCCCTAAACATTCGCTTTTCTATCTTTAAATTTGTTCCTAGAACATTTTCAGTTAAAAAAACGTTGACCAAAAGAATAACCTTTAACCACAGAACATAATTTTTTTTTATGTTCTGTGCCTTTAACAGTATCGTTCCGTTATCGTTACCGTTTTAAAACTCGCCTAAAATAAATAAAATAAAATCGTTACTGACACACACTCGAATTTCCAACGTCTAGCAATGTTTATTATGTTACATTGAATAGCGCCTGAACTGAAGGTTTTGGCGACAAAGTTTTTAAGAAGTCAGCTGGTATAGTAAAACTTGTAAAGAAACAAAGAGTACATGTAAATTAACTAAATTATATTCAAACAAAGACTACAAGCCGTGACGGTAATGAATTCGTAAAGTGTGACGATTCAAAAAGAAATCTTCACAGTGAGGATTTGCGAGTACTTTATTAACTTTTGCTTTTTAAAATAACTGACCCAGCCACTCCCGGACTTTTCGATTCAAATAGAACGTGAAATCAAAGTGAATTCAGTTGTATATATGATGAAAATGAAAATAAATAAACTGCCGTATTAAAAGTAAAACGTAACAAAACCACATCACAAATTACTACCCTAACATTCAAGCATGTGAACAAACCTAACTAAAGCATTGGTTTCGAAAACTAACTCGTAAATCCCTTCCTCTTCTTCCATCAGTTCCCAAGGAAATATAACCCGAAGATTTTAAAAGTCAGAATGAACAGGCTTCTTCTGGGTGAGCTCGCTCCATCGTCGACTCTGTCAAAGCCCAATCAGCTCTAGTCTAGATTAAATTGCAAACCTATTTCGAATAAAAAAAAAGTTTCCTTAAATCCGAAAAAGTAACATTAATACTTACAAAAATGCCTTGGTTTTGTGCTGGGCTGGAACTCATGAAATTTCACTTTAAATTACAATTTATTGCGTGGTCTTTGATCGATATCTCTTGCTCTATTTAGCAACAATTTACTTTCTCCGAGATTCTTTTGGTTTAATGCCAGTATTGTACGTGGATGACATAATGATGACGATCCAAAAATGTCGTGAGCGTGAAGTATAGTCTTTTTTCAATTCATTCATTGTTATGTGGTAAGCTTGTGTCATAATGTCTAGCGAATATCAATTGGGTTTTCACTGTAGTTGGTTTTATGTGGATGGACATGGTAATGAGGACAGGCAAATTGATATTACGATTGGGTTTGCTGGTGATAACAGGTTGTCCTGTATCTGCAAATTTTCCTTTGCAGAAGTTATGCTGTCTTTATAGGTCTTAGATTTTATCTGATTTAATTACCCAGTAATTTTGATTTTCTACAGAATCCGTTTTCCACAGGTTTATTTATGTCTTGGACCTTGGTTGACAAGTATGGAATCCTGGATGTAAACATAAGACTAATTATTATTGGTTTATTGTGTCTGTCTTTTTGACTGAGTAGTAGCCATATCTTGTTACCAAACCAGTCATTTCTGCCTAAGACACTGATTTGGGCTTTCAACCCACAATCTTGAGGTTGCCAGCCAGAATCAAATAATCAGCAGCTCAGCCGTTACGTCAGTTCCAATAATGTCCCATTTCGATCGTAACCACGGAAATTATAAGGCGACCACGTTGGCTAACTGGCCCATTGTGCGACAATTGGTCACAGTGTGCAGTCAACAAACATTAACGTAACATTCCTTTTTCCCGTTCCGTCGTGGTTTGAGGCGTTTACATTGGTCGACAGTCGACTGGGGTTCGTGATGTTTGTTTGTATGCGGTCAAGCTCAGTTACTGTAACTGACAATTTGTTGAGTTCCTTTTTTTAGGGTTCCGTAGCCGAATGGCAAAAAACGGAACCCTTATAGTTTCGTCAAGTCTGTCTGTCTGTCTGTCTGTCTGTCTGTCTGTCTGTCTGTCTGTCTGTCTGTCTGTCTGTCTGTCCGTCCGTATGTCACAGCCACTTTATTCTGAAACTATAAGCATCACATAGCTGAAACTTGGTAGGTAGGTGTATTTTGTTCACCGCTTTTCGATTCAGATACAAAAAGTAAGAAAAAATAATATTTAAGGGGGGGCTCCCATACATGAAACTAAAACCTAAAAATTTTTTTTTACTCAAACCTATGCGTGAGGGGTGTCTATGGATAGGTCTTTTAAAATGATGTTGAGGTTTCTAAAACCATTTTTTCTAAAAGTGTAAGGTTTGAGATATAGACGCTTCCAAAGTGGTAAAATGGGCGTCCCCCCCCCTCTAACTTTTGAACTAAGAAAGTTAAAATTTTGAAAAAAATATATGATGTAGATCTCAACAAAAACTTGCAACGAAAATTGGTTTGAAGGAGATCGAACCAGTAGTTTTTGAGATATTGCACATTTTTATCAACCGCAAATATAACTTTGTCTTTCATACAAACACTATGAAAAACAAAGTTATTTTTGCTGTCGCAATATATTGTGATGTTTTCGTTAAGTGAAAGTAAGTTGACCCTGAATTCAGTTAAGGGTGGCACGGAACCCTCAGTGCGCGGGTCCGACACGCACTTAACCGGTTTTTTTCAAAACTGTTCAAGGCAAATTTGCAATGTTTTAGAATAAGTAGTCTGCTTAAATTTAATCTCTTGGGATCCAAAACATTATTAAGTACAGAATTATATTCTTTGATGTCAGAATTGGACATCATTTCATGGTATCATAACTAATTAATTTAAGAAGATAATGTTAGGTTGGTAACTATATGTCTCGTGCTTTTTTAAGCGTCCATCTTTGGTTTGCCTTATCAAAGCCTGCTTTCAAAAAAGATTACCACTGTAAAGATATTAACAACAGATCAATCAATTGAATAGGCTTTCGGAGCAACTCTTCAAACAGCATTAGACGTTTCGAAATAGATCAAGTTAACTGTAACATCGTATAATGTAAAGTAAAAGTCGTTGAGTCGGCCACTAATCGCCACTTGTGTTATGTAAGCGTTTGCTCGTCGATTGCGATGTCGTTAGCACTGTCTAGTATTGTTCTGCATCTCTGGAGTCAAATGTAATGTCATAATTAGATCAAAATGATAAACCTGACGTCGGGTTGGCTTATTAGCTCCAGCAGGACTATTCAAGTTTACTATGAGCTGTTTCGAAACTTGTTCAAGATTCATCGACTCACTCGTAAATGCAGTTTGGGAAAAACCAACCCAGATTGTAGGATATATTAAGAAATTTGTATTCATCGCCTTTAATTACGGTTAAAGTCCTCATCATCATTTCCAGCCCTTTAATTCCAGTTTATCATAGGATCTCCTGATAAATTTGCGCCAGAAAGGTCTGTTCTGGGTTTTCTGCTTCATTGGGCAAGACATATCGCTTTATTTATTAAATTACGTTCAATTTTTGAAATTGTATTTATAAAAACAAAAACATGTTTGAAAAGATTTGTTGTTTTGCACTAGTGCAATACTATGTTACATAGTAAATACTAGTCCAACAGGTCATAAGCATAGAATTGACTTCCCTGAGCAAAAAGGGAGGTAAAAGAAGTTCATTAGTTATGTAATAATAACAAAAAATCATGCTGATGATACCACCCACCATGTAAAATTCGTATTGAATAATGTCTGATGACAAGTTGGACTACCATTTACGTCTGCTTCGAAAGCAATTATTTGAATACATTGTATTCAAATGATTATAGAATTCGATATAACGTTGTTGTTAATAAAACTGAAAGCCGGACCAACTAATTGCGTATGCTTTTGAAGATGGCATCATAATAATATCAATTATACTTTCTATTCTAACTCGGCTCACAATCGATTAGTTACCGTTTGGCTCGGATTATAGGCGTCTTTGAAAGTATAGTAAACATGAACGTTACCGTCGTTACTGAGGGCAGGTCAAATGGATTAGTCATTGTTTTGTTTATGTAACTGTTTCAATTAGTGGATTAGATGAGGTTGTAGTTAGTTTAATGGTTATGGCGTTTGTCTTTTGCCGTGGGAATTAGCAGATGTTATTTTATTCTCGATATAATTCTTGGGATTCGTCTTATGTACTTTTTTAAATTTTTCATTTGATTGTTGTTTTATCTTTTGTTTTTGTTACATCATGGTTGATTTTGTGGAATTTATCTTTTTATTCCATTTAACGCGGTTTACAGAACGTCAACCTTTGATTCAGTCTTCAACCGTCGCCTTTTTTCGAAAGTGATGTTGTTGTCTAGTA
This sequence comes from Pyrausta aurata, assembly GCA_963584085.1. Classification (NCBI taxonomy): domain Eukaryota; kingdom Metazoa; phylum Arthropoda; class Insecta; order Lepidoptera; family Crambidae; genus Pyrausta; species Pyrausta aurata. The sequence continues at coordinate 8,648,623 of OY757275.1, read as the reverse complement.
AATAACAAACTGTACAGTTGATAGATCGGTTATTGTTTTATTAATTGTCTTCCACCATTTTTTTCGGCATTAAGAAACTGAACAAATAGTGATTCGGCTTGTGATACCTGCTTGGGTTATCGGTGTTTTGTGATTTAATTTATTTAGTGTATTTGATATCGTAAGTACCTCATTATTTTACAATGTAAATGTTATAGCAATGGCATTAAATAGAAGTTGTGCAAGCCCGAAAAATTTGCAAATTACCCTCTGAATCAATTATGTGGAATGTAGAGTAATCGAAATTCATTCATTAACACAAATATCAATGTTATCAATCTCCTATAGACGTATGAATGAATCCTCACACATCAGTTCAATAGTAGAAACGCCTGAGATATTTAACGACATGATCTCTGAATCTTCTTTCATGGGATATAATATTTCTTTGTACTGTCTTACGTTACTGAAATGCAAACCTTGGAAGACGATACAATCGACATATTATATTCAGTCTCATTTATCTCATTCTCACGGTTATTTCTGTTCTGACTGAGTTTTATTACTTGAAGACAAGACATTGCATGTGTAAGAACTATTAACTAGTAAAGTTTTTTAGCTATTTTTTTAGATATCTGAATTGGTATCGGAAAATTGCTACAGAAATGTATGAGAAATCGTATTGAATGTGTGACTATATTTCATTAACCGACTACAATCCCGAAAAGGCCTATTACACTGAATTTTGGTATTAATTATCTGAGAGAAAAAGGTAATTGTGACTTAAATTATACTATTAAGTAACTTTATTTCGGTAACCACGCCATTTTAACATAAATATCCCGCAACTTAAACCCTGAGTTCGTTAAACGAAGACTGAAGAAATAGAACTGAACTGATGTTAATAGATCTTTACTGTAACTAACACCATATCTGAATGAGCAACCTATCTATCACACCAGCATGTCCAAAATAGTGATGTCAAGTTACATAGTTAGTTGTCGATATTTACACCAATCTTTTTTTTTTTCATATTATAGTTAAAACAAATCACGTGGACAACTCTGCTACTAAAATCGTAATAAAAACCCATCCCATTTACCCATACTATTTCGTAAAAAATAGTAATTTTGCTACGTCTTTTAAAGCGGAATCGGCCCCCGAAGAACTGTACTTGACCATTGAACTACAAAGATATATGCATAATAAATTGCCAAATTCAAGACTCTTTCATAACTCGTCTTAAGTTTTACCTATATGTCAAAGATACCATATAGAAATCAGCTTGCTATATGAGCTCATATTTATTTGGCAGTCGAGTATATTTTAAAACTATTCACTAATCGATTGTTGACCTTTAAAACCATTCATTGTGTTACATAAATTATGCTGTCTAGCATTTTTCATTGTTAAAGTTATAACAAATAGTCATACGGTTAATTTATTCACATCGGTAAAAGTTAACGGACATTCAATCAAACTTTTATCGGCATCAAACAATAGATTCTATCGATATGATTCACAGATTATAGGCGTCTTTGAAAGTATAGTAAACATGAACGTTACCGTCGTTACTGAGGGCAGGTCAAATGGATTAGTCATTGTTTTGTTTATGTAACTGTTTCAATTAGTGGATTAGATGAGGTTGTAGTTAGTTTAATGGTTATGGCGTTTGTCTTTTGCCGTGGGAATTAGCAGATGTTATTTTATTCTCGATATAATTCTTGGGATTCGTCTTATGTACTTTTTTAAATTTTTCATTTGATTGTTGTTTTATCTTTTGTTTTTGTTACATCATGGTTGATTTTGTGGAATTTATCTTTTTATTCCATTTAACGCGGTTTACAGAACGTCAACCTTTGATTCAGTCTTCAACCGTCGCCTTTTTTCGAAAGTGATGTTGTTGTCTAGTAAATAACAAACTGTACAGTTGATAGATCGGTTATTGTTTTATTAATTGTCTTCCACCATTTTTTTCGGCATTAAGAAACTGAACAAATAGTGATTCGGCTTGTGATACCTGCTTGGGTTATCGGTGTTTTGTGATTTAATTTATTTAGTGTATTTGATATCGTAAGTACCTCATTATTTTACAATGTAAATGTTATAGCAATGGCATTAAATAGAATTTGTGCAAGCCCGAAAAATTTGTAAAATTACCCTCTGAATCAATTATGTGGAATGTAGAGCAATCGAAATTCATTAACACAAATATCAATGTTATCAATCTCCTTTAAACGTATAAATGAATCCTCACACATCAGTTCAATAGTACAAACGCCTGAGATATTTTAACGACATGATCTCTGAATCTTCTTTCATGGGATATAATATTTCTTTGTACTGTCTTACGTTACTGAAACGGAAACCTTGGAAGACGATACAATCGACATATTATATTCAGTCTCATTTATTTCATTCTCACGGTTATTTCTGTTCTGACTGAGTTTTATTACTTGAAGACAAGACATTGCATGTGTAAGAACTATTAACTAGTAAAGTTTTTTAGCTATTTTTTAGATATCTAAATTGGTATCGGAAAATTGCTACAGAAATATATGAGAAATCGTATTGAATGTGTGACTATATTTTATTAACCGACTACAATCCCGAAATGGCCTATTACTCTGAATTTTGGTTTAAATCATCTGAGAGAAAAAGGTTATTGTGACTTAAATTATACTATTAAGTAACTTTATTCCGGTAACCACGCCATTTTAACATAAATATCCCGCAACTTAAACCCTGAGTTCGTTAAACGAAGACTGAAGAAATAGAACTGAACTGATGTTAATAGATCTTTACTGTAACTAACACCATATCTGAATGAGCAACCTATCTATCACACCAGCATGTCCAAAATAGTGATGTCAAGTTACATAGTTAGTTGTCGATATTTACACCAATCATATTTATTTTTTTCATATTATAGTTAAAACAAATCACGTGGACAACTCTGCTACTAAAATCGTAATAAAAACCCATCCCATTTGCCCATACTATTTCGTAAAAAATAGTAATTTTCCTACGTCTTTTAAAGCGGAATCGTCCCCCGAAGAACTGTACTTGACCATTGAACTACAAAGATATATGCATAATAAATTGCCAAATTCAAGACTCTTTCATAACTCGTCTTTAGTTTTACCTATATGTCAAAGAGATCAGATAGAAATCAGCTTGCTATATGAGCTTATATTGACTTGGCTTTCGAGTATACATATTTTGAAACTATTCACTAATCGATGGTCGACCTTTAAAACCATCCATTGTGTTACATAAATAATGCTGTCTGGCATTTTTCATTGTAAAAGTTATAACAAATAGTCATACGTATACCTACGGTTCATTTTTTCACATCGGTAAAAGTCAACGGACATTCAATCAAACTTTTATCGGCATTGAACAATTGATTCTATCGATATGATTCACAGAGGTACTTTCGCAACACTAACACATACAGTTAACTAGCCGTCAATAATTAACTAACGATAATTGATTAGTGCTGTAACGTTAACGTTACGATTGTCAGGGTAATTGACTACTTCGAAGAATTAGAAGGCCATTCTTGGTGCTTTTCAGTGTTGTAATGTCGGTCGATGACTTTTGAGGACATTTTTTCATAGAATTTAGACCTTGACCTCGCTGTCCTAAAATGTGTTCGTCGGTTTGTCTCTTCTCCTCTTGCAGGTATAATGGTTTTGGTCATTTGAATAAATAAAATAAATAATTGTAGGCTCTATGTTTTCAAACCTGCTCTAAGCAGTTCAAAAGTTAGTTATAATGTATAGCCTTTAATTAGTATCATCATCATCAATTTGGAGGTGGTTTCTGGTCGATGAGTCTTTTCCATCTTACTCTTTGAACAAAATTGGCATTGTTTCAATTCAAATGTGGAGAATAATTTGTTGTCCGTGCAATCATTGTTGTTGTAATAACAGTTTATGTTAGTTTTGCGTTTTATGATTTTCTGTGCGTGTTTTGTCAATAACGGAGACGATAAGTCAAAATAGCTTAGATTTTAATCGCATATTCGTTTTGATTTTAGTAACAGTTATGTATCATTTAAAACGTTTGTAACGGCAGTCAAAATCATAATAATTTCGTAAGATATAGTAACAGCATTTCCCGGAACCTTTGCTGAGGTTCTCTAAAACTAATAATATACATACCTACAGGGAGTTATATTTCTTGACCATGATTACGTATAAAAACTGCCGTTATGTACACGTTCATCAAATACTTTCAGTTCTAAAAGATGGCGTGATGTTCTAATATCGATCATAGGCATTAGGCATGTTCAGTAAAAAGATCTGAACGCTAGATTTGAATTCTTTCCTCAGTAAATGTAAGTGTAGTTAGGTCTTACTTCTTACAGCTAGGAAGAAACGTATCTAATGTCTCTTCCGTGAGTCAGAGATATAAGGAAATTATACAGAGAACACTCTTTTTACTCGCAAATGCGAAATATACTTTGCATGTATCTTTGCGATTAGATAAGCCAGCTTTGCCAGTCTAATTTGAATGCTACTTGCCGTAGTCACGGCATTAAATAGTCATTTAATTGCTTATTAAGTTAGTTTAATAATATGAGTAAGTGAATCTATTCTTGTATCTTTTCTAGTTTTGAATATTAATTCCTAATTGTTTTTATTTTGCATGTCATTGACCTAATGGTACATCGTACTCATGTGTGTCTCCTTTTTCTTGTAAGAAATATTTCTAATTGAAATTGAAATCTATGTTTTAATAATATATGTTGCTGAGCTGTTTACTTGATCCTAAAATCGTATTTTTTTTTAAATGTCATTCTGTGTGTTTTGATCTTACAGTGCTTTTGGATTACACCTAAAATCATTGAGTAACATGTTCATATCTCTAATGTCGATACTTAATTATAAATTGCTCATTCTGCCTTACAAGAAGATTTTCAGCTTCGTGCAAGAGTTTTTTTATCTTGAGTAATTTTCGAATTGAGGTTAGGGAATCAGGTATCTCGACTTTTTACTCCATTGTTGGTAAACACTTGTTTGTGTTACAAAACTTTAGTTATGCTCTATTAATTGTCGCTGTATTAAAACTTTGTTGACCATCACTCAAATTATTGGGACCAAAACCCAACTGCCAACCGATCAAACACTGAACTCTTCTTAATTTGAGATTTGATAGACCTTTTGATATACATTTAGGTACGACGCTTGGTGTCAAATTAACGATTAAAGTAAGTGCTCACTACATACAGGGTATCTAATAGACAGAACTAAATACAAATACAAATGTGTTTATTTGCGTAATTTGAGTGTACAATATAGGTCTTAGTTTATAATACATTTGAGTTCACCAAAATTTGCTACATTTTAGTAAGTAATAAGTAGTTTGCCAAGTATTTACGAAGTGCTACACTGCAAATGCACTTAACACATTCGTGACCAATTTTACTCATTATGGTATGAACGAATATAACGAATTTTATGAAACATGCTAACAACCACACACATTCATTAGTCCACCGACCAAAGCCCTTCGCACCAGGGCCCCATACTCCACGGCCACACCCCGGACACTCGGAAGAAACTTTTCATTTTGGCCATACATTGACAGACGGCGTGTTGCACAGACGCTGCGTTTGTGTGCGTGCTATAAGGGTTGACAAAGTCTGTTACACCGGTCATAGCTCTTTTCACTTAATTAAACATATACCTAAACAACGTAATTTACTTTAATTTAGTATACATCGCAACAAGCACTCATTTTCGTAATGTCATATTCACGTGGTATCGTGGAGAAATAAAAAGATAGTATCTACCATAGAAACACCTAATTTCACTGATCAATAAATATTACAATTATAATTTCTAAACTACACATAATTCTAAGGAATGTTACCTTTACCTAACGTTTTTAAAGTTGTTCATTGTAACTGAATAGTTAAAATAGGTTAGTTAAGGTAGAATATTTTGTATGAAGTTACTTACTGTCTCTCATCTTTTGGGAAACGAAAAAAGCTTGTATCGGAGTAATTTCTCGAGGATGAAAGACACCCGTACACTGCACAGTACGTAGGCATCTCTCGTACACAAAACTTTGTTCTTCCGTTAACGTCGCAAACATGCGCGTGCCATGCCCGCTAGGCGACCCCCTAATGAGATCCCTAATTCCGGCGCGATAGTGAGGTAAGACAGACTAGGGAGGGGAGGTGAGTGGCCGTTCTGTATGTAGTACTATTATATATTCTGTGCCACGGCTATAGGTGGTCACCCATGCCTACCGGACCGTGTCGTCCGTCCGTTAGCCGATCACTGTCAAGGCTGGATATTTGGGTTGGGGACGTAATACTGTATCATCTGTGGGTATAATTGGTTGAGGTGACCCTATTTTTACACTGTCATCAGCTTACTCTACATGTGTTACTGTGTGGTGTGAAATAAAGAACGAAAAAAGCACTTTGTTACAAACTCTCAAGAAATATAATGTCGTGCTGCATTAAGTAATATACATTTATCAATCTGGAAATAATGCATTTTCTAAGGGTACAAAGATTCTTCTGTGGCGAGCTGACTCCATCGTAGACCTGTCTCTACCACACGTTGTGGTGAGAAAATTTATTCCCAATAAAGAATTTTTGTGGGTAATTTCAATAAGATATACAATTACTTGTCTATAAATGATATTGCATGACAAATAATTATCACACGTAAACTGGTGTTTAACAATGTGTGATTGTTGTTAATTACTGTGTTAAATTACTAAACTTGTTCAATAATGTTCATTTTATGATGGATTGAATTGATTGTAAAACAAATATACAAACAAATAAATAGAATGTACCAGGGAGTTCCTTCTACATTCAAGCTAGCTAATAACTTCGAAGTAGAATAGTAACTATCCCACATTTCTAACTCATTAACACCCAGAAAAACAAAAGTACCTACTCTAAGAAACTTAACTAATCGAAACATTACTTCTGTCGGTTTCTCAAATATAATAAACATGGGTCATTCAGCTGCCAATATTTCCCATAAGGACACATTTCTCGTAATCCAGGAAGTAAGCGCCCACTGACGTGAGCTCGTCACAATCTTATACGCAATGAAATGCTGCTTTCTAACATAGTATGTGGCAGTCAAGTGCTTAACATGAATTAAACATACGCCGATCGGACGTATGGCGAGAAATCTAAATTGTACGTGCCATGGTCTTGGTTTTCTACTATGAATTTATGAATCGCTGCCCCTCAGTCCACCACAAGATTTTTTATTGTGCACTTTTAGTTTTTAATTATTTCAAAAACGTCATGTTACCTATTTCCTTATTACGAGTGCTATGACAGCAAGGGGTACTTAAAATTATATTTTTTTGCTGCTTCTTCTCATCACTAGCCCACATTTGTCTCTAAGCAGTGGCAGGGTTTGTATCAGGATGTAATTAAGTGCCCACATACCAAAATAAATGACTTTTCATCACACATTATACCTCGAGGAGAGAGGAGCTGAACATGAAATTGTAATCCAAGTAATGAGGTTGGTGGTTCTGTTTTAAATTAAATGAACGTTATAGTATGCAAATCGTTGGTACTGCGCTACATCTGGCAATCCTAACTGCGCCTGACATTTCTCCGGTCAACTTACTACTTATGCTCACCATAATATTTCCTGGGTATTTGGCTAATCTCTGTAAAGATTGACCGCCCGCAACCTCAAATCGATAGAAAGATATTATGTATTTCCAAGCACCTGATGTTTTTTTACGAAGTTTATTTCTACGGCTGTTTTATGGTTGACTCGTAGCGTGACTTTCGTGAGCCAGTGATTATTCAGTATCGCATATTATTGAAAGATCGTGATGACAAACAATGTCAGAGGATGCCTTCAAGCAAGCTAGGCGGGGCACTATCACGCAAAGCTTAAAATAAATTATAGACAAGTGTGCCAGTATTATCTTCTTACAGGTATAAAAAATATCCTTGTTCATCTCAGGAATCGAACCCTCGACTCGAGGCGTCACATGGATTTGATGTAGAGTCAATATTAACGTCATGCCATTCATCCAGTAGTTTTATTTTTCACTTTGTGTATGGATTATTTATAAATATATCGTATTCTTATCAACCGTAGTCTATACTTTTGAAATACTGCGTTTCGTATGGCTAACGTCCCATTGTTGTAAGGATTCAAGTTAAAAGTGATCATATCTTTCGTTCAGATGTTCACATTTAAATCCACAAAGGTCACTGGTCGGTTACGCTTCTTTCGTAACTCTTTTTATGATTTTATATGGAAATCGACAGTACATATACTGTATAATACCATCAAAAGTAATGGATTTATTGCTATGCTGACGAAATTGACTGATAATATCCATCAAATCAAAATTTTGATTTGTTACAGACATTAGGTTAACAGTAGTTGAGAAATATCCCTTCAACTTTCCATCGGAGCCATTTTAACATTAAGTTTCCAATGTCAAATGAAGAATTTGTCACAATACATCGTCGACGTAACGAATTCAACATTGACCTTCCCAAATTCTTTGAAAGCAAACCGGATTTTATGCTGAATACATGATTGATTGCAAATGTTATATCATTTGATGGCAATCAAAAATATATTTGATTGATTTTAATCAGATACTTTTGCAAAAACCTTGAAAAAAAAAAGAATTTAGTGAAAAGAAGAAGAAGAAATGAAATTGAGATGAGTATCTTTGATTTGTCATCTACAAATTGACCTTAATCAGCCAACAGATATTATGATAAAGTGATGTCCAGATCTTCTAAGGTAAAGGTTGTAATAATACCGGTTATTAGACCCCTGAATTTTGGCTACTAATCCCATCACCCACAGTTATTCAAGTTTAAAATGATATGATAGATAATCTAGTCATAGCTAGTTTAATATTTTTGTTATAGTATAGACGTCATAGTGAGCACTTCGTTAGCATATCATCTATTCTGCGTTTATAATTTTGCATAACTTGCATTCTTTCTAACTAAGTGAATATTTTTCCTCATTAATCACGCATCATTCTTTCCATTTGTCACGATTCTGTAGATTCTCAATTGCTTATTCATTAGCTACCTTTACAACTAATTATAGATCTTATCACGTTGTGATTAGGCCTTTATTTGCAGTTTTACTTCTAAACAAGTCAGTATATCAGGTCAATAATACCAGTTCCCGTGCGTGTTTACTCGTCACAGTTAACGGCCGCATACTAAACTGCACTTTTTGCTTTAGCAAATAAAGTATAATTTGCGGTTATTATCTTTTTGTTAGATCGATCGGTCGTTTTGGCTGTTCCAAATTGGCTAAAGATGCTTCTGTAGCACTTTCGTTGGTACATAGTTTATAACAAAGTAGTTACCTGGCCTATCTTTCTTGAGATCGCCATAACCGAAAATCACTAGAAGAATATTAAGATTATTATTGTTGATATTTATTTTAAACTTTGGTTCTAGAAACGCTAGTTATCAATTTGTAAGACAACAGTAGCAAATCGATTAATCAAGCAATTAATTAGCTGTGGCCTTTGGACACTCGCACCGTGTCAATTTAGTTATCAAATAAACTGTTTATCCTCACTTTCATAAGCAATGATTTTTCGCTTTCAATATAGTGACAATGGTTTGGCAAACCTTAACAAATATAAGTACCTAAGGTCTTTCCTAATAGCATAACTCATAAGTTATTTATTCGCGTTAACACGTTCCAGGACACTATTCCAGACACAATAGATGTTTTATTGTTTTCACGCCTGTAGGTTTTCACTGTCCCGGAACGTGTTAAGCCCCGTCATGACTAATACTTACCTACCTATTACATGTAAACTCGTGACGATACATTAGATTTCTTCTACCCAAAGAAACTAAAATCAATGCGCCATTCAGTTACCAACTTTTACATAACCGTGTTTTAATTGTTCCAGATTTTCCATCGTCGTGAGAAAACCGCAAATAACGTTGCTATGATCTCGAACACTCACAATGGGGGTCATCACCGGCTGAATAGCTAGAAAACCTGCGCAAGAACACGTGAACTTTAAACAATGTGACATAACGCCATCTAGCGGTGAACGTTTGAACTTGGTTGTTAGTGAAAGTGTTGCAAGATGAAGCTGAATTTGTTCAGGCGGTCGATGATATTTGCGACGTTCTTTGGGGCGTGTCTGACTATTGCCCTGATAGTAGCGTCCCTAGGGACGACACATTGGATCGATGCGAGGGCGAGGAGGACTTCGAATCCACTGGAGTCGGAGGGAAGGATCAGCTTTGGACTCTTTGAGGGTCATAAAGAGCTGAACTTCGGGTATGGGTGGAGGAATCATGACTTTAGCGGTAAGTTTCTCTTCTATGTTTTACAGACACTATTTAAATGTTGCTTTTTAGAAATTCGCAATATCTTACTTATGATTACCAAACGTCAGGAGGAACTACTGTTGCTCTGCTGTTATTTATTTTGTAAACCTCGTCTAAAAAGAAGAAAGCTGGTCTCATAGTCACTAAATTATTATGATCAATGTCTTTTCTTTGTGACTGTGTATAATGACTAGCACTCACATTGTTTTGAACTTCCCAGTCTGAATCTCTAGATATCCCCACATATCACTTTTTAGAATAGCATTAACACATTGCATTATATGAGTACTTTAATACGTCGAAATATTGCCAGTGATCTCAAAGTCATCCTGGAGCCTGTCAAAACTTAATTGCCTGTAGAATAAGATACATTTACCAGCAACATTCGATTCGACTAACCAGTTGCTACCATACCACCACGGAAGGGTCTATTTTGGGACGCTCCTTATAAACCTACTTGAAAAAATAACATCTGTGGCTTTACCTTATTCCTTCTTCATCCTAACTCATGCTGATCTATCTCCATTTCCAGTAAAAGCCGGCTCCCACCCCGCCCGCCGTTGGGCCTGGTGTGGCACAGCCGGTCAGCTAGGAGCTGCTTTGATATCAGCTGGAGGCGCCTGCATACTCGCTGCCCTGGGTTCTGCAGCTAGAGTGCGGTGTTCACCAAAGCCACTGCTTATAGGAAACTCTTTGGCAGGTATGATATCACCCTTAGTAAAAAAAATAAAGTTAGCCTGTAAGCATTCCTTTGCATCCATCCCATCCCATTCCTAAGCAGTCATACTCCTCCACGCGGGCTCAGTGCGGATTGGCGGTGGGGTGTTTTCAAGGTAAGCCAACATTGCTGTCAGATTTTTACCAAGCCGCCCATAGGGCCTCTGACTAGGCTTAAAGACTAATATCAACTTATATTAGCCGGGACCAACTGCTTAACGTGCCTTCCGAAATACAGAGATCCAAACACCGACCGCGCAGTAAGTTGCTTAACTTCGGTATTACTACCAAAGCGCTGCCGCCACTGCGCTACGAGCACTACAATTTATAATATAAAATTTCTTTACTCAAGTGACCAGGACTCAATTATTAAGTTACAATAATTAAACATAAACAACATTGTTTTTTTTACTGATGTTTCTTATTTTATAATCAGCTCTTAATATCATTTCAGTGCTTTTCACCCTCGGAGCGATAGCCGTGTGGTTGACGGAGTACTTCCTGAGGTTGCAGCACAACGTCATGTCGGACGAGGATCTAGCTAACACCTGGTCTTCGGACGGGATGGCTGATTTGGGGCTGTCTTTTTGGTGAGTAGTTTTTGTTAAGATGTTGATGGAAGCAACGCTTTCAAGGTAATTTGTATGCTAAATGTTTGGGAATCAGTTATCAAAGGCAGACTTAAAAAATCCTCTCGTTTGGTATGGTTTAAGCTTCTTCTTCATTTAAGAGCTATGCTCTTGTCTGTCGGTGGAGTTTTCTCCATTTATCTCTATTCAGAGCTATATCATTGACCTCTTGGTACGACTCGACGTCCAACTTTTCATTTATTTGGGCCATAAACGCTCTTCTAGGCCTTCCTTTTTTCCACGGTTTAAGCTATTAAAGGCAAAAACTTAATCACGGGATGGGAGGGATGCAGAGAAAAAATAGTGCGGGATGTTTATCATCATCAAATCTAAGAGCCAGGCTCTTGTCGGTGGATAATTTTCGACAAAAACTCGAAATAAGGGGAAAATGATGTGTTTTTTTTTCGTCTTGTTTTTACACTGAAGCCGCAGCTTGAGGACCTGGGGTTTAGCGCCTCTGAATACCCAATTAAAAGCCTTTCCTGATATGCTTTATTTTCAGCCTTCTACCAGTACTGATTTTGCTCAGAGAAACGCCTATATTAAGGAGGCGTTTACTAGTCATGGCACAGGATCGTCACTGAATATTGTAGTTTTTAATAGGAAAGCCCCACTAGACTCGCCACTCGCCACTACATTCTGGTAATCCTCACATATACTATGGCTAACTCACTGTGGTGGTCATAATTGCCGAATGCTGCCTAACCGATATGGTCCAAATTACCGATTTCACCCTCTGACCAGTAGAACTAGTAAAAAAAAATATTGGATTCGAATCTTAAGTCAATGGGATAAAGTTCAAAATATGGTGGCAATATATTGTACACTCCCAGGTCAAAGGGTTAAGTACAAGCTAGAAAACAGTCCACAAAATTTGTACAGCATTACTAGAATTTTCGTGGGTTTTGAACCCACTAATGTGCATTTTTTTTAATTTGCAATATATTATGTGAACTAATTAAAGTTATAGTTTATTTTTGTTTTTATAGTGTTTTGTCACCATACAAACTTAATAATATAAATTGCACTTGTAAAAAGCAACTGTGATTCTGTGACAGACGAGGAATCGAGCCCCGTGTCTTACGCTATCCGGGCGTATGCCTATACCACTCGGCCACCGTCACATAAACGAGCCTCTTGAATGATGTCACGCAGCCTACGCGTTAAAAAGTACTTGCAAAATTCAACAGGCCTGTTAATGTGACGGTGGCCGAGTGGTATAGGCATTCGCCCGGATAGCGTAACACGGGGTTCGATTTCTCGTCTGTCACAGAGTCACAGTTGCTTTTTACAAGTGCAATTTCTAATTATAGTTTTCTTCTTGCGTTCCAGGCTGGTAGTGTCAGCGTCTGTGGCGTCGTTCGCGAATATCGTGTGCGTGGCGGTGGCCGTGGCGGACGCCGCGGACGCGTCCAGCGCTCCCCCCGTGGAAGAGAAAGTCAACGGGGCCATCATGCTTTACTAGAGACACGAGAGAAAAACCTTAAGAGGATCGTGTGCGCGCAAGCTTCCATACAAAAAGAGAAAACGTTTTCCACCCCATACGTTGTCTGATTTTGTAATTGTTTTTTACATGTTAGAGGTATTTTAAAAAATTATGCTCGTACGTTTTTTTTTTATATTGTATGTTTTAGAAAATATAAAAACCTAAACATTTACTTTTTTGACTAAAAAAATCTCTTTGGAATTTCGTCCATTTTTAACTAATCAAGCTTCTTTACAAAAAATCGAAGACGTACAAGCGTTGTTCAGGATGTATGAAAACGAATGAGACCAAATTTGTCTCATTCCATAGAGGTTTACGGGTAGGAAAACGTTTTCCCCCGCCAGCATGTTTCGACCGTTGGCGTTCGAAATGTATGAAATCTCGCGCTGCGCTACGCCTGCACACGATCCTCTTAAGTCCGCCTTCACATAAGAGCGACAGCAGCGCGGCCGCAGCGGTTGCCTTCACATAAAAAACAGCGGCGCTGCTGTCATTTATTTATCATATGCTAAAGTCGCCGAAATATGAAAGCGCTTTAAAGGTTTCTGTATACTACAACGTAGCATCATGACCGTGTTAGGAACGCGTCGGGCAAAACAATATTCTTTGTATTGAAAGTATGACACTGTTCCCACTGGACTGTTCCGTCGCCGACCAACACCGTCGCCTGTCATGCACGGAGCGTGTCAAAACCAAAAAAAGCACGCTCTCGCTCGCTCTTGCTTTCGCTCCATATAACAGTAAGACAGAACGCTATAGATCCGTTCAGTGGGCATAGAGCGTATCGTGTTGCTTTTCGTATCTGATACGCTCCTAGCACTGTCATGGTACGATACAATGGGCCCAGACCTTAAGAGGGTAGTAGTATGGAAAAAGAAAGTCAATAGCGCCATCTCGCTTAACTAGGAAATCTTGACGTAAAAATAAGTGAAGAAAAGAAAAAGAAATGGAGATATAGGGGAAGAGGTAATCGTTTGGGAGCTACGAAACACAGACCTACATGTTATACTTATAACACTTATTTTTGCTTCGGGGGTAAAAAGATCAAAATATGGTGATGTTATCCAAGGTAGCCATTATGCTCGATAAATAAGGCAAATTATTATGTTTCCTAAATTCAATCTAAGGCATGAACTTATTAACCAAGGCTAAAACTTAATTCGGGTTTTCTTTTCTAAAGAAAAATCGCGAATATAAAGCTAATAACTTGGCGAGGTGAACGAGGTCTACTTATAGTAAATGTGTGTATTCAATTAATGAGCACGCGACAGAAAGAGACAATGCTTTACATAAATATATCGCTGTCTCCTTCACTCGTCATATAACGTGTGTATTATGTATAAATATCTCAACGTTCAAAATGATCAGTAAAGGCTGAAAAGTTAGTGATTAAGTTTAATTTTTAATGTGAAAATGTTCCGTCCAATGTAATGATGATATTATAATTATAATGGTAAGCATGATACTTGCATGTATAGTATTAATAGCTTTTATTGAAAGTCGGCCGGTTTTAAAATTTAATTTGGTATTGTACTCCAACACCCAATAACACAAGCTACACAAACAAATCATATGAAAAATTACATTCCAATGAGCAGTTTTCTCCCATAGTTTTACAGCTCTCACTAGATGGCGTTAGGGTCCCTTTAGGAGCATTTTTTCCACGTTGGCGGAAAACCATAGACCATAAAAAGGTGCGTAAGTAAATATTGTAAAATGCGTTACCTTCTGACTTATGGATTAATTTGGATACTTATTTTTTGGCATTATTATGTCCTTTATGTACTAAAGGTTTACATTAATATTGTTTTACTGTTAATTATTTACGTTGGCGAAAAGCAATTACCCTCTGCTATATTTCAATGAAGTTTAAAAAAATTGTTTCTAAAGTGACGCTAGCGCCATCTCTCGATGATAGAAACATCTCATGACAAGAAAACTGCTCATTAATTGCTTCTTGTATCTGATAATGGCATTTATGTTGTAGTTATTTGCAATTGTAATTATTTATTAGCCACAAAACATCAAAGAACATAATATAGTTTATAGATGAGCTATCAGTGTATCTAAAATCATGGTCGACTATTTATCAATTACATTTTGTGTGAACATTCCAATTTATTGTACGTAAAATCTATACGAATGTATAGAATAAGTTTTCTATTATTATTAATTACCTCATCAATCTACTTTCCCGTCCAAAGCAAAATAAAATTTTCTTAAATTATTATTATTAATATTAGAAGTGCCATTAGGTGTAAGGTTTTAAAATATTTATACTATTTTTGTAACTTTTGTGTATTATTTTTATTCTAAATGAATACTAATTTGGATCTGAAAATCTCTTTCATTTGGAAACCCAACACAACCTCAAGCTTAAAACCCTGAACTGCAAGTTTTATTTATTTATTCAAGTGTTCAATTTTTAGGGTTCCATAGCCCAATGGCAAAAAACGGAACCCTTATAGTTTCATCAAGTCTGTCATGTCTATTTGTCCGCCCGTATGTCACAGACATTATTCCAAAACTATGTAAGTATTAGCATTACACAGTTGAACTATTTTTTAACAAATCACAAAGCTACAGCTGAATGGTTGTTTGAAACAAAAGCTAGAATACTGTGACACACCGCTGCGGTAAATTGCCTTTTCAAACCTAGAAGATTGCACTTCAGCCACGAATGTAATAGCAACTCGCAGCGCCTCGTGAGTTGTAGCAATATTCCGCCGGCCAGAGGCCTTACTCTGGACACAAAATCCGATCCAATGGTTATAGCTATCCCTGTCACTCATACCAGGCCGTGTATGCGTGTGACAGGGATGGGTATATTCATTGGATCGGGTTTTGTGTCCAGAGTAAGGGGGCAGTACAATATTTCCGTTGGTACATTCTTTGCAGTAGATGAGACAAAACACAATCCGTGAATTCTTGCTTCAAAGAGGCGACCGCAAGGGTATTCGACTTATAGTAAAGCGGAAAGCGAAAATACTATTTTTCACTCAAAAATCGCAGAATATAGCGGCATATTGGTACATAGCGGGGTTGAAGTTGTAGATAACAATAAATATCTACCTTTCTTCTTATATACAAACCAGGGATGTTATGGTGCTGCAAACCCGAAACCGAAACTATCGTGTACATCCGGGCAGCTGAGCCAGACGCCTAGAGAGATCTGGCCTATCTAGGCTGATAACGAATCGTAGGTGACGCTGGTATATCCAGGTTTCATCGTAGGTGACGCAGTAGTTTTCGTGTAAAATCAAACAAACTTGGCTCAGACAGCCAGAATTTCACATTTTCTGACACTCTGGATCTCAGCTCTCAGAGGGTTTCAAGGCGCTGTTTCTTATAAAAAGGAATGTGACGCGTAGGTGACGGCCATCTGAAGTAGTTTCATCCATTTTAATCCAATACTTTTCGAGAAATCATGATAAACGTATGGCTCAGACAGCCGGACATCCGGTCGTCTGAGCCAACTTGTTTTTCTCTATATTTCACGAAATACTATGTTTCGGACAAATGTTTTAACGATATACTGATGTGACGACGTTAGTGACAGCTCTGGATTAGATTTGAACCTTCGAGACGCACGCGTTTAGGAGCTATTGAGAAAAAGCTGCTGGCTCAGACAGCCGGATGCTGGCTGTCTGAGCCACCCAGTTCTACCACTTCCTGGTGTTCTACGAAGCTGGAAACTCATCAAATCTGATGTGACGCGGACTCTGAGTAAGTATAATCGTAAGTGACGGCTCTATATGCCGGCAATCAAAAGTTATAAGCAATTCAATACTTTTCCATACATTGATGCATTTGGGTTACCACACTTCGCACTTTTTATGGGAATGAAAATACAATATAGTAGAAAATGTAAGCAAAAGCCCCCATTTCAAGGCAGTTGCTTTCTCCTGCGTTTTAAATATGTAATTATGTAGTTAATAACTTCGCCGATGAAGGAAAATATGGTAATTATTTATGGTCTCAGGTATGATGTACTCTTTATTTGGAAATAACTACTAGTTTCAGTTAGGTACTACAGTATTAGAGTATTTCGGTAAGGTACTTCGTACTTACTCAATCCTCATCTCGTCCCATGTGATTACGGCCCACTTGGGACAAGTTGCAAAAAAACAAAATTAATACTAACTTCATTTTGCAAGTCGTCTCCTGTTTTTATGGGTGGAAAATATAGTCATTTATCAACTCGTCCCACCATGCCTACAACTTATATGGGACAAAATATTTTGCGCGCACGCTTGCCGTGCCTCGATTGTTGAGTTGTGGAGCCCTACGCGCTAATCAATTATAGACTTGAAATCGCAGAGATATTGTTGGATTTACTATGTCGCCCTATTTTTGCCTAATTTCAACACTGCGCGCTTTGAGTTAACTGAATAGAAATTAGTCACCTTCAAATTCGAACCGTTATGTGATCTTTCAAATACTTATCAACTTTAGAGGGCACAAGTAATTTTGAACCTTATGCCTAGTGAAGATAAATTTTCATTGGCATTTCGAATACTTTGCGTCGTCCTGCTCGTGCATTGGAACTTTGTTTGTTTATTGCAAGCGGGAAGTCAGCCGGGTTTGGTTGTGTTGTGTGCCATAACTGCCAAGCTAAAGTAGATAAACGGACTTAAAAAAAACATGTTTGTTGATATTAGGAAATTAATTGCATTCGTATCCATGTGTAGACGTGAACATCGCGCTTCTGCGGTAAGTAAATTTTATTTACAAGCTCTATTTAATTATACTAGAAATTCTTAAAAATGTCTCATTTCAAATGATGAGAAAGTTTAAGATTTACTGAAAGTAATTAAATCTATGATTTCTGCATTTCGTCCCATATAAGTTGTAGGCATGGTGGGACGAGTTTATAAATGACTATATTTTCCACCCATAAAAACAGGAGACGACTTGCAAAATGAAGTTAGTATTAATTTTGTTTTTTTGCATCTTGGTCCAAGTGGGCCGTAATCACATGAAACGAGATGAGGATTGAGTAAGTACGAAGTACCTTACCGAAATACTCTAATACTGTAGTACCTAACTGAAACTAGTAGTTATTTCCAAATAAAGAGTACATCATACCTGAGACCATAAATAATTACCATATTTTCCTTCATCGGCGAAGTTATTAACTACATAATTACATATTTAAAACGCAGGAGAAAGCAACTGCCTTGAAATGGGGGCTTTTGCTTACATTTTCTACTATATTGTATTTTCATTCCCATAAAAAGTGCGAAGTGTGGTAACCCAAATGCATCAATGTATGGAAAAGTATTGAATTGCTTATAACTTTTGATTGCCGGCATATAGAGCCGTCACTTACGATTATACTTACTCAGAGTCCGCGTCACATCAGATTTGATGAGTTTCCAGCTTCGTAGAACACCTGGAAGTGGTAGAACTGGGTGGCTCAGACAGCCAGCATCCGGCTGTCTGAACCAGCAGATTTTTCTCAATAGCTCCTAAACGCGTGCGTCTCGAAGGTTCAAATCTAATCCAGAGCTGTCACTAACGTCGTCACATCAGTATATCGTTAAAACATTTGTCCGAAACATAGTATTTCGTGAAATATAGAGAAAAACAAGTTGGCTCAGACGACCGGATGTCCGGCTGTCTGAGCCATACGTTTATCATGATTTCTCGAAAAGTATTGGATTAAAATGGATGAAACTACTTCAGATGGCCGTCACCTACGCGTCACATTCCTTTTTATAAGAAACAGCGCCTTGAAACCCTCTGAGAGCTGAGATCCAGAGTGTCAGAAAATGTGAAATTCTGGCTGTCTGAGCCAAGTTTGTTTGATTTTACACGAAAACTACTGCGTCACCTACGATGAAACCTGGATATACCAGCGTCACCTACGATTCGTTATCAGCCTAGATAGGCCAGATCTCTCTAGGCGTCTGGCTCAGCTGCCCGGATGTACACAAACTATCGGATATCCTGAATAATTGAAAATAAATCCGTCACCGAAATGATATAATTCTAATATCCGTATCCGAATGCCAAATGAAATTTCCGTTATATATCCCTGGTACGAACTAGCGATCTGGCCCGTTCTACCTTCGCCTTCGTGGTAAGTAAGAACCAATAACCTAGTTCCTGATACAGTGGGGACGTAGTTCCAGAAATAAGCGCCTATACGCACCACAAACTATCTCTATCATTGCTAACTTCTGTTGTGTACACGCAGGGAGTTGTTATTCTACGTTAGAAGCTATGCCAAGCAAAACATGTGTTGCAACTGTATGACAAGTTTTTAACGTTTTCCTTGAAATTGTCGAGAAACCGTGTACCGATGTACATATAAATTGAGTAATAAATTGAGTACCTTAATATATTTAATATTCATCGGACCCATATTTACATTTTCATCTCATTATCTTTGTTTTTCCATGCTTTCATTTCCTTTTCCCATCCAAAGATTGCGGGTTCTTGCTGAATTCTTACTCTTTATTTGAGTCTGTTTGCTGTAAACACGAACATAGAGTTAATCTTAGATTCTATCTACCATAACACAGTTCGTATTTCCTCCCTAAAATGTCGTACTGTAGACATTAAACTATAGGCATTACCTGCCTTTCTACTCTTCTTATACTATTACACTGTATTTTTGGTTCATTGTTGTTTTCTAATCCTTTTTGAACAATATTTATTGTGAATCTAAAAATGTCAAACTTTCAAAGCTCTGTTATTCTACTTTTCTGTACATAATACTGTAAAAATAGCTGTGTTTTACCTTTGTTTGTACTTTTTTCATTCATTCATTCGATTTCGAGTTCTAATCTCGAACAGTTCTAATAATTCACCAAGTGTCAACACTCTACATTTTCCTCAAGAAGTCTTGAAGAACCGCCGGTGACTACTGTAACACCTCCTCGCACTAAGGGAGGGACCGGACACATTTCCGGAGGAGGATCCGAGTCCATATTGAGACTGCAGTAACACCTCCTCGCTCTAGGGGAGAGACCTGTCTCCTTCTCGGAGGAGGATCCGAGTCCATATTGAGACTGTAGTAACACCTCCTCGCTCTTGGGGAGGGACCTGTCTCCTTCTCGGAAGAGGATCCGAGACCAAGTACTTCTGGCACTCCAACTGATCATAACATTTTCTACATAGTTTTGGATACCCTCATCACTGCCGAGAGCTACTACTTCACTTCTGAGAGCTACTACTTCACTGCTGAGAGCTACTACTTCACTGCTGAGAGCTACTACTTCACGGCGCCTGACACTGCTGCACATCGGCGTCGCTGTTACCTCTGCTGTGTCGACCCTGCACTCCGACTCCGCCCTCTGCTGCCTCCAGGATATAGAAGATCTGAAGACACTTACTCACGCCCACTGCACTCTTCTTACACACATACATTCACTCATCATCTTTTTTTTTACTAATCGGTATTGTAAATATTATTTTTATTTTTATATAAATTCTGTTCCCCTCTTTTACCTCTTTTCTTAATCTTCTCCCTTCACATTTGTCGCTTCACGACAACCGTTTGTACGCGTTGATGGCAAGTGGCGTCAATTCATGTGTCAAGAGATTTGTTCGTGTCGTCAGTTCCATACGCACGTGATAGTAGTTCAATGTGTTTACGCTGGCTTCTGTGCAGTGGTCACACGAAGTCAATACAATATCCGTTGTATAAGTAATCAAGGTATCAAGTAATCAAGGAAGGAGGAAGAATCTATTTATTCTGGGCCTTAACAATTCTTGTTGATCTGGGAAACGGTTTCAACGATTTATTTTTTATTTTTTATTTAGTAATGGGTATGATCTTAACTATTGTTTTAACGATTTTCATGATTTTTTGTAAGAATGAAGCGGGTTTCGGAAGCAATAAATCGTTTTATGCAGTGCTTGTTTAAAATATAGGTTACTTAGTAGAGGTTAACTATGTTATGGGCGCTTACATGAAATTAGTAAAATTATCATTATACAAGGGTCGCAAACACAATTATGTTTAATCGCACATTGTTTACGTAGGTACCTATTAAGAAGTGACTTAGAGTTCTTCCAAAGAGGCATTTGTTCAGCACTGCTGGACACCCACGTGTTTTTGGCTGAAAACTCCTCAGAATTTACTAATACTTCACTCAGTGAATGAAATTGACCCTAAATAGTTCGTGTATTATTGGAAAGTTCAGCTTGGAAAATATTTACCCAAAGCAAATGTTACAGTTAGGTTGTGTGGGTCGCTCTACCCCAAAAACTTCGGAAAGGTTAAGTATATTATTCTCATTCCTTTCAAAGCTAACACGTCCAACAGTTTTCAATACGTTCCCTCGCATTCAAACGAACATAACTGAGCGATCCAATCAGCGAGACCCTTAACCTTTATGACGTCACGAATTCGTTTTTTTTTATTTATCAAGGCAAAGGAATTGGTGGAAAGTTACTGAAATAGTTCAGCTGGGGTATGAATGGAAACGTTCTTGATTGTTTTAGGAAGTTCGGACTGGTATCATAACTAGAGAGCTTGATTGTGTAAACTGAAAAGTTTTACTTCTCTTTTGTAAACAAATGGATTTTCACCCATGAACTTTTGCAACGTAGCTGCGTAGGTATTATTAGGAATTCAGGAACTAACAATCTGAAACCACTTACTTAGGTGTTAGAATAATTATTAATCTCACGGATGTGTTTATCAACATTATTTTGTTATTCTTTTGTTTACCGACCGTCGGCAGCCTATCGATCTATAAAGGAACAAATGGGTAGATTATTTAGATGTTTGTAGAATATGGACTTAGATACTTTTAACATTAAATTAGGTAAGACCAAATTAGAGCTAAGTCATTTTGTACCCTTGAATAGCATTGTTATTTGTTAGGTATTATTATTGGCAGCGTTTCTTATAAATTAATCGCGTCATGACTGTAAAAGAAAAGTTCCCAAACGAAATGATTACTAAAGTGGGAAACTTTAGTAGAAAAGTTCATAAACGAAATCATTACTGAAGTAGAAATAACCTCAAAATTTTAAAAAGCCATTTTCTCGAACCTGATTCCGAACAAGCTTTTCCCTTCTTTCTCATAAGAAGATAAAAAAAATGCTATGTCCATCTCCACGGTCATACTTATCCTATATCTATTATGGTCCGTTGTCAATTGCACAGACCCACATAAACAAAACTAAAACATGAACAAAACTATAAAAATAAACAAACATAAACATAAAAAATCATAAACATAAAAATAAACATAAACTATTCTATTTAACTCGTCAAGTATGTGTAAACGAGACACAATATAAATTTCATTGTTATGCGACTCCCGGGTGTCGTTTGATACCTGACTGATTAAATTGAATAATACAACAACATTACTCTTATTAAAATAATACAAATTAATTTGAAAATTTGTTATAAAGTCAAATCTGACCTTTTTAACTTCAGAACAATAACGGAATTATTAGTCAAAGACCTTTCCTGAAAATCGTATTTGATAAAGATTTTCATGATGAAATGTTTCTAAAAATAGAGTTACCCTCTTGTCTGTTCGTGGGAAGTCTGATTTTCGAATACTGAGAATATCATAAATATGTATTTGGAAAGAAATTATTATACAGGGTGTTGTTTTGGTCAGCGACGAGCGACTCAGGGATGATGTGTTTATTCTTGAGTTATGCTTGAGGGAAACTTGCACCCTCGCGCGTAGCTCGCGCGTATCTACGAAATACTACGCCGTAGCTAGTAAGCTACGAGTAGGCGACCAGGGGCCCTATTTTTGAATCACTCGCTTGGACATGGCGTGTGATTTTCGTTCGAAAACTTCCTGTCTAGATTACAACTGGTTTTCGTTCCAAAATTCGACTTTAATCATTGAATATCACACGCCATCTTGACGCGAGTGATTCAAAAATAGAGCTCCAGGAGCTTTATTTTTGAATCACTCGCTTTAAGATGGCGAGTGATTTTCCTTCGAAAACGAGTTATTTTCCTTGACTAGAGTAAGTACTCGAGTTTTACCCATTAAAGCTATTCCTAGTAATTTTAATATTTATCTATTCCGTGCCTGCACTACCAAGTGGTCTCTGTCAGACCACTTAGCATATTATTACATCCTGCCATCCAAGGACTGAACGTCCAATGTAATAAGGTATCTAATTTGAACTAATAAGAACTTGACGCGAGCTCTACGTATATGGGTCAAGGGCACGTCAAAGTAGCTGCGTAGGTATTATTAGGAATTCAGGAACTAACAATCTGAAACCACTTACTTAGGTGTTAGAATAATTATTAATCTCACGGATGTGTTTATCAACATTATTTTGTTATTCTTTTGTTTACCGACCGTCGGCAGCCTATCGATCTATAAAGGAACAAATGGGTAGATTATTTAGATGTTTGTAGAATATGGACTTAGATACTTTTAACATTAAATTAGGTAAGACCAAATTAGAGCTAAGTCATTTTGTACCCTTGAATAGCATTGTTATTTGTTAGGTATTATTATTGGCAGCGTTTCTTATAAATTAATCGCGTCATGACTGTAAAAGAAAAGTTCCCAAACGAAATGATTACTAAAGTGGGAAACTTTAGTAGAAAAGTTCATAAACGAAATCATTACTGAAGTAGAAATAACCTCAAAATTTTAAAAAGCCATTTTCTCGAACCTGATTCCGAACAAGCTTTTCCCTTCTTTCTCATAAGAAGATAAAAAAAATGCTATGTCCATCTCCACGGTCATACTTATCCTATATCTATTATGGTCCGTTGTCAATTGCACAGACCCACATAAACAAAACTAAAACATGAACAAAACTATAAAAATAAACAAACATAAACATAAAAAATCATAAACATAAAAATAAACATAAACTATTCTATTTAACTCGTCAAGTATGTGTAAACGAGACACAATATAAATTTCATTGTTATGCGACTCCCGGGTGTCGTTTGATACCTGACTGATTAAATTGAATAATACAACAACATTACTCTTATTAAAATAATACAAATTAATTTGAAAATTTGTTATAAAGTCAAATCTGACCTTTTTAACTTCAGAACAATAACGGAATTATTAGTCAAAGACCTTTCCTGAAAATCGTATTTGATAAAGATTTTCATGATGAAATGTTTCTAAAAATAGAGTTACCCTCTTGTCTGTTCGTGGGAAGTCTGATTTTCGAATACTGAGAATATCATAAATATGTATTTGGAAAGAAATTATTATACAGGGTGTTGTTTTGGTCAGCGACGAGCGACTCAGGGATGATGTGTTTATTCTTGAGTTATGCTTGAGGGAAACTTGCACCCTCGCGCGTAGCTCGCGCGTATCTACGAAATACTACGCCGTAGCTAGTAAGCTACGAGTAGGCGACCAGGGGCCCTATTTTTGAATCACTCGCTTGGACATGGCGTGTGATTTTCGTTCGAAAACTTCCTGTCTAGATTACAACTGGTTTTCGTTCCAAAATTCGACTTTAATCATTGAATATCACACGCCATCTTGACGCGAGTGATTCAAAAATAGAGCTCCAGGAGCTTTATTTTTGAATCACTCGCTTTAAGATGGCGAGTGATTTTCCTTCGAAAACGAGTTATTTTCCTTGACTAGAGTAAGTACTCGAGTTTTACCCATTAAAGCTATTCCTAGTAATTTTAATATTTATCTATTCCGTGCCTGCACTACCAAGTGGTCTCTGTCAGACCACTTAGCATATTATTACATCCTGCCATCCAAGGACTGAACGTCCAATGTAATAAGGTATCTAATTTGAACTAATAAGAACTTGACGCGAGCTCTACGTATATGGGTCAAGGGCACGTCAAATTAAACTTCCTTTCTTGGGATATTAGTTAACAGCAGGGTGGGCGATGGGCATGGCCCTTTGTATTAGCTAGCTAGATTGGATAGACCACATAGCAAGAAGAACAATTTTAATTTCATTAGGAGGTTGGTTGAATGGACAGATGACTTCTTAAACTCTTATTTAGTCAAGCCCCGTTGGGCTTTGACGGATAGAAGTTATCCATCTCTATTGAAATCTATCGCATAAGTTGTACCACTACTTATGGAATACTGTAATACAGTTTATTTCAGCATCGGGGTTATTTTACGCCTGATTTCGAGATACTAAGGATAGGTATAATAAAAAGGCATTATCTTCATAAATACAGGTTAAATGTTGAACAAAGGTAAAGTTACAGTACTGGGTATTGCGATCCAACTTAATCCGTTCAATTATTCCGAGGCAGTTCAATTCCCACTCCGTGTAAACGAATATTATCAATATAATAATACTACAATGGTATGAAAGCTAATATTAATATTGTAATATTATAGTAATATTGGTACACGTTCCGCCACTGATTAAATTTTCTGCATTCCCAAGCGGTTGACTGGTAGAGAATGCCCTAAGGCATTAAGTCCGCCAATTGTACAATTTACAGTGCAATAAAGTTTAAATAAATAAATAATATTATCAATATAATGCGAAATTGCAATGAGAATTGCTAATTTGACAGTTTACGTAGCAGAGCTGTTTAACTGTCAAAACTGCATCGCAATACGTACCCTGGTCGTGTACCTACTACAGACAGAAAATTTAACTTGTATGTTACTACATGTTTCTGTAGGAACAGAAAATAGCTGGGAAAAAGCGGGAAGCTGCGTAAGAGCGTCTTCTCGTCTCAATTACCTCAGTGTTTGAAGACGAAAGTCTTCAACCAGTGTGTGTTACCAGTGATGACATACGGATCCGAAACGTGGTCTCTAACTATGGGCCTCATAAAGAAGCTCAAAATCACACAACGAGCGATGGAGAGGGCTATGCTCGGTGTTTCTCTACGAGATCGAATCAGAAACGAGGAGATACGTAGAAGAACTAAGGTGACGGACATAGCCCTGCGAATCAGTAAGCTCAAGTGGCAGTGGGCAGGGCACATAGCGCGAAGAACTGATGGCCGTTGGGACAGAAAAGTCCTAGATTGGAGACCCTTCGACCAAAGGCGCAGCGTAGGACGTCCACCGACGAGATGGACAGACGACCTTGTAAAGATCGCAGGATCGCACTGGATGCAGACCGCTCACAACCGGTCGTTGTGGAAAGCCATGGGGGAGGCCTATGTTCAGCAGTGAACGTCCTTCGGCTGATAATGATGATGATGATGATGTTACTACATACAAGATCTTGGCACCATCTCTGCTCTTTCGAAATATACAATATGTAACAATAGGTAGGCTCCGTTCCTCCAACAATCTCCGGCTAGGCACGCTGGCTCACCGATCCACGTACGTCTCCAAGTCGTTTACAGTGACGGCAACACGACTGTGGAACTCTCTGCCTTTGGATGTCAGGAGGACCGAGTCGAAGTTATCGTTCAAGAGCAAAGTCCGACAATTCCTCAAAGAATAGATAATTGCATAATATTTGTATATATGTATATTTATATATAATTTATGTATTTTGTGTAAGTTTAAGTATGTTTATAGAATATGTGTTATTGCAGTAGTTTATTTTTTACTATACATATTAGTTAATTGTTGCTTTTTTATTTCTTATCTGTTTATTATTTTCGCTGCACCCATTGCCATCTTTCTGCATGACCTAAAGGTTTGACTGGCAGAGAATGCTTTTAGCATTAAGTCCACCTTTGTACACTATGATTTGTGCAATAAAGTCTTTAAATAAATAAATAAATAAATAGGTACGTACTGTAAAGTAAGAAAAATAAAACTCCTTATTCTATAGTTCTGAAGTAACAAGTTACCAAATCAAAGTCAGAAACAAAAGCTAAGTAGCTATATTTGATTTTCATATGTTGATACTCTCACTTCCAAAGATTCGAGATGTCGCGTTATATTGACGAACAGATAGTTTATATTAAATCTAGCGACGCCACAACTGAATTTCATTTTGGGTAGATTCGTCAAGGTTGTTAGTTGGAAGTTGCAGGACTGGATAGGTATTTCCTTGGAGTAGTTTCACCAATGCGGATACCTATTTTCGGTAGGGTTCCTTATTTTTCTTTGTTCGTAATCTGCATCTTGTCAATAGTTCGATCAATAGAGATAGAAAAACTGTTGGACCCGAACTGTTGACTGAAACAGGTAGATCTTTCAGCACTACGACCGCCTTAATTGTGCATTTTCAATCTATGTGTCCGGGAGGGGATATTGCAGCCTAGTTATTATGTAGTTCAGTCTATGTCTTAATGAAACCTCTACCTACCTTTTGTTCCAATACCTATCTCATTAAGGGCATTATATTTTATGAGATTTTAAACTTTCGGGTTGCTTACAATGTCTAATTCTCATGCCGGTAATTTTTGGGTAGTGCTTACTTGGACATTGTGAAACATGAAGAAACAACAACAATTCTTACGATAACCAGGTAGTAGCCTATCTAACCCTATATCTACTATATAAAAATAAGTCGGGTTTTCCTCCCTGACGCTATAACTCCAGAACGCACGAACCGATTTCCACGGTTTTGCATTCGTTGGAAAGGTCTCGGGCTCCGTGAGGTTTATAGCAAAGAAATTTCTCATAAAACGGGGCCGGGGCGGGACGGGGCTGGGGGCGAAACGGAGTTCGCTGGGACCGCTAGTGTTATATACATTTTATATTATATTTCACTTATTTAGGTCTTGGTTTTTCTATGCACAAAATACCCCTTCCTATAAAATCATAATTCCTCTACCCAAAGGTTGTCTAGAAGAGATCGCTTATAGCGATTAATAAGACCGCCTACATTGTACATTTATTATTTTAACGAATTTGTAAATATTCTATGTGATGTGCAATAAAGAGTTATCTTATCTTATCTAACCCTTGGCTCTGGTCTGGCCTAATAGTTTATGGAGCTAGTAAAATGACTAATTACTTAATATTCTAGAAACATAAAAACGGACGTCTTAAATGCCTAAAAAAGCAATCAAATATTAGTCGAACATAGGTATTCTGATCAAAGCAATCTCTATACCTGTTTCCAAAGTTGAATAGATAAATAAATAAGGTATCTTATTTATCTATTCAGTGCTGCAAAGCGACAAATACGGAATTTAATATCTGAGCTTTGAGTTAAGGCACGAAACGACTTAATATAGACTACATTCTAGTCACATCATTTTGCAGTGGTACATGTTGTCAACCTGACGAAGGATAGTGATGTTTTTTTTTTAAATTTTAACCTCCGTGAAAAAAACATTAATAGGACGAAAATGGAGAGAATGAAAAAGGAGAAACTAACTCATTTAAAGTCAGTGTAGGTATGATGTGCGTAAGTACTGTTGCTGCTTGGTAAGGTTGACATCGTTTTTTCGTCGTTTTTAGTTATTGTTTTAGTTATAATGTACCTGATTGAACTAAAATATTAACAAGACATTTTCCTCAGTGTAACAAATGCTTTGCTGAAAACCGCATCAAAATCGGTCCAGCCAAACGCGAGATATTAGCAGACAAATACGAACATATGAGAAAAGTAACAAATATTGATTCCTAGCGGTTCCCCGCGGCTTTACCCGCGTATGTTAGATCCAAAAACCGGCCAAGTGCGAGTCGGACTCGCGCACTGAGGGTTCCGTGCCAACTTCAACTGAATTAGGGATTCTTAATTCCACTTAGCCAAAATACCACAATATTTTGTTGACCGCAAATATAACTTTGTTTTTCATAGTGATAGTATGAAAGACAAAGTTATATTTGCGGTTGATAAAAATGTGCTATATCTCAAAAACTACTGGTTCCATCTCATTCAAACCAATTTTTGTTGAAAGTTTTTGTTTAGTTTACCACTTTGGAAGCGCCTATATCTCAAACGTTAGACTTTTAGAAAAAATGGTTTTAGAAACCTCTATGTCATTTTGAAAGACCTATCTAAAGACACCCCACACGTATAGGTTTGGGTAAAAAAAATGTATGTATGGGAGCCCCCCCTTTAATATCTTTTTTTTAAACTCTTAGTACACGAATCGGAAAGCGGTGAACAAGATACATCTACTTACCAAGTTTCAGCTGTGTGGTGCTAATAGTTTTAGAATAAAGTGGCTGTGACATACGGACGGACAGACAGACAGACAGACAGACTTGACGAAACTATAAGGGTTCCGTTTTTTGCCATTCGGCTACGGAACCCTAAAAAATATCGTTATGAATTATAACCTTTGTGCTATTCTGATGTATGAGCTATATTATTGTAAAATTCCTGTATCTTCACAAACATTCGCATTAATAATATTAGTAGGTAGGGTCCTTATTCATCACATTAAGCATTGCCTGAAATAACGACTCACTACGCTTTTGAATTTGAAACACCGCTCTTTTGGCGCGAAGGCGAAATTCGGTTTTAAATGGGGCACATCAAAACAATATCCAGGCTGTAAGTATTTATTAAATCCCAGAATTCACGACATGAAACCAAACGAATTGACTTGCGCAAAGATATTCGTAATCAAATTCCATATACAAATGTCCAAAACATTGCAAACCAGTGCACCAAAGATCCTGCGCTATTGCTATTGCTTTTACTGCAGGCGCGTCAGTGTGACCGAGCGACCGAACGAGAACGGTTGCCCCTTTCCCGCGCGGAGCGTCCGTCATTCAAATCAAAGCGTTCGAAATTCAAACGTGATTGACAGTGAATGTTTTTCTATGAGTGAAGTGTACTTTTTTTCTGTGAGTGCCAGGTACTTTTTGTGGTAAGTTTGTGTTTGTTTTATTTTATGAAGTTTCTTTGTTCCGGTGAGATTTTTGGTGGTATTTTTCAGCAAAGCGGTATCATTACTTTTTTAGAAACAAAAAAAAAACGATTCAGGTAAAATAACAAGATATTAAACTCAGCATGTTCACAATTTGGTCTTTTGTGAAAATAAGTACCTAAGTAATAGGCGTTTGCGTTGAGAGAAAACTATTCAAATAAAGATAAAAATTATCATGCGGGCGTGAACTAGCTAAAACCTTTTAATTAAAGTGCAAAGTGAATTTTACTTTCATACTTTTAATCAAGAGAAGCTAATTTTAAAAACTACGCCTTCATTATTTTAATGAGCAGAAAATATCAATTTCAATCTCGTTAAAACCTTAATAATGTTGAACTGAAAATATTTTTCATCCAGTATTATTAAACTAAAATTAATGATCTATTAGTTTTTCTATAGTTTAATTAAAAAAAGCTTTTTCTCGCAACTTCACCCACGCCAATATAGAATTTCCAATTTCCCGTCCAAACTTTCACCCATCCTTTTACTACTTTCTATCCTTTACGGAAAGGAACTGGGATAAAAAAAACTTTGTACTGACATATATTTGACCGTGGAGACGACTTCTTGGTCTAACTAATATATCGAAATAATAAAATTCATCAAAATCGGTTAGCCATTTTAGGCCGAAAATGGTTCATACATAAGATGCACAATTTGTAACTTTTATTTAATATTTAATAGTTTACATTAAGAAACATACACTTATCACAACTTTGTCTAATAAATAGTTTCTCCACTACTAACAAATCGAAGTTAATTAACATTCCTCTCATTGTTTTAGTAAGCGAAGTTTGTTTTTTGTTTAAAAGGAGATTTCTCCTTTATCTTTTAAAACGTTAATGAATTTTGTTCAAAGTGTGCTTTACAAAATTTTTAATAGCCTTTGTTAATTGCCTTTCCTAGCACAACAAACTTCTAGTAGGTACTTTTAGGAATTTCCAGTGTTTAGAATTAGTACTTAACTAATAACTTTCATAATGCGCACAGCAAAAGAGTGGAACTCACTACCCGCATCTGTGTTTCCACAGGTCTATAAGCCTGTTATTTTCAAAAAAAGAGTGAACAGGCGTCTTCTGGGTGAACTCGCTTCATCTTTGTCCCTGTCTATGCCTTCGGTATAGTCTAGGGACAAGAGCAAACCATATCATATAAAAAAAAGTATTGCGATGACGATTATTGGTGACGATTTGACCAGCTTTGCAAGAGATTGGCTGCTGACAGGGACCAATGGAAAGTGTTGAGGGAGACCTTTTCCCAGCAGTGGGATGATATAGGTGAATAAAAATAGAATTTATAAGTAAGACAAATTTCCAAAATGTGTATTAACAACAATTGTATGTATGAAATAAGTATGCAAGTATCTACTAATATTGAAGCATTTGGCCAAATGTTTGCCAAACGTTTCCCCTACTTTCAGCTATTTTAAAAAGGAAGAAATAAATACTTTAGTTGAAGAGTCAAAATCTGATACACAAGCAAGTAGGTGCTGTGAAAATAATATTAAAAGTTAGGGATTGCCAATTAATTTTGTTTTAAAGTATTAAATACATATGTTTGTATTTTTAATTGGTGTAATTACAATAGTGTTTAAAATTATAGTTTTTAGTAACTAACCACAAAGTGAGTAGAAATGAAAAAATATGTCTTACTATTTTATGTAACATGCTCAAATAAGTGTGATAAGTTTTTTTTTTTTAATTTAACCTGATTCATCCCACGGGCTGGGCACGTGTGCAGAATGCACCCGGATAGATGGGCTCAAGTCGTTACGCGATGGATACCACAAGATGGCTACCGACGAAGAGGTAGACCCAAAAAGAGGTGGTGTGACGACTTGACCAGCTTTGCGGGAGATTGGTTGTCATTGGCTGCTGACAGGGACCAATGGAAGGTGTTGGGGGAGACCTTTGCCCAGCAGTGGGATGAATCAGGTGTTAAGATTATGAAAGTATTATTTTTAATCTAGTCACAATACAACTAGTTTCTGTGTCTGTAGTAATCTTCATTACAACGTGGCATTAAGCTGCTATCTCTAAGACAATGCCAACAACATAAAACGATTTATGAAGATTAGCAAATAATTCACTAGTATTTACACACGTTGTAAGAGCGAAGATTTTCTATGTAATCGGTTTTAAGGACAAAATATTATTGTCGTTATCTTTTAATTTCTACTTTTCTGGCTGATAATTTTTAAAGACTAGAAACACACCTGAAGACAAACTGAACCAGTCAGAGCTACCATTTCGAGTTCATTGTGATTCTGCATCTATCGATTTGGATCTGTAAAGGTTGATGTATGTTGGAAATAAATGAAATCAATAAATAATAAAAATAAAATTTCTGAGACACCAGATTGTACGTACAGTTGTAGGTCATCAGCATACAGATGATACGAGCAGCGAAGATTGAGAGTGATGAGGTTAATAAAAACTGAGAAGAGCTACTTCTGTGACCTGAGTTGTGTGAGTCTGCCTGTGACCACGGATGCTGTAAAGCATTCGAAACGTCAGGCATTAAATAAAAATAAACGTTCGCGAAATCAATCCGTAAAAGTGTGTTTTAATTAGCTACTTCTTCTTCTTATTCTTTTTCAGCACAGGGCCACCTCAAGGCATATGCCTCTCCAAACTTCCTCCACGCCGTTCTGTCTTGTGTTTTTCGAAATCAGGTTGTGCCGGCTTGGTTCTTTATATCGTCAGACCACCTGGCTGAAGGTCCAACACTCGCTAGCTACGAATACTTAATAATTAGCATACATACTCATGTTCTCTACATTCCTCAGTCCAAAACATTTCCTATTTGATTGCAGTCCGTTAAAAACATGATCTGACATTTAATATCAAAATCCAGCCGATTCGATGCGGACAGGTACGCGCTCAACTGAGAGCTATTATTGTAAAGGCTCTCAGGGTGAGGGGACGCGCCTGGAAAAACAAGGATTGTTCCTTTCCAAGATAAATATACTTAGGCGCATTCCGAAGAAATCTGGTTAACCAATATACGAGATTTTGAGTTATCACGCATTTTCTTGTGTTATCAGGAAATACCAGTGATAACGGCTATTTCAATATTAATTTTACACGACGCTTAAACTTTTTACAGTTTGTTTGATGATAACGAGGATAATGCGTATATTACCTCAAAATATAGTTGTATTACTTATAGTAAATAGGAGGATTATACAAACCACACAATAAGGTTATCTGTTCATCGTTGACTGGTAGGGAATGATTTTAGCATTAGGTTCGCCTTATGTACCGTTTGTTTGTGCAATAAAGTTTAAAATAAATAAATAAGGCATGTTCCAAGTTACAGGTAAAATTAACTATGAAAACACTTTTTTATAATTTAGCAATACTGTGGAAATTCTTTAAGGATGTAATGTCTAGCAGCATTTACCCTATGAGAATTTACAACCGAGTAAAAGCAGTGATAGAGTTCTTACTGTATAAGGATTCATATTTGAATGTTCTATATTATACTTATGCTCCTAGGACATTCAATAAACTATCTTGTCATCTAATGAATGAAAATAAATTATGAACATAACTGCTAAATAACATTCTATAACACTTATTATCCCATTCCCTTTCTGAGTCACTGACCTAGTACTGATAACGTTTCAGTCACCTAGTGATGGGATTCAAATCGAAAATATAATTATATTTATTACATTATTATTATATTCTACTATCATTTTTGTGACTAAAAAAATAATTTTGTTAGTTTAGGTCTTATGTATGTATATAAATTTTGAGTTTTTATTGTGTATCAAAATAAATGCATGTTATTTTATGTAGTTTGAAAAGTCCCAAGTCTTTAAGTCCCATCTAAAATGTATCCTTCTTGTTACGCTAATAAAAAAAATGCATTCATTCGAATCATCCGGCATAAATTCGAATCCTGTTTCGAATGCATAGCCATAATGGAAGCAACACGAATAGAGTGTGTATAAGCCTAGAGTACTCAAATAAACGTTCACAATTTAAACACAATTCGATTCTAGGCGAAACAATACAAAAACATTATGACTTCACATTAGTTTTATTATGATAATTTGAGTTGGCTTTCTTTTGAGTAACAACCCATGATACGTGAGCGATGATTCGAATCTACATTAAATCTCATTCGAATCGAATTTCGACCGACATCATTCGAATAAAATGTGATTCCCATCACTACATTTGACTCGGGCAGCGATCTAATGCTGATTGATGAGCATATTATATCCATCAGGCATCGTTTGTTTCTTTGGCCTTAGTTCTTGTGTGGGAACACACCCTTTCGTCATCGAAAGACAGGCATTAATTACATCTATCTTCTTAAAGGAAGTCGTGCTAGTTAAAATTACACTAGAGAACGGGAAGATCGATGTTCATGTTTTTTACTTTATTTATACTAAAATCGTCTTGGCCCCAAATAGGATAATAACCATAAAACGAGGCCGGGACGGGACGGGGACAGGGCGAAATGAAGTTCGCATCCGCTAGTATCCAATATGTTTAATGAAACAATATGTTGGTTTTAGTTGTGTTGCAATAATAAGTAGAATATACGTGTGGGGTGATGCGGGCACCATAATGCTTGAAAAGCGCTCATTCGGAAATAAGTAAGGTATCATACCTACCGTAGTACGCCTGTCGTCGTACAGTATATCATCATCATAATCATTATCAGCCAAAGGACGTCCACTGCTGAACATAGGCCTTCCCCACAGATTTCCACATCGACCGAGCACAAGCGGTATGCATCCAGAGTAATCCTGCGATCGTTACAAATTGTCGGTGGACGTCCTACGCTGCGCTTTTGTCTCTTGGATGAATAAACCACTGGATATGAAACGCAAGAGCGAATGTATGAAAACATCATCAACCAATTTTTGCGGGGCGGGGGGAGTTTGTCTTGAAAGTAATTGACATTTAGTGCGTAGAAGTGTCGATATTATTCTATCGATATGTGTTGAACGAATGAATGAACGAATCTTATGCAAAATGTTTTTATTTTATTTTTATTACCAAAACAATAATTATGGGCATGTTTAAATAAGCACAAACTATTAAACGAATAATTGAAACATAGAATATGTTTATAAACGGTCTGGCAAGTAACACTGACTAGAACTTCCTAAGACATTGTGAAACAGGCCGTAAGTCCGCCAATGGTATAATTAAATCCTCCAATGGTATAATCTAGCAGTAGATGAGCTTTCACTTCAAATTAAACTTCACAATTTCACGGGATTTTATGCAACTTTCACTTGTTTAAAAGGTAAAAATGGTATTTACCTTCCCGCCCATAAAATACCATTTTTACCTTTTAAACAAGTGAAAGTTGCATAAAATCCCGTGAAATTGTGAAGTTTAGTTTTAAATGCAACAAAATTTAAAATCTTCTAGAGCTTACACTTTGGTATGATACTAAGAATGTATTTTGATACAATTTGATACAATGGGCTTATGATTCTGCTTCAAAGATTTGTCGTACTTGATGCGCTCTGCAGTCAGAAGAATACAAACCTGAAGCAAGCAGCGGTTTTCGAAAGAAAGCAGCGAAGGCATCCAATATGCGAATGACTAAAAAATAAAAAATAAAACTCGAAGAAAATAAAAAAAACTTAGTATACCACTAAGTATTTTTTTGTAATAATATAAGACTTAGCCTATTATCACTCGCTTGCGGCTTAAGTTGGCGTACCTACTTATTTGATTCTACTATGACTTAGTTATAGGCATAGTGAAATATTGAATTTTTTTTTAAACGAATTTGTATCTTATCTATGTGGTGTAAAATAAAAAGTTATCTTATCTTAAAATGTATTTAATGTATAGATTAATAGAATCACTTTTTATCGATGGTTCCACCTGCCTTAACCTTACTCCACTCAGCCCTACGACCTAAGTCTTGGGTTCGGGTTTCAGCCACTGAGCAGAGAGTAGGTAATAGAAGGTAACGGAATAACATAACTCGCCTAACTTCAAGAATATGATACTGTGAGTGTTTCATTCTAAACCATCGACTAACTAAATTAAAACTATTATGATTCGAACCCTCATTAAAGTGTTCCTATAGGTTCAGTTATAAGAACAGTAGAACAGAACGGACTTCTGAAGGTCGGGTCCCAATCCCAACTGATGACCAAAATATAAATATTGTAATAAAATATGAAGTTTAAAATATTAAAGAAAACTGTTGTATTTTTAGAATTACTTTAATCATTTTACAGATGTATTTTTTTATTTTATATTATAAATTTATTAGTACGTTTATCGATATGATTATCGACAATTGTCAAGCACAATTAAAACTAAATTGACAAGGGAACGAATGATGAACGTATGATAATCCTACCAAATGAAGTATGCTTCATCTTGTTGATTTTGCAGTAACTGACCACAACTTTTTTAATTAACAATGTAACTTTTCTCTAGGAAAACACATTTCGCTATTTTAAGAAAAGTTAACAGCTTTATTGGGATACCAAGTTACTTACGAATGAAAAGAAATATTTTTTGTCTTGCCGCTACAATTTTTACACAAAATTACGGCACATTTACCCATTTTTTTCTGCAATGTTTCTCACCGAGTTCTGTCACCGTACTGACAAGACGTCACATGAAATTGAGGCTAAAATGCCCAATTCGTTGCCGAGGGGGAACAAACGAAATTTTCCGTCATTGCGCGTCCAGAGGTTTATTCGTCCAAGTTTTGTCTCCAATCTAGAACTTTTCTGCCCCAACGGTCATCAGTTCTTCGCGCTATGTGCCCTGCACATTATATCGTATGAACCTATAGATAGGTACCTATCGTAGTTAGTTTCCAAAAATTGAGTGGGAATAGAACTACCTGGAACTTGATTATAAAAGTAGATCGCAGAAAGTAGATACGCCCCCTGAATGATTCCATCATTTAAATATCACAGTTATCTCATGAGGTATTACCTATATTATTGTACATGCTGACAGTCGTATCTTGTAATAAATGGTTTAACTAGCACACGACAAAGCAGTTATCCACAGTAACATTAATGTTGGTGTTTGAAGGTGATTGTAACATTTTGACACGAGTATCTAAGCTTCGTTGAATTGGCTATAATTGATCCAACAAATATTACTGTTCAGGACCTCGATTCTCACATCAATCGAACTTTTTTTGTGTGGTAATTCGATTACGAGTTTCATCATAATAGTTCTTAGCGAAATTCAGTGTTTTTATCTAGCTGTAACTTTTTATGGGTAAGGTTAGCCTTATACTTCTCTTATTGTTATTAAGGGCTTCATACTAACGGAAAATAAGTAAATTTGATACTTTTTTTACTGCCCTTCAATATTGGGCCAAATCTACTATGGTCAGTGGTCAATGCCTTTGAATAATACGTTGGTTAGTGCGTATTTGTCGATGGTGAACAGGCCCTCAATATTTTAAAGATACTTTCAATACAACTTTCAGTTTTAAAACTTAGAAAACCCTTACTAAAACGATCTCAAAAGTTATCCTAACAACATAAAGAAGTCGCAAGACAATCAATTAAGGTCTTAAATCATTGAATTAAACTCATAATCTCCAGAAACTCTGATTCAACAATTACTGACAGACGTAGACGATTTAATTCTAAATGAGATCAAAGGAATAAGACCAATTACAACACATTATCAAAGAAATTTAATCCAATAAACTTAATTGTTCACCTAAGAGGATTTATCTACTTGCGAACTTTTGGGACGATAATTGATTTCTCATCTCAAATTCTCAACCCACTGAGTTTCTCATTTTGCATTTTCAAATTTAATTTGAATAAAAAATATTTTACATTATTGCCTTCTAAAGCGATGATATCAGACGCAAATACATCTCACTATGAAGATACTAGTGCAAATATGTACCTGAGTTTTTCAGTTCAGAAATTTTGGCAGCTTGGAAGTTGGCGGTGTTTCACCCCCGTGCCTCGGAAAACACGTAAAGCCGTTGGTTCTCCGCCAGATCTCTCTCCGGTCGTGTCAGATTGCTGTCCCATCGGGCAATGACAGTGAAAGGAATAGAGAGTGCACCTGTGTTTCCGCACACACTTGTGCACTATAATATGTCCCGTGCAGTCGGTTAGTCGTTGTGACTGGCCACCGTAGCCGAAATCGGCTAGGGGGACTATAATTACTAGTGCAGTAATACTATACGTCCATAAGATTTGAGGGTTCCCAAGATTACATCAAAATTCCATTATCAGATTCCACTTTGGTAACGATGGGACCAATTTCAAAGTACGTCATTTAGGTAAACGAACATTTTCTAATCAGTCCACAAATGGCAGAGATATGAGGTATTAAATATACAAAAAATACTGGCGAATTGAGAACCTCCTCCATTTTAAAGTCGGTTGAAAATGTGATCTACTGATTGTTTCTAGCTACCTACAGGTTTTGGGACTGAATTGCTATTTAGTATGTTAGTGTAC
This sequence comes from Pyrausta aurata, assembly GCA_963584085.1. Classification (NCBI taxonomy): domain Eukaryota; kingdom Metazoa; phylum Arthropoda; class Insecta; order Lepidoptera; family Crambidae; genus Pyrausta; species Pyrausta aurata. The sequence goes on along the minus strand of OY757275.1, from coordinate 8,610,292 downwards.
GTACGAAAGATTCTGCTATGGTTGTAGTGTATAAAGTCATGACTGAAAATGTCAAATTAGAAGTTTAAGTTAAAATTGTCTATATTGACACACACACTCACACACACACACACACACACACACACACACCTGCTCGTAATTAATTAAGGCCGTCTTATTCCGTCAAATTATCTCATAAGCCCCGCCCCCTTGTTAAAAGTGCGGGGCGCTTCCCCCACCAGCACCCCCGCACAAAACTTTTTCTGTCAACTTTGTCTTACAAATCTCGTGTATAATTAAGCCATCTAGTGTTTATTTAAGGAACAAAATTTTCTTGAATAAGATACTTCATGCGCTTTTGTAAGTAACATACCCACGCCATCTAGCAGAACCCCTAAGAACTTTTACAAAATGGTTTCTTTAGTACACCATACATGCTTTTTAGTCTAAACGTTTATCGAAAGAACAAGGAACGCAAAGAGTGGCATTTCATTCTCACACGACTGGTCAGCACTTTATGCCAGCAACCTGTAACCATTATAAAAACAAGAAAGAATATCCAATAACATTTATTATATTCTTTATTGCACTTATAAGATGTACAGAAAATAGGTACAAGAAGTCACAATGTGAACAAAGGTGGGCTTATCCCTAAAAGAGACCTCTTCCAGCCAACCCATAGGTGTAGGAAATGTAATGTAATAACATTTAGGTTGTTTTTATTAAGATCCTTTTTGTCGACACAGTTATAGTCTCACTACTATCTTCCATCAGTCTTCCAATTGATGATGACTGAAGACCATTACAGATATGGCACTTCAAATTTAGGGTTCCGTACAAACCAGTAGGTATATAAGTCAAAGTTCACCCATCACGAGAATTTTGTCATGGTTTTTTTTTACACACTGAAATTCATAACATTTCAAATCATCATCATCATTCTCTTGCCCTGTTCCCAGTTTATCTAGGGTCTGCGCAGTATGTTTCACGCTTCCGTTTAACATTACAAATATGGAAAGCTAAATTAAAGACAAAGGTTTCTTTATCGTTTAATCCTTTAATAATATCAAAGTTTTTTATTTACTAGTCGTCTCCCGCGACGTCGCCCGCGTATATTTTGGATGTCCCGTGAAATGGTTCAAGTAAATTAATGGTTTAAAGTAATTACTATCGAGGTCACCCACACCACGCTTAAAATACTCGCTTAATATCAGCCTGAACTATAAAAATGACTTGACTATCATGTGTTAGAAAGTAAGAAAATAGTAAGGCAAAAGTAGTTAGTAGTAATCTCTCATTTAGATGCAATACTTTTTTCGGCGAAGTTCACTATCAAATATACTGAGCATTGAACTTGGCTATCATTTTTCACATTGATGTTTTTGTTGGGATATCATAACTTTTTATAGAAATATTTATTTGCTTATTCATAAATCATTAATACATATTTTGTGCAAGCTTCCATCCACTTAATTATAACGGTTTCAGACCCTACAATTAAAAAACTTTCTTTTGTTTTCAGATTTTTTCCTTCGCTTACACATTATTACCTAGCTAGATGCCATATTTCAACTGTCTAGGTTTGTTAATTAGAGCACCGCACCCACACAATTACTTTGATAAACCATATATGGTTTTGCCATGTTTGACTTTTTGTAGTCTAGCTTATAGACCTTTTTTACTATAAAACTGTAATTTGGCATGGGTTTCTTTATATGCTAATCACACCGCCTAAAATATGTATTTTAAAATATTTTTGGGACACCTCCCTACAAGGAATGAATTATGATGAGCATGAGTTCCTACACCGAAAGGGCAACACCAGGGTTTATCTCATGAATCGTGATAGTAAGACAGTTGAAATTTTCAGGAAGGATGTATTCATGTTGCCGTTGAAAAAACAAAAACTTAAAAAACATTTTTTTTTTCAGGTTGCTCTCATACAACTTATCTACTCTGATAATGATAATAATGAGGGGCTGCCCCATTATTAGGACTTCATATCTTTTGTATGGGACTCCCTGACAACAGATATGATGTTTATGCCATTTTCATAGATAATGGTACGGAACCCTTCGTGACCCCGAAGCGCCATTTCGCGCTAACTACAAGATTAATAGAATTATTATGTGTCACAAACACCAAAGTTGTTTTGGATATTCAGTAACAGCAATTTGAGGAACAACGGTTATAAAAATAAAATTAAGACAGTCTCCACACATTTTCGAAAGAACAAAATTGAAAAAATTATTCAGATTTGACATTTCTGAATGCAAATATAATTGGATTATACTGAGTAATCTCTATGTTCGTCGCTCAAGTCCATGTCACCAAATAAGAGATAGATAGTCAATGCATTATTACTACACGATTCAGAAAATGTGTACGTACGTACGTAAATAACATGGAAACCTGAGTTCCATACACGAAGAGAGCTAGACCGACCTTAACTTAACCTCCAATGTTTGTATTTTGTCACAGGAGTCTAGATGTAAATAAATAAATAAAATTAAAATAGACCTATCACCTAATAATTTTCTCCCTCCCTCAAATTCATATAATATTTTCTCGTCTCCAATATACTAGAGTCACCAGGGCACAGCTTTAGCATTTGAGATTACTGCTAAACCTACAGTTATGGTTTAGCTCTGATTTTTCCAAATAGAGAAAATGTTCAAAACTACAAAAATTTGACATGAGTGTTTTATGCTTTTTGTTTATATTGTTACTATAGAAACGGATTCATCTCTACGATTGGTACAAAAATATAGTTCATTTATTCACATCAATTATATATGTCGCTACAGCCTTTCTCTTTTTATTTTGCTTAACACGTAGAGGTTGGGGGTTCCATCCTCATGGCATTGAGGAGATTTATCCGCATGGTGATGATGTTTTTGATACTAATTTTCTTTTTGAAATTTATTTTCATTGTTATGTAGTTTTTTTAATAGGATTTGCTACTTTAAAAAAAAACCTAAAAATTTAATTAGTTTTTATTTTTAATTTTTTTTATTTTATATGTTAAAATGTCCAAAAATTAAAATAAATACTTATTTCGTTTTCTAAAAAAATATTGTGACTATGTAGAAAAATATTCATGATACCCCCGATTTGAACTCGCGACCTTTGATTAGTATAAGACTGGTGCTGATCCAACTGAGCGTGACGCGGCGCGGCGAAATTAGCTATTATTAGTTCTTAGGTGTTTTACGTAATTAAGTACGCAAATAAAATTGCGAAAATTGACATAGGTCCAGCGTTCGCAGTGGCGTCAAGGGGAATGAGGAAATGGTATCTCGTGCTTGTCATTTGAATAAAAAGATAGCGCTATTTCTGCTTGCATGTATAGAATAGAGATGACACGACGATCAACTGTTGCGTCAAAGTCGTTGCGCGAATCACCATCGTCACAAGTGTGAGAATCACTAAATCAGTGTTTTATGAATGAAAATGTTAATAAAACTGGAAAAAAACGATTGGACGCCCTAAACATCTTTGGTGTCTAAAGTAATCTTAAAAAGACAATTGGAAGAATTTGCTGCTTGTAAGAAAGAATACAGACTAATGAAAAAAATGGACCTTTCTTTGCCTGAACATAACACCGATAAAAACTAAAAAAAAATCATTTGATTCATAGCTGAGATCTCACTTATGTGGTCAAAATGTATATTCTTATAATCCCCTGTTCCTCACATCTGTGTAGCTTGAGCAAATCAAGATCAAAAAAGTCGAAATAGGTCAAATAAAGTGTTTTTAGATATTTCGTTATTCTGATCTAAATAACAAACATTTTGAAATCATTTTAACATGTATATGTGTAGAATGGAATTACCTACTAAAATATGTGATTTTCATAAATATAAGTCCAATAATTTGAAAACTACATAGAAAATACGAAAAAAAAGGGGCCCACTTCTGAGGCAATTATTATCGAGCAAAGTAATTACAATCGTGTTTCCAACCACAATCCAGCTTTCTAGTAATCTTCTTCTATAACATATATAGATTCGAGATTTAAATAATTAGTGTTTCCATGTTAAAACTCAATCGAAACATCGTAAAAATGGAATATCTAAGCCTTAATATGTAATATGTAATTTAGATAACAGTGATTTAGGCAACCGTGCTATGGGAGAGCGGCATTTCCTGGCACAAGTATTTTTACACTTAAAAGGAACAGGTCAGCCTCTGTTATTATTACCTATTTCATATTCCTAATACATATTTACATTTTCATTTCATTTCATTCCTCGTCTGTCACAGAGTCACGGTTGCTTTTTACAAGTGCATTTTATATCATTAAGTTTGTATAGTGTTGCATTTCAGTACCTACTTCAGTGGTCTAACCGTAAATAGTAGATTGTTATACAAGAGGAGAAAGCGACCCATTCCACTCGAGATGTTTCTGGCGCTCGAACGAAGTGAGAGCGCCAATAATTCGAGAGTGAAATGGGTGCTTTCACCCGAGTTAAACATACTATTTTTCATTTCGACTGTGAGGGAAACATTAAATTTACAAAAGTGGTTGTAGATGTCTTGGTGAGGTATTATGTAGTTCAGCGAGAAAGGAAAACTCAAGTATTGAACAAAATATGACAGTTGATTTACAGTACTAACAACACCTAACACGATCAGAAAGAATAACGGCACGAATACATGAAAACAGAGTATAAAAAAGCAGAAAATATCAAATAATTAAAATCTTTGTATAGAATATCGATCGATTTTTTTCCACAGATAATAACAGAATCCAAAAATAATTTCTTTTTTTTTATAAAAGTTTTGTCGGCTTTGGACGAATCCTTCCTGAAATGACAGTGACAATATAAAATTAAAAAAAAAAACATCTTGGCATTATGGCGGGCAGCCAAATATTTTAATTATGAATTGAATTAAAATAAGAAATTATATATTTTTTATCAACGATTATACATAATACCTACACAATATGATTTTCAATTTATAGCTAAGCAAAAATGTTTGTTATTTTAATAACATGATGTGACTCAATTATCTTTGGTCCAAGCTTTGACTGCAGGTCTTGACTCTGTGCTATGTCAATTAAAACTAAATTACTTTCCACCCTAGGGATGGATAAGCTATTTTCAACCCGGCTATCTACACAGGAAAGTGATATTTTCCGAACAGAAGAGATGAAAAATATTTGGTCACACCTTTTATACCGATTAAAACAGCCATATAAATACTTACCATTTCTTAAATGGCCGAAGGCTTGTTTTACATTCCCAAAATTAATAGAATCTCACACGCAACGATAACATAACGCAATATTATCATGTCAAACTCCCATAAACCCTTGAAAAGCGTTGCTCAGGTTAGCTAAATGATCCAAATCCCTTTTCTTAATACACTAACCCGATATAATGTATGCAGGCTTTGCAAAAGGCCTACCCTTTCACCGCAGTACCGGCGATTTATTTTCGTCAAATCTAATTCTGCGAGAAAAATCGCCTGGTTGACCTGTTTCGTCCGCGATGGTTAATGAGGCTTTTATTATAATACTGGGTTAAGATTATATTTAGGTACATATAGTACCTAGGTATACTTCGACCGAAGGCGCAGGGTAGGACGTCCACCGATAAGATAGACAGACGACCTTGTAAAGATTAAAGGATCGCACTGGATGCAGACCGCTTGCGATCGCTGTGAAAAACTGTTAGCTAACTGAAAACCTTTGTTAGCTAGCTAAATGCGATCACAATACCTACTCTTACACGTTGTAATAAAGTTATGTCGTCTCGTAAAGTGATTGAAGTATTTTCACATCTAACTACTTTCTTTAACCCCCGACGCAAAAAGAGAGGGGACTTAGAAGTACAAGTGTATCCCGAGTGTTCTTAGCCATGTTTTTGAAAATCTGTTCCGTTTATTTGCGACGGGGAGTTCCTATAAATAGGTTGATTATTTACGTAAAGAACATGTGTAACTCTGAAGCGTGGACTCTACGTTACAATCATAGCAGTTCATGTTTGCTTCTATGACTATCTATGTAGACTGAAATCAGACTAACTAAAAAATAATAGTTTTCCATCACCAAAGTCACGGAAACAGATGGCTCACTTTACTAGCTGTCAGAAAGTATCCAAAAGTTATTCGTTAGGGTTCCTATATCTGGAATTAAGCTCATAATTCATTCAGCCCTGCTACTCGAGGTAAAAGTCACAAAAGTTGGTACCTATTTGTGTCTGACAAAAAACTTTGTTTCTCGTGAATTCATTGTATTCTGACAGAGGATTTTTCTTACTTCTTCTCCTTGATCAATCAGCTGTCGTATTATATTGTTTTTGGACCATGGTTGAACGTGTAAATAGTTCACACACATGAAGCGGGGTCCGGAATCCGATGATCACGGCCCCACAAGATAATATGGAGAAACCACTTACCTCGTAGTGCAGGACCTCCAGGCACCTCCGAACATAGACTTGCGGAGCGGGAAAACGATATCTCGGCTAAATCATGCGGATTTTGCGGATTAAAGGAAAATAGGGAATAATTTATTATATTTGCGGTTACTTCAAATCAGATAAAAAGAGAGAGTGACATAAATCAGAAAAAAGAAAAAAGTAGCGTTGCGTTTAGAGTTTTCACTCCGCGGTAAAAAGGTCGTATGCCTTCAGCACCCAGAACCTGAACTACTCAGTTCGTGGCAGGTCCAATCACTCGTGAAGGCAACCAAACCCAGTTCCCCTTCCACATGCGGAGACATAATAACAAGTCCAACCAGACCATTTTATATGGGTTTCAATCAATTAGGGCCCATTAACTATAGTAAATGCCAACTAGTCGACAATGCCGATTATTGTAATACCTATTTTGAAAATAAAAATCAAATGCGGTTATGTCAAATTCCGTTCGCCTTCGATTATTCATTGAAAAATACAAGGCCCAATTATTTATAACTTGCTCTTTTTATGAAGTTAAATGAAAAAAAAAAACAAGCGTTAATATTGATTATTTCCATTTGCTCTCGTCTAGACGTACATCCCTAGTTCCTATAATTTTTGAAGTCTTAAATTATCATCAAGATGGGGTCATCTTCAAAAGGTTTCTTGATGATGATTTAAGACTTCAAAAATTACTAACTATACTTTATTAATAACAAACAAGAAAAAATTTAAACTAAGACATGCAACATAAAAAAAATAAGACTACCCTATTCAAAAACGAAACCATTTCCTTGTGGCAAGGAGGCTATAATGCTAACTGCGTTGCCGTGTTGGATAGCTATGCTAATCCTTTGAGCTAGGAACCAGCCAGCTTTATTATTGGCCGTAACAGAATTTAGTTTTGGCGAAAATTTTCTAAACAGCAATTTAGCCGAAGTCCCCCACGGTCCAAACGTTTCAACGCCAAACGGCGCAAATACATAATCACTTGCAAGTGAGACGAACGCAAGTACGACACTTGTCGTTTTCAGAAAAAAAATACTTACGTATTTTCATGATTACTTTGTATAAGAAAATCGTTTTTCTTACGAGTTGCTGTGCTGCTTCGGAAAATAAAGCCAAATTAAGTCAATAGATCTTGAGGGGCCAATATATAAAGCTCTTCTCGAGTTATTTTAGGATAAGTGCTCTCATGCTCAATTTGGTATATTTCCGTTAGTGTTTTCCTTATTTTTTGACAAGAGACATTTGATATAGTTAATTATAGCCTTAAAAAGTATTCTGTTGTATCAATGACTATACGGCGTGTGGCCTGTAATATCTCTAGTCAATGTTTATCAAAATCGCTAACTCGTTGTAGTAATGACAATGTCAAGTTCTATGACTGGACTCATTTGTTTGCAATACATTGCTGGTTCGATTTATTTTGTTAGAAAATAACAATAAATATATTTTTTAATTTTAAAAATTAAAAACTATTTAATATGGATTACTCGTCACTTAAAGGGCCTACATTTTAATTTTTCGCTCCTATTACAGGTCACAGCCTGTATTTTTGTACTTTTTTATTTTTCTAGGCTGTCTTTTTCTATAAAATAAATGAGCATCAACTTACAGGTATTATTTTTTCATGTATCCAGTAGTTGCAATGTCAACTGAGACAAATTAGCAATACGAATGAAAAATATTATGTTTGTAAGTAAGTATTTTTTTATTTATTTAGCGGTAATAACAATTAAAGCTTTAAAAAACATACCAGCTTTATTTCAATCCAGATTTCGCCTAGACCCACATCCGGTCTGACGGGTTAATTTTCTTTTAAATTGTACAAGGGTTGAAAGTGAGAAAACCCTTTTTTTTACCGAGTTTTTTTATATATTGCTGGGTGTTTTCAGTGAATTAACTTTATGTGTTTTTTGTTACTATGTTGGTTTTGTTAACTATCGTGATAAATACAGAGATACGTATACGAAATCCATACGGGGTCGCAATGGTATATTGCTAAATACGGCTGCTTCCAAAATGACAAAATTCCTCGAACTTCATGATTTGTCCATGTTGATTGTGGATTTTATAAATTGCACATTTATAAAATCAACTGTTTCAGACAAAGAATCGAACCCTGTCTTAATAAAATTTTAAAATATTTATATCAGAGTTAATATCAAACCACCAGAATGGATTAAAAAGGATTTTTGATTTAATTTTTTACCACACATATAAACACACGTTTCAAACCCAGCCAAAAACAAACATAAATACGGACTTCATTATATCTATCGATTTTGTATGTACTGTAGAGGTTGCTGTGTTTGCGTAGGATCAACCGTATTAATATTGTTTGCTACCATGTTTACATGTTTTACATTTATTCGCATGTTTGTTCTCTGTCGTCTGAGCCATGAAAATGTGAGATAGCCACCCACCTCGTTAACCCTTTAAACGATATATGCACACCCGTATATACAACCCCGTTTATGCACGTCATTTATGCACGTCATTTAAAGGGTTAAACAGTGGGCGCGGGAGTGGGCGATACAGAAATTGTTTGATAGGAAATCTGCAAAACAAATTTTACGTTCTATTTTTTATTGAAGATAAGCTAATTTTTTTTTATTTTTTACCGCCGCCCAAACTGTTTCTGCCTCACCCAATGGTTGACTGGTAGAAAATACTTTAAAGCATTAAGTCAGCCATTTGTACTTACTTTTGTTTGTGCAATAAAGAATACATACATATATAAATAAATAAAGTAAAGTTACGATTTTCTATAAAAATTTTGCAATGTACTTTTGTGTTTTGTATTGTGAAGGTAGTCAAGTTAAAATGGCAATGGGTGGGTGGCGAGGCAAGCTTTTATACTTATATACGCTTTTATAAGCTTGGCTCGCCTCGTTGATAAATTCATATTAGTTTCCAATCAATCGCTTTTAGTGTTATGACAATTTATTAATAGCAACCAAGCCTACTAATAGGTCAAATTTGCATTATATTGCTAAAGTACTACTTCTTTACTATGATGAGATCTTACAAAAATATTACAATGTGTTATTGGACAAAAAACAATACTCTTATTTTGTTCTTCGTATAAACTTCTTATACAAAGGTAGGCTGACGATATCATGAAAATAGCAGAAATATTGGCTAAGAACAGCTAAGGAGCGTGAGAAATGGAGTAGGATAGAGGAGGTCTATACCAGGGATTCACCGCAAAGTGTCAAATTAATTTAAGCTTAAAATGTATTTTTTTACTCAAGTGCTGCGAAATAAATAAATACTTAAATAAATAAATAAACTTCCTAAGGAAAACTCCACAACACACATTATCGCAACAATATCTGCTTTTTAACCCTTACCGTACCTAGTGTAACGTTAGCAAATGAATATACCTACTTCTTTATATCATTAATCTGTCTTCGGTCTATTGTAACTATCTACGCCTGTCATAGTCCCTTACTTCAACACAACACCAATTCCCTACCCAAATAACGAAGGGCCAACTGGGCCAAGTTCTCTACACAAATCCTTCACAACTCCGCCCATCATTAGGGAATGTCATATCAAGTTTACCGTGACATGTCGGTGGCTAATGTCACTATAATTTCCTCTCAAAGTTTGGGCTACATTTAAGTTATGTTAGAGATATGGGTGAAATAATGAGAGAACTTATGTTTTGGGTAGATTGCACCATTTGTCTTGTAGTTTTTATATGCAGTTAAGTGTTTATACGTTGCACAATATCTTACAATGTTATGACGTAAGTCTTGATATGTCTTCAAGAACATTTGCATAAGCATATTCACGTTAAACAGTTTTTGGCCTGTAATAAGAACAAAAACTTTAAATATAGGCCTTTTAAGTAGCCAGTATTCAAATCTACTGGTTCAATCAACAGCTCTTAACACGTTCCGGGACACTACTCTAGACACAACTGTCCCGGAACGTGTTAAGAATAAGAAGACATATAATGTTAGAATAGTTAGATGCACGGTTGCTACCATGTACCTTATTATCTATAAGCTTCCGATATTTCGGCACCGTTGCAATAAGCCAATAACAACCCACCTACAAGTCCTCTTCAGATACTCCGTGATCATGGCTCTTGCAACGGCGCCGAAATATCGGAAGCTCATAAATAATAAGGAATATGGTAGCAATAGCAATCCCGTATCTAATTATTCTCATGTTAGCCATGATTCTCGTAGTTTGAAACAAACAATGTTTATTGATATAACCTAAAGCCGATAAAAAGATTGCATTTTACAAACTTTTCTAAATTGATACATCAAACTTAGTTACAGTAATGATTGATATGGTTAGTGGTACTTAGCTCTACTACTATTAGCATTGCAAGTCCCCTATATGTTCGTCGCATTATCGAAAAATTAGACCGACTGAGAATGCTTACATCATTAGGACTCTTAATGTCTGCACAATGTTGTCTAATTAAATTAATGAATAGTATTTAGTTAGTATTTCATCTTTAAGAATTTAAATATGACACTGTGAGTGTCAAGAAACATTCTAAACCATAGAATAGCGAAGCGTTATCATCATTTCTAAGTTGAATTTATTCTGTAAAGAATAACTACTTGGCCCGCTGTTGCATAAACAGACGGGTAGATGGCGCTAACGTCACGCAATGACGTATCCCTAAGAGACCAAAAATTTCGCGCGGTCAGACCGACAGCACGGTAGCTCAAATGGGAGAGCAGTTGGCCCGGTAAGCCAGAAAGATGCTGGTTCGAGTCCCGTCCGTGCGCAATTTTTGGTTCCTTATTTCATCTTTAAGAATTCAAATATGACACTGTGAGTGTTAAGAAACATTCCAAACCATAATGAATAGTACTTTATATGGGTGATTTATTCAGAATGTAATCCCCAGGTAATAGGAGGTAAACTTATATAAGGAAAGAAAAGTAATCGAGGTAATACCACCGTTTCCGACAGCCATAAATAATGTGTTCCGTCAACAAAAAGCCAGAGTACAGATGGCGACAGACTGACAGACCGTTTGTTTGTATGAAATATGTATATACTAAAAGCAATACAAGGTTTTCGGAGCGAAACGTTGAGAATTGCGTGCCGCTTTTTAATATTTTATTTTTTCGTGTAGACCTTTTGCGTACTTTGCCTAAACCAAATGCAATGAAGTGTAATATTCAGAGTTCTATAATTTTGTAGAATGATTTCGGACAGATTTACTGATAGACTGATTTAGCCGTGGACAAACTGAATTGTGCACATTTGCATTTATAACCTCCGTTATTGAAGTCGGTAATAAATCGTATCGATGTTTGAAATGATATGCTTTTTCAGGATTAGCACTCGTTTATATAAAGTTCACAACTCTAGTGGTATACTTTGACTTGAAATTGTGAATTATAGTCACTAATTTTTCCGTTTGGATTATGAGAGCTTTGTACGGACGACAGCACGTTAAGCTAAACACTGCGGTATCTTATGTCGTTGGAATAAGCGCTATTTTTCAACAAAAATGTATAGTCTGATGTGCTGGCGACTGTACTTTCTTATAGTTAAAGTAAACTTATGCACCCGAGGCTAGTTACCTCTTTAGATATTTATCATTAATCAATCTGGATTAAACTAATTTGTTTATATCGAAGTTTAAATTATAGATACACAAATTATACATTAGATAACTTGTGAAAGAAATCACAGTGAAATCAAATTGTTACATTTTGTGAAAACCGTATCCGGCATCCTAATTGCAGTACTTTTTAGGGTTCCGTAGCCGAATGGCAAAAAACGGAACCCTTATAGTTTCGTCAAGTCTGTCTGTCTGTCTGTCTGTCTGTCTGTCTGTCCGTCCGTATGTCACAGCCACTTTATTCTGAAACTATAAGCATCACACCATTGAAACTTGGTAGGTAGGTGTATCTTGTTCACCGCTTTCCGATTCAGGTACTAAAAATTAAAAAAATGTTATTTAAGGGGGGGCTTCCATACATGAAACTAAAACCTAAAATATTTTTTTTACCCAAACCTGTAGGTCTTTTGAAATGACATTGAGGTTTCTAAGACCAAGTTTTCTAAAAGTCTAACGTTTGAGAGATGGACGCTTCCAAAGTGGTAAAATGGGCGTCCCCCCCCATCTAACTTCTGAACTAAGGAAGTGATAATTTTGAAAAAAATATGTAATGTAGATTTCAACAAAAACTTTCAACGAAAATTGGTTTGAGCGAAATCGAACTAGTAGTTTTTGAGATATAGCACATCTTCAACAACCGCAAACATAACTTTGTTCTTCATACAAATACTATGAAAAACAAAGTTATATTTGCGGTCAACAATATATTGTGGTATTTTGGCTAAGTGGAAGTAAGAATCTCTAATTCAGTTAAAGTTGGCACGGAACCCTCAGTGCGCGAGTCCGACTCGCACTTGGCCGGTTTTTATTTATTTTGCTACGTCAAAACCCTTAAAGCACAAGTATACTTTCAACATTAAACCCCTTTTAGCGTTAATACAGTGTTACAAACAATTATCTGCCTCCAAAGCGATGGGACGAGCTACACCACAGATATGAGCCAAGTTGGGACTAGTTGGGACAAGTCGGCCAAGTTAGCGCGATTTAACTTGTCAAGTTGTAGCTAGACACGCTAGGTCATAGATTAAAACCATAGAAGCAATCTTAAGCAGTATTGTACCTATCTTTTCAAGTATTTCTCTATTATTGGCTGAAGTAATATATCAGCGACTATTTGCTAACTCAATACTAATAAATAATATTGCTTGATTAAATAAGTATTTTATCAGGGAACTGGAAAAAAATTGCCTAGACTTCCAATGAGATATCGTAGATTTAACACAAGTGACAAACAAACGTACAGATAAATTGTAAAACCTTATTAATCTGCATAAAAAAGGTAGAGCCAGAAATAAAATCTTCTAAGTACATACTATCATATATCATATATCACTTTAATATCACAGGTATTATTTTACCAACCAAACAAAACCAAAGCTCAAGTGGCAGTGGGCAGGGCACATAGCGCGAAGAACTGATGGCCGATGGGGCAGAAAAGTTCTAGATTGGAGACCCTTCGACCAAAAGCGCAGCGTAGGACGTCCACCGACAAGATAGACAGACGACCTTGTAAAGATCACAGGATCGCACTGGATGCAGACCGCTCACAACCGGTCGTTTTGGAAAGCCGTGGGGGAGGCCTATGTTTAGTAGTGGACGTTCTTTTGCTGATAATGATGATGATGATAATGACATAATACAACATACATTTCCATTTGATTTCTGAGATAGAAAAGATTCACATATATGAGATTCGGCTAATGAAACCCAGCTGGCGGGGATTGTATATTTTCATACCTAAACATTTGACGGTTTTGTGAAGTTTATGCATCTACAGTTTAAGGTCAGCTCGGACTTTTGACAGGTTTGCTGCTTGCCAAAATCACTGTTAGTGGAAACTTGTGGGTGGAGAAATGCGGTAGATATTAAACGACAAGGCTTTATACCTAACTCGATAGAAATTCATTGCATTAGTCGACACTACGTCAGTATATTGAAAGCTCTGAGGTTAGCACGTAAGCTTTTTGCAGCATTAGAACTCCTCCTAACCATACTCGACAAGTTAAATTAAAATGAGCTTGCGTTAAATCCGGTAGATCTGTTTTTTTTGCACACTCGATGATGATACATCTGATACATCTCGCCCACAAATTTAATGGACTATACTCTCTGTGATTAGTTTTCCTTCATTAATTTTAGAGCTTAATCTCTGGATATGCGACAGCTGAATGAGCCGCTAGGGGCGCTTGTGTAGCGGAGGTCTCCGAAATGTCAACTGTCACTGTTCGTGGGTTAGATGTGCGGGTTTATTTCCATTTAGATTAATATTTTAAATATTTAGCAATAATTTCAATTAGTGCTAGTGGCAAATACTAGTTACGGATCAATGCATGAGAGTGTTTTAAAAGGAGGACTAAGAAAATAAATGTTAAATCTTTAATAACTTGTATATTTACTTCTCTTTTCCTAACAAAGCTGAATTGCGGCATGCCCGATGTATTGTAATATTGAGCACGAAAATGGTAGCCCTCATTGCAATTGCATCGTAATCACTTGCGCGTTTTGTAATATTTCTGACAGTTGGAGACTCTTTTGTTTGGATAGGTAACCTTTTATAAAAGTTGTCGATGGTATCTTTTATTTTTCTTTTCTTTGGATATAAGTTTTTGCACTTGAAATTGAGTTTTGTTTGAAGGTTTGCCAAATATTATGTATGGATATGATAAAGGTGGCTCCACACTGCCCGGCGGCTTAAGACTTGTCAGATACTATGCTAAATGCCGCCACGGCATGAAAGCTTTTGATGCGACAAAAGAAGGATACTATGACAAAGGAATACATTGCACAAACATCGGACAATACACCCTCTGTTACCGTAGTTACGTGGCAAAAACTTTTAATGAACGCCTCGGTGTCGATACATGTCAAGTCCAATAAGATAAGTTAGTATGGCTCGATAATACCTAGATACGTAGTTTGATCTTTGTAGTATAAAAAAAAAGCAAAACAATAAAAACAATTGAAAGCTTAGCTTAACTTTAATAAGTTTAGGTTAACGGTATATAAAAATAATCATTTAAAGAAAATGAATTACGATAATAAAACATCAGTAGGGCAAGCACGAATAATTTGCGTCAAAGTATTCGTATCGTTAACGTTAACAATTTGTATAAGTCGAGCGCCTCTATCGGACGTAAAACAAACTAAATTTGGCAGCACGAATGCCTGACGCGTCGTAATATAATCGTGCGGTAACAGTATCCTATGATTTTGTACAAGCTGAATCATTTGACGTATAAAATCTTGTAGCTTAAGTTACGAATACTTTTAAAGTTCGTGCTTGGGCTGTAGGAGACATAAGGATAAAATGAGGAAATTTCCTGTACGATCGGGGGATTTGGCTGCACTAGATCTGTCTACCGTATTTTACAAGATGACAGCGTTAGTTCTGATTTTCTCCGTCGGCCAAAAGATCGTTGTCGGACTCTAAAAACGATTAGACAATGAATGATTGTGATTCGTGCATTGACCTAAAAGCTAAAAGCAATAAAAAGTATCGGCCGTTTTACTACGGCTGTTCATAACGAAACTATTATTTGTAGCGAGCGAAAACCGTTTCACAACAAACGGGCAATCGCTAAGCCAATTAGTGAAGGCTCTAACTCTATTGCCGATTGTTTAGGTAAACTAACTGTGGATTGAAAAAACCTATATTTACCGTAACTTAAATGGTAAATACTAGAAAATCCTGTATTTTAACCTAACTATAATTTCAACTTAACTTTAACCTAACCTACCTTTACCTAAACGTATCTTAAGTATAACTTAACTTAAAAATTAGAAATAATAATATAAGAACAAATAAACTAGGTGTTATCTTGAAACTATTTATTGAGCCAGCAATTTATCTCAGGTCCCATCATCGCTAAATGCTTAACTTTCTTGGACTCGTCACGAACAGAAACAGCGTCCAGTCAACTTATGAAGTCTTGGCAAACTTGGACAGTTTCGAATTATGAAGTAGGTTGGAGGTATCTGTCATAAACGTATAGGACGTCATTAATAGTTAAGGTTTTGGTGGAATGTAGTTAAAGGCGATAGACGCAATTACTACATTTTAGTATCAAAAACAGGTATCAATTTGTGACAGTTAGCGAAGCACATACTCACAAACAAAAGTTATTTAATTTGTTTTGCCGAAATGTCATACAACGTCGTTTTGTATCTGAATGATGGTTGAAACCATATGCAAAGAAAAATAGAGAAAAAAAAAAGCTTTTCGTTAAACATAAATAAAGTGGGCCCTAGGGGTTTCTGAATGGTTTGAACCCAAGTACTAGTACTTGGTCAAAAGTTAAGAATGATCATTAACTGTGACGCATAATATCGCTATGTTTCTCTTACTTAATTTTTATCTATTCCGTGCTCTATCATCTGATGTTCAAGTTGTATATCTTAATTTCGAATCGTCACCAAAGAGGAATTCAGATCACATCTCTCCATAATAATGTTACTCCAATTGAGCATCCCATTTATGAATCCAAACCAGAATCAGTGGGCCGGAAAGCCTCCGCGGGATAAAAATGCAAATCGCGATGAGATCCATTCATTTCACATTAAATCGGAAAGTTATTTTATAACGTAGGGTTGAAATAAAAATATGTTAAAGTATACAGGTTTTACTTTTCTATTGGTTTCAGAACGATAGGTAGACCGATTTGTGTTGTTTTATTTGGTTAGAGCGTGTCAGGGAAAATACGCTCTCGCTCCATATAACGGTGAGACAGAACGCTGTAGATCCGTTCAGTGGCTAAAGCAGAGCGTATCGTGACTGATATATCACGGTCGTGGTATGGTCCGGTGTAGTGGGCCCAAAACTTAACGATAAATAACATTGCAGGTGCACAGACAGATACTGAAATAGCTTTATTAACACAGGCATTTGTAAATTTAGGCATGCTATTTAGTATTTACTGTTGTTAAATAATGGTGTGCGTTGAATCTTGACTGTGGCTTAGAAGTTATTGTTTCTCTTCTGGTCTACAATATTAACACGTTCCGGGACAGTGAACGCCTACAAGCGTGAAAACAATAAAATATAGTGTCCCGGAACGTGTTAAAAAAAAACTTGCAAACAGTACAGTAGGTACATGATCTTATTTGAGACCATATATAAAATTCTCCTGCCAATTTACGGTGATAACGGCCTCTCTAAACAGAGATAGGCCAGGTTCGCTGGTGATTAGTGCCCAGATGTGTGCGCAATACACAAGTGCACTCTCTGTTACTTCACTCTCATTAATTCTGTGAGATGGCAGATCCAATATGGCCGATGAGAGATCAGGCGCAGGACCAACGGCTTAACGTGATTTCCGAGGCACGGGGGTGTCATCACCACCAACTTCCCGACTCCGAGCTGTTTCCGAGTATTTTCAAGACAGAAAAACCCAGAAACAAATTTCGGCCCGACCAAGGATTCGAACTCGGAACCTTTTGGGTAGTGACCAGCGAACTAATCGCTACAAGAACGAGGTGGTTTGAGACCATACTATGTCGTCAACCCTATAATAGGTACCCAGAGTCGATGGATGAATCGTTGACATTCGCAGATTTCACATTAAGATAGGATTTCTCCAAAATGACGGATTATTTTCAGTCAAAGGAATTTAGACCCTTTCATATTTAATTTAATGCGCATTATAATAACAGTATTTGATGATACAGGCTTACGTTTTGTGCTGTATAAGAGATTTATTATCCATGTTCCTTTGAATCTCTAGGGAGATACCTAATGTATATGGTTAAAGAGAAAATAAATGTACTTGTTTGTTTTTGCTCTAACTAGGTAACATTCATCATTATTATTTGCAAAATAACAAACATATTTCTGTATCCCTTTTCGCTTTATTTAATTTATAATCTATTCTAAGCTGCTTTTAATTTAACCGTTTACCAATATGATTTTTATTCTATGACTGTGATAAATAATGTTCTTTTATACTTTATTCTTGTAATTTCGCATCAATTTGTACTCATACAGTAATGTATTAAGAATGCATCGATGGTATTATTGATCGTTTCTTTTACACTTCTATGTATTTTCTGCAAATAAATGAATATATGTATAGTATAATACATACAGCTTTGACTTTTCATTAAGGCCCCACAATAGAACCCATACAAATTAAGTGGAATATTCCATCCATCTTCTTTCAACTAATATAACTATTTATGGCAGACGCCCCCGTCATAATCGTTGTCTGGTACACAAGCAAGTAACTTCCTTGTTTTGAAACCAAACAATTTGTGTGTTGTCTTCTAATTAAAAAAAATGTACGACATGGCTTTATAGTGACATGCAACATATAAAGACTGAAAAAAAATAACCTAAAAACTAAAACATATTATTAAAAGTAGTCCCTTTAGACAAGGTACCGAACTTCCAAGGTACTTTATAGTTATAGATCAAATAGCTTTTTAAGACCTAAAAGTATTTTTAAATTACTAGCTAGGTAATTAATATCTGTGTGTCAATGTCATCTCATAAGATATTAACTATTTAATGCTCAAAAATTTTACTAAACATATAAGCAACAAATTTTGTAACAGATCGTGCTAAGGACAAATTATTTTTAATTAGAAAAGTTAATTGTCCTTACAGGAGGCCGGGAAGTAATCTTAATAGGATATTTTTATTAAAATTGTTGCAAACCCCTGCTGAGCTCCTTAATTAAAATAATAAAAGTACCTCGTAGCACCTTTTTGCTTGTTAATCTGATGGTGGTAGAAAGAGGAGTGTTGTGTTAAAAATCAGGCTCTGAATGGTTTAACAAACAAATAAATATGCGCCAGACAACCAGTTGTCTGGTTTCGTGGTAAGGAATTTTCTGCCTTGTGTTACGAAGTACCAGACAATGATAAAGTCGGGGGCGTCTCCCATAAATACTTAAATACATTAACATCCATGACAAAGGTACAAATGTTCGTGCTTATCACACAAACATTTGCCCCCTGCGGGATTTGAACCCGCGACGGCCAGCGTAATAGTCATGAGCGCAAACCAAAACACCAAACGCGTCGTCAAATATATAATATTTTTTTTACTCCCAACGCAAAAAGAGAGGGGTATTATCTGCCTGTGTATCTGTGGTATCGTCGCTCCAAAGCGAATGAACCGATTTTCTTTGTTTTTTTCTTTTTGACTAACATACATACAATAATAATATACATAGGAGTCAAATAAATAATACACCGTATTGA
The DNA here is from genome assembly GCA_963584085.1 of Pyrausta aurata. Lineage (NCBI taxonomy): Eukaryota > Metazoa > Arthropoda > Insecta > Lepidoptera > Crambidae > Pyrausta > Pyrausta aurata. The sequence continues at coordinate 8,591,092 of OY757275.1, read as the reverse complement.
TAGCGCTGTGTTGCTCAACTTGATGTCAGTGACCTTACTCTGTGTTGAAAGTCTGAAGCAACATGTTTGATATTTCGCGTTGACAATTTAAATATTCTGATTTTCTGCTCCATCGAATATCCTTCTAACCTTCTAACTTACATAGCTAAATCTTTAATACATCTTAAAAAAATATGTATTTTAAGCTTGATTCAAACATACTTCTCAATTAATAAATACACGAAAATACCAATTTTGTCTCAGCATTTTTCGAGCGCCACCTGTTGGTTTCACAGGGAACGATGTCGAGACTTCTGCGCCTGGACACAAAACCCGGTCCAATAATTATGGCCTTCCCTGTCATTCATACCAGGACGTGTATGCGTGTTACAGGGATGGCTATATTCATTGGATCGGGTTTTGTGTCCAGAGTAGCCTCAGGTAGCCACGATATACGCAACACTCTTCGTCCAAAATTCTTCTAAGCCTTGGAGGAGGCCTACGCTTAGCAGTGGACGTCCATTGGCTGATAATGATATTTTTATAGGTAGGCAGGTGATCGGGAACAAACAAATAAAGGAGTAAGTACTTAGTGCTTAGTTCAGTACTTAACCGGTTAATAGTCTTGTTTGCCTCAATGTAAGCCTTTAACTTTCGTTTTTTCATTCTTTTTCTTTTTTATAAGTAACTATTTTTCTTTAGTTTTCTTGATTGTGAGACCTAGGTGTTAGCGCACGAGTGGCGAGACCTTCGGGTATCATCGGAGATCATCGGTTTCAACGCGCCATTCTGCTCATTACCGTCGTCAGAGACGCTCGCGCACAAACTTACATTACTAAACTGTCTAATTTGTAAATAACCGTTGTTGGAGTAAATTTTATTATATGTTCATCCGAGTTTATCTTCATCGCCTACGAAGATTCTCCTCCACTAGGATAATCATAAAAGCTTGGATAGTCAGACTCATTTAATAAAATAAGAAGGTGTTAGAGTATTATCTATCTGGTATTCGTAACACAAGGAGGAAAATTCCTTAGTTCGAAACCAAGACATTTGGTGTGTTGTCTGGCGCATATTTATATTTATATTTCATCAGACAAGTATCTTTAAAGTATTTTTTTTCAAATTTCAGCTTTAATGCTTATACGGTTAGGTAGGTAGGTATATTTTTATCCATTCCATTATTACTCATCATGGTTCACTATTCCTCATTTTAATAGTAAAATAAAAACTTTAGTTTTCTTAAACTAAAATAAAGAAATCTTTAAAACGTAAGTTTCATAGTGAAAACATCTCATTAAAAGTCCGAAATAAAGTAGATACTTTAAAACTAACGAGAACACCGACAAGATGGTTATTATTTCGTAGTTTCCAAGTGAAACAAGTTTCGGTTAAAGGACGCCTTTATGTGCAAGTAAACGAAAGTTTACTAAACATCTTGAAACTGGAGCCTCTGAAATAGATTCAGTAGGTTTTTGTTTTTTTAAACCCTCTTGAAAATCATAAAGTGACATGTACAAGATGACTCATAATTACTGTCATTTGATAGCCAAAATTTTAGAGATTTGTCGACATTTATCGATAATAGCCAACGATAGCCGTCGACAAACCAATGTTGGAGGACTGTGACGTATAGACGTCTACGACAATAGACATAGGGCTATGGTCGTAGAAAATCTGCCGATGGTGTTTAGCTTTGTAGCTACTATTTTTAAGAAGATCTAAGGGACAAATAAAATGTATCTGGCATTTTTTATAATTTTTGTTAGCTAAGCTTATTTTCCATCTCTATTTTATCAAAAAATTAGGTTGTATATAATTTGGAGTAACTATTACCAGTTATGTAGTAAACCTTCTGCATCTATATGATTTGTGCGTACTCACAACTTTCTTTCCTCCTCAGAAATAATGATGTTCAACCAACTCCTTACAGAAGGAGATACGTGGGTTTTCGTATAAAAAGTTCAAACGTGAGTATTTGAGTTACCGCACACAAAACCAGTTTAGCTTGATCGCACACATAAGGTCTTTTCTTACAGATCAAGTATCAGCTTTTAATGGTCAAATGATTGTCTACTTTCCTTAGCATTATTACCACGTATAAAAAAGCTATTCCCAGCAAAAAAATTGACAAGATTGTAACGTATTCCTTGAAATTTGAATGTCGAATTTGAAACCGTTTGTATGCGTTGATGCCAAGTGGCGTCGAATAATGGCCTAAGAATCTACACAAATTTGTCAATTACCAAAATTCATGTATTTTTTTTGGATTAATAAACATTCATTAGATTGTAACGGACACTTCTGTTTCGTGAAATCAATTTTAAAAGGACTTTTTTGATTTTGAACCTTTTACATAATGGCTTAGAATATTTTTTTACACTCAGTGTCATATTTTATTCTTACAAGATGAAATAAGAAACTAAATATTGCGCACGGGCGGGATTCGCACCAGCATCTTTCTGGCTTACCGGGCCAACTGCTCTTCCAATGGAGCTACCGTGCCGTCGTACCGGTAGATGGTGCTTACGTCACGCAATTACGTATTCATAAGAAGCCGAGAATTTCGCGCGGTCGGACCGACGGCACGGTAGCTCAATTGAAAGAGCAGTTGGCCCGATAAGCCAGAAAGATGCTGGTTCGAATCCCGCCCGTGCGCAATTTTTGGTTTCTTATTTCACCCTTTACATAATCTTTTTTATACTATCTTTGTGCTCTGTATGGGCTTTTGTGATTTGGCCGCCAAGACCACAATACGGTCTTCACTCACTAACTTTAGTTAGTAAATAGTAAATAGGCTAAAAAGACATAAATTATGATGTGCCTCTGGAAAATGGAAAACTGTAAATTCAACGTTTTTCATTTACATAAAACAATTATGTTCTTATAGAAGTCCGTGAAAAATTATTGTTCTTACATACAAATACATGTCATTTCAAACCTAGAAAGGCACTTTTCATCACTGTTGGTTTTAGGCGAACGATGTATGGACTCGGAACAATGTCCTTTAATCGTGGTGTCAGTTCCATACGCTAGTAATTTTGTAGTTTAATGACTATAACTTACGTTAAAATCGTGTTTTGATTTAAGACTTGGAGCCTACATGCGAAGTACATCAAACATCATTAATATTTATGAAACTCTTAGCCCTTATTTACTCGATATCACTAATGGCAACAGGTAGGCACTCACCGGTGAATATTCACCTATGTTGTTTACTTAGTCTAATGGTACGGAACCTTTCGTTCGCGAGTCCGACTCACTCTTGGCCGATTTTTTCCTTTTCGTTCCTCTTTTTAGGGTTCCGTAGCCGAATGGCAAAAAACGGAACCCTTAAAGTTTCGTCAAGTCTGTCTGTCTGTCTGTCTGTCTGTCTGTCTGTCTGTCTGTCTGTCTGTCCGTCCGTATGTCACAGACACTTTATTCTGAAACTATAAGCATCACATAGCTGAAACTTGGTAGGTAGGTGTATCTTGTTCACTGCTTTCCGATTCAGATACAAAAAGTAAGAAAAAATAATATTTAAGGGGGGGCTCCCATACATGTAACTAAAACCAACATTTTTTTTTTACTCAAACCTATGCGTGTGGGGTGTCTATGGATAGGTCTTTGAAAACGATGTTGAGGTTTCTACAACCATTTTTTCTAAAAGTGTAAGGTTTGAGATATAGACGCTTCCAAAGTGGTAAAATGGGCGTCCCCCCCCATCTAACTTTTGAACTAAGAAAGTGGAAATTTTGAAAAAAATATATGATGTAGATCTCAACAAAAACTTGCAACGAAAATTGGTTTGAAGGAGATCGAACCAGTAGTTTTTGAGATATTGCACATTTTTATCAACCGCAAATATAACTTTGTCTTTCATACAAACACTATGAAAAACAAAGTTATTTTTGCTGTCACAATATATTGTGATGTTTTCGTTATGTGAAAGTAAGTGCACCCTGAATTCAGTTAAGGGTGGCACGGAACCCTTAATGCGCGGGTCCGACACGCACTTAACCGGTTTTTCATTTCCAATTCTTATTATCAAAAGGCTTGTGTGACGTCAAGAGAAAGCGAATTCGTTACAGGTTGCGTGGGTTAAAATAGGAGATTGATTTATGAGTTAGGAAACACCCACCGGTAAGGAACGTTAGTAGGCGGCCGATACCTTACGCATGTTTCCGATTAAATTACGCTACATACCTGAATTTGGAATTTCCTTTCAACGCAGGTAAATCCAGTTTCTGTTATTTGATTAAGATCGTCATAAAGGATGTCGTGTGATTGCGAAATAATAGTGCCTACATAATTACGATTGATCTAACATCAAATTGTTATTTTTTACTGTTTTTATGGAAAACAGAATTGTGCCACTATTCCTGTACTGGGCTGAACGTACCTAATATTTGGCAATTACTGGCTTAGGAGAAAAATAAACTAATTACCAAATAAATAATAGATATGGACACGAATCAAATACATCGCTCCGACCCAAAGTAAATATAGGCAACTATGATTTATTTATTGTCCTGACTGGCAATTGAACCCGGGACCTCCAAAATGGCTACTCCCAAAAACCCAGCGCGCTTAGGCCTTTTGCGTGGTGAAAAAGTACTTAAAACGAGGTTTTATTACGATTTTTTGCAGCAGGCGTACAAATGGAAGCTGCTTAGGTTGTATTTATACAGCCTTTTAATTTCACTTTCCCCATTTTTACATTTCTGTTAATTCTTCCATGTGAGTTTAGGACAATTAATTAATTTAAATTATTATATAACTTAAAATACTGCACGTGAATCAAAATATAACGTCATGTAATTTAAAACATAACATTGTGTGTATTATCCTAACAACCGTATTATTATCACCAGAAATTGAAATGCACATTCAATTTATTCTCACATCTCCTTTCAAAATGTTATGCGAGAAATAATATCATTTTACTGTCTTGGGTAACTTAAGCCGATAAAATATTCAACCCCATTAGGAGTCTTTACAAATTTGCTTGTTAGAATCATTTTCGTAACATTGTCAAACATCTTTAAATGATAATGATAATAGCCCACAAAATACGTTCAGAGTTGGACGGAGTTCTAAATTACTCCCTTTTAGCAAATTACAACATTAGTCGCAGTGAAAAACGATAGAGCAGGGAAGAAAGACTCTTCTCGCAAAATCCAACTAATATACATTCAACTTATATGTATGTACAGTTGGAGTTGATGTTTGCACGTATGAAACTTTTGCCTCACTTTTCGGTCCGTTATTTTTCGAAAGTAGCAGCCATCAATAAAACCTTTAAAAAAGATTCCTTGCTTTATTTTACAAGTAAAATTATCTTGGAATAGGCAGTTTTTTTGCGTGCACCGCTGTGGACCCAATTATTTATTTTATTAGCATATTTTGAGGATAGTAACTCAAAATTTTAAAATTTTGTTTATAATGTCCTTGCTGACTTCATCCGTGCCACGACTATAACAAGTATTTGCTACGAAATGCTTAAAATTTTATCAAAGTTATCTGCTTACTCATTTATTTAAATTCGAGGCCAGATATTTATCTTAAGGGCTGCTTTTGTATCTTAAATGAAAGATAATGGAGGTTTAAAATAAGCTATTTTATTAAAATTCGATTCAGCGTTCGTAATAACTGCAATAAAAAGTAAAGTTAGCCTGTAACGTCCTACTGCTGGGAAAATGCCTTACCTAAACTATGAGGTAGTTATATGAATGTGTGGTAGATATATGGTGAGGTTATGAGAAAGTGCTATACACAATTTATAACTGAAAGCAATATTTAAAGCTTAAGATTATGTTATGCGAAATGATGAGGTCTGGTTGTCTTGGTTACCAACCAGGAGCCGTATGTCATCGTAAAATTTTAAATGCCGTTGGATTATAATCTCTCTTGCGAGTTAACTGTCGATAGGTTGTGAACTGATTCAGTAGTTTATTATCTAGTTAAAGTTAACTGAAGAGATTTGATTGCCTCGTTGGTGTAGTGGTTCACTGGTACCTAAGAGGCCCTGGGTACCCGGGTCAGAATGAAATCAGTTATTCTCAAAAAATACTTAGAAATAGCTCGGAGTCAGGAAGTTGGTGGTGATTAATTGATTGATCCCTGGGCCTCGGAAAACGTTTGTCGTCGTTGGTCTTGCACCTGATCTTTCACCGATCATGTCGGATCTGCCGTCTCATCAAACATAGAGTGAAAGAACAGTGCTCTTATGTATTGCCCACATATAAACTATGTCCCGCGCTGATGGCCAATCTCAATTGAGATTGACCGCCGTGCTCTGATACGACCAGGGTAGGGTTGGGTTTGTGACCGGTAATTTACGAAATGTGTAAATTACCAAAAACACGTAATTTACTCGGTAAAATTACCGATGACCGGGAAAATACTCAAATGGTTTCAATTAATAAAATTTAATGAAATTCACTAGGATCCTTTACCAAATCGTCATGAATAACATTTCACACATTTTATACTGACTTGACAAGAGTTTACTTATTATCGTGCCAATAAACCGATCGATCATGTTGCTGAGTATTTTACCGCTATTTGGTAAAAAAAGAGTTTTTTACCATTCTTTACCATAAATTACCATATTTTTCATTACTTACCGTTTTTATTACTTACCCTGCCCAACTCTAGACCAGGGGGACGTTACATGTTGCTCATGCATGTCACATCATCATATTTTTAAATCGACGTCGTTTACATAGATAGATAGTTAATATTTTCCCGCGACATATGCACAGCTTTGAAGATATCACGCTCAAAATGAGCTGACGATGTAAAAACCATTGATCTGTGGATAGTTTGCAGACGCAAAGTCTCTCGGTCTATTGAGCGATTAGAGCAGTGTTTCTCAAAGTGTACGGTAAGTTATCTATAACGACGGCTGGTGGGCGTTAGTATGACGCTGTTTTGCTTACTGCCAAATGAGAATCATTGTCTATTAAAGGGTCTCTGAAATTTCATTCATGTCTGTAATTTCCTATGGCAGTAGAAAAGTTTCCGTGGTCAGTCACTTTAAAAAAGTGTATCACAATAATCTAACCATTTTACGAGTCAATTAAGAAAGAATCATCTTTTTAATCTCTTACACCTCTCGTCGTCTTTTGGTAGAAGTGACACCCGTTTTCGTCACTTAAAAAAGGAGGTAGGTAATCAATTCGATCTGAATGTATGTGATATTATTGGAATTGGATAATATTTCAGTATGATGATCTAGTTAAGCTTCCAAACACGTATACTTGGCATACGTTCGTAAGCGTATGTATGTTTGTATGTTAGTCTACGGATTTCTCGAAAACTAAAAGATGATTCTTTCTTAGTTCAGTAATAAATAAAATACCGCCTTCAAATAGCTGTTAAAAAAGCTCAAAGGACAAACAAATTAATTTGGAGTCCGTGCATGATGTCAAGCCTACATACAGTCGACAGCGCATCAGACTATACATTTTTGTACGAAAATAGCCCTTATTACAACAGCTTAAGATACCTCAGTGACGTAGCTTGACGTGTTGTCGTCCGTACATCACAGATGCCTGCACGATGTGCGTCTACATCGTGCAGGCAATTTGTGCAAGCGGTTTTTGTTGAAAAGTGGTAAGACGCAAGAGACCTCGCCGTACATTTACTTTAACTGCCTCGGTGGCGCAGTGGTTAGAGGGTCGCATTTTAAAAGCGACGTGCGCCAGAGGTCCCGGGTTCGATTCCCGGGTCGGACCAAAAATATGCACCTGGGTTTTTCTGGTCAGAAATTCTCAGGGAAGTCCGGAGTTTGGAAGTTGGCGGTGTTTCACCGCCGTGCCTCAGAAAGCACGTAAAGCCGTTGGTTCTGCGCCTGATCTCTCTCCGGTCGTGTCAGATTGCTGTCCCATCGGGCTATGAGAGTGAAAGGAATAGAAAGTGCACCTGTGTTTGCGCACACACTTGTGCACTATAATATGTCCCGCGCAGTCGGTTAGTCGTTGTGACTGGCCACTGAAGTTGAAATCCGCTAGGGAGACTATTATTATACTAACATACACACAACTTCTTAATTATATGGGCAAATTCTAAGAGAAAGCTGAGCAAGAAACTCAAGATTTATTTGAAATCTTAGCCTTAAGGAAAATGTAAAAGGGAGATGAAATGATTAATTTGTTAAAATTATTGTCGAGGTCTTAATTTATTGTCAAAGTGGGCAATGGGCCAATTAAGTTTGACAATCTCTGTATTAGAGGGTTTACAACATGGACTTAAGGCTTTAGCACTGGGACAGCGGTTTTGATTCCCACGAGTATTAAAAGTTTAAATCTTATTTTTAACTCTGAAAAAAAAAACTCTAGAATTAATCTTCTCGAAGTTTGGCAATATTTTCTTTTTTTCTTACAAGTATATTCCCGGGAGGGAGTTTGACACCTTCTATTTACAAAATAGGCGCTCTGTAAATAAGGCTCTGTAAAACAAATAACACGAGTATATCAACAGCTTGACAAGAAGACAAAACATGTATCACGGACGTCCTTCTCATTAGGCCCATTAAGCGTGTCCCATCTGCTACAATTTGCCCCTGACCATAATCCCTTAGCAACTTTAGGGTCTAGTAAAGTTTTGCTTGTAAATTTTGACAGGCGCTCAATTTTAATAAGGGCTCCAAAAGGTTTTGCAAGTAAAAGATCTGTCGGCCTTTGTAACGTATTATAGTGTGAAGGAGAATTAATTGAAGTATAGTTAATATGTGGGATATAAAGGACATTCGTAGTTGATTTTTGAATAATCTTCGGTATTAACTTGTATATTATTTACTAATTGAACGCGAGCTATATACTTTACAGCTCGTGAAAAATATTTTGTCAAATCTAAACAAAAACTGATAATATTTTATTCAGAAAAATTTTGAGCTAACAAACGAAAAATCAAGTGATTTGAATTGGTGATGCAAATCTCTTTATAATACATGTAACTTTTTTACTCAGCTTTTATCTGTGTTTGAACAACTCGTCTAGACTGTAATTTCTCAGAAATACTGCTCTCTTGACGATTTTATTTTAAAATTACTCGTAAAACATTTAAATATTTACACATTCAATTCTCGCAAGGGTTTAACGACAATAGTGTCGAAAAATCATTTGAGAAAGTCGCGTCAATCAGAGGGATTACTTTTCTCCATTTTTGAAATTGTGTAGCCATCTCTGTCACTCATGGCAGTACAACATTGCGAATAGGTGAGATGGCTAAAACAGATTTATAACATCTTCAGAGTAGTAGCCTTGCTACGACTTTTTCGTAGCGCTACGAGTATTATTTCGTAGTCACTTGGCGTAAGGCGTAGCACCGTAGCGTGTTGAATTTAAAATCCATTAGTTTTCAAGCTTATTTTACACAAAAAATACATCGAAAAATTGTTACAATGTTGAAAGGCTTTTAAAACATCATTATGCTGAATTCTGAAAATTCGAGAGCTTTTAGTTGACTGCAAATATGATATGTTTACATAATAAATTTTGTTTTATGTGAGATTGCTTCGGCCAAATTGACAAATATTGTGTGACGTTTGTATTAAAATGCAAATACAGTATTTATGTTTGAACAAAAGAGATATCAAATATTTGGTGTTTTCATTTATTTGAAACAAACATTGCGATTCAAAGGTAAAAACGCTAAGTAAAAAACTCGTGGGTTCGCAGAAGTTTTCCAATTTGGTGAGTAACGTAAGCTTCGCTTTATTTTATTAACCGCCTTTAAAAAAGGAGGAGGTTATCATTTTGTTTAAGGAAATCCAGTAATTTATTAAAGAATTAAATATTTTAGTATCGTGAGAATATTCCGTAGACTGCCGCTCTTAGACAAGCTGAAGATAGAGTGGCATGGAAACGCCTCGTAAGATCATCCACTGAGGCTTACCAAAACGGACACGACCTTCAGAAATGAAGATACGACTGAGAAGAAGAGAATATCCATGTGTATGTCGCAGCTATAACGGTCTAGAGGTGGCTTCTGTCAAACAAGTTTTTTCCGCGCTTAACAGACTTTTATGTTTGAAATGTAATCAGCGCATTGAATTGTTACATCATTTACTACATCGAGTTAGTGATTTTGATAAAATTAGGGACTTATAACTATAGATTATGTATCTGAGTTAAAGCATTTTAGAGCACTATGACCTAGTCAAGGTAACTACGTATACTCTTTATAATCATTGATAAAAAATTGCTCTTATTACAGGCTGTATATTGTTGATCTTGAAAACTACTTACTCCTGTAAAGGCAAATAGCTTGTGTGTGAACTTTAATTTGAATGTCACTATACAATCATAATAATATAAATTCTACTTGTAAAAGCAACTGTGGCAGAAAAAGAATCGAACCATGTTGCTTATGCTATCTGGGCGCATGCCTAAACCACTCGGCTACCGACACATTGGCAAGTTGGTTGAATTTTGCAATTGCTTTCTTTAGCGCGTAGGCTGCGTTAGCATTCTTCTTCTTCTTCTTCTTTTCGAGTCAATGGCAATTAAACTTTGAGTGGCTAGGCTGACTGATTCTTTCACTACAATGCAAACACCTAAACAAAGGCGTCAGCATTAATGTCGCGAGAATGCTCTCTCAACATCCGAAGGTAGTTTATCACATTGAGTTTTGTAAAGAATTTATCAGATTCATTCTGAACCTTTCCTTTTATAGCTGCTTCGTAGCACGGCCCTTTACAATAAAAACGTACATTGAACACATAATGGAAAACTTTTCCTGACGTAAACTTCTCCATGTGTCGCGAGACCATTTTATTATTTATCAGCAAAAATACTAAGATATCTCTGAGGGCTTGATCGTTCGCCATACACTCAAAAGATATTGAACCCTGAACTCAGCTTACCGCAGATTACATAACCGATACTGTGAAAGATCAAAGCGTAGAACGTTTTACGAAATAATAAACTTACAATTTCAGTTTTGGATACGGTCTATGGATTTAATATCGGTCTTTGTTTTTTTGTCAATCTCTATGACCCACTTGTGAAAGTCAGGGTTAGTGAAGTTCTTCATTAAATCATCATTTTGTTTCTCATAACATCAAAGGAACTGACAGAGACAGAATGATGAATTGAATAAAATTTGTTCAGTTAGACATCTTTTGATTATGAACATCACTTAAATGTTTTGACAATTGATTAAGAAACATATTTACTTACGTTAATTAACATATTTTTTTTACATCGAGTAAATATCATAAATTAAACAAATAATCTAAAATGAATATCTTTGATTAGCCAAAATCTACAACACAAATACCAATCAGGTTTGTCTTAGTTCACTGCACTTTTCTGTTATACTCAAGAAGTGTAACGACAGTTGTTGCTGATGATAAAACTGATTCTGATATTTATCAAATAGTGGCTTTGTATTTTTAAGGTAATAATGTTCATATTTTACACAGCAACCGATCGTAAGCGATCTCGCGGACGTCCATTGCTGCATCTTTAGTCAAAGGGTCTCCAATCTTGAATCTTCCTATAGTTGTTGTTAATTAGTTAAAGATATTAAATAAGATAAATCCATGGAATTGTAAAACAAATTAGGTGAACAAAATAATAGCTTCTAGGCTTTTTCCTCTAGCCAACCGAGCCATCTGCCGTCAAAGTCGACATAACATCTTTATAAATATTGTATTTTTCGTATAACAAAGTTTCGGGCGCCCAGGGGAAATGCGGTGTAAGTTTGTCTTTCTAATTTTCGCGATCCAACCATCTCTGTGTGTTTATGTATTGCGATTGGATTAAGTTTATGTTTGCTCGATTTGTTGGGAGTCGAAGAGGATTTAGGAGAAGTTATAAACGTGTTTTTCTTAAATAAGTACCTGTTAAATAATTTCCTCACCTGAAGGTTGGAAGATATTGCTATAAGTAATACGATAGCCCCAAGTGGTACGCTACTACGTTATATTTAAGATGTTATCCTGTATTATAAATTGTTAATGATTTGCAATAAAGCATTATTATTATTACCTATAAGTGACGGATGATGTAGCCAAGATTTTGCCATGTCGCATGCGGAATATGACATTTGCAGCATGTGACACTGGCATATGCTAGCTCTAATAATATACAATGCGACAAGAATCTTCTGGCCAACAGATGACATTGGGCGCTAGCATTAGCCAGAGCAAGAAAATCTTTAACGAATATTTTTAACCCAAACGTGGCAAAATAAAAAAAAACTTTATTTAAGGAGTTTAGCTCTACGGTATTTAAAAACAATCATATTAATAGTTTACACAGAACACGTACGTGAATAAAACAAAAGGGAAAATCGGAAAATCTTTTGTAAGATTGGGGAGATTTCGCTACACTCGGTCTGGCAACCGCATTTTTGTATTTGACAGCGTTAGTTCCGACTGTCACCGTTGGCCAGAAGATCCGTGTCGCACTGTAGCTAGATGTGATACTCGTAGTTGCATACTTAGATGAATACTTTTTTATGATAGTTGCATCCTTGTCGGTATCGTTCAAACGCATCGCTGCCGCATGCAAATGCGTTAGTCTAGTGTACTAACAACGGTGTTTGGGTAACTTGTCATCAAGTCACACGCATTTATCTTCGAACCATCAGTACTATAGATTAAACAAATTACTCCCTTCAACCAGCACCTGCTAATAGATAAAGTTTCCGTTTGTATGTCTTAACCGAAGTTTCCCAGTCAATTTGTCTTTACACGGAATTTTCAATCACCCTGTATAAATAGAAGATTCTCGCGGGTAGCTGTGAAATCTGATGAGAAACTTCGCAAATGGCCTTGAAAAGTAACACTGAGTGATCAATGATTATTATCGTTCTGTGATTTAGAATAATAAGTACATTTCGTAGGGAGGCGTATTGCGATCTTGCTAGGTAGTTCAATTCCCGCTAAGTCGCTAAATTGGTATTGCGGTCCAACTTAATAAAAAAAAACTTTTGCACTCATGCATATGGTAGAAATTGAAGACACGGGATTCGGTCGGAATTGAGATATTATCGCAATTTGAAAATTGTTAATCTATTTAAAAACAGAACAGCTTAACTGTCAAAGCAAGATCGCAATACGCGCCCAGACGCCGTACTCTGGACACAAAACCCGATCCAATGTATATAGCCATCCCTGTCACACGCATACACGGCCTGGTACGAGTGACAGGGATGGCTATAATCATTGGATCGGGTTTTGTGTCCAGAGTAAGGCCACAGTAAGGTAGGTACGCCACTTGTACTTTGAAGAGACTATTGTTTGATTCAAAATAGTCAATTGTTTGAATATCAAGGATAATGAATGGGAAGCTTATTATGAATAGACAACTAGTATTAGTAGAATTTAGAAGCTAGGCAAGCTTCATCAGCGCAGAAATAATAAAGCTTTATCACCATGAAATTTAGAAAGAATATATGATATTCTTTCGGCACACAAGAAAGTAAAAGAAAAAAAAGACTACTTAACTCATAATATTGAGTACATAAAATGTTTTAAGTTTGACGAAACGAACTTGGCCGTTTTTTTTCGTTCTTACATTAGCGTACATAGTTTATCCAACAGTAAATGCGTTTAAAAATGTATTATTCAACCTCTTGCTTTATTCATGTGTATTTAACCATACTCGGGATAGCCGCAAAGCTCCAAACCCCGCATTATCGAGACCCTTACATTTACCTGTGAATATACAGCGTGTAGCCTGTATTAAGAGCAAATAAAATTATCAATGATCCTACAGAGTATACGTAGTTACCTTGACCAGGTTATTGGGCTCTAAAATGATTTGACTCAGAGATATTAGTAATCCAAAGTTATTATCCCCAAGCAATGTATATCACAATCGGTAACTCGCTGTAGTAAATGACAATGTCAAGTTCTATGACTGGACATATTTGTTTGCAATATTTTTGGTTCGATTTATTTTGTTAGAAAATAACAATAAATTTATTTTTCATCATAATAAATTAAAACCATTTAGAATTGATAACTGGTTACTTAAAGGGCCTAAATTCGATATTTTTAACTCATATCACAGGCCACACCCTGTATATTGACCCTCGTAATCCTTCACCCACCCACCTGCCAATAGCCAAACTTCGTTTATTTACCTTTGACTTGCCCAATTTGTCTTCACAATGATTCTGGGGCACCCTGTATAAACGGAGCGATATTAGAAAATTGTACGTACTTACCGGCTACAATAGCAAACAAAATTTCATATTCTTGACATTTCGCCTCGATCGTATTATTTTCTGCTGCATCAAACATCCTTTTATCTTATGTAGCTATTTCTTTAATAAATCGAAAAAATATTTGTATTTTTTTTGTATTGTTAAAAAATTGTTCTCAATCAATAATACAAACATCATTTCATTACATGTCGAATATTGTAATCAATCTTTTTATAACATTTTAAATAATATAAGTGAGTGTTGTTACCTATTTGATTTGAAAAGATCTTAATGTTCAACGACGAATTTTACCTAAGAAGGTTGTAAGATTTTTGTTGTCTCGTTAAAATATTAATCATTTCGTAATAAAGGAATGTAAATATTGTTTACAATATTGGACAGGCAAAGATAAACTGACTTTACACAAAAACACGAACTTTGTCTCAGTGTTTTTTGACCGCTACCTGGTGTTCCGCAGATTAAACCCTGTCGAGACTTCTATGAGTATATGACGTATGGATAGAGCTAAAATAATTTGATTCGTAGGTTCGGTAGGTAGCTTTACAATCATTTAAGACCCTGCTGTGTGTTCGTCCGTTCTGTAGTTGCTATTTTTTTATTTTTTTTATTTAATCATTTGTTTCAGGTACAATATATACCTTAAAGACTAACATAAATATTTATAATAATAACACAAAAAAAATATAATTCAAATAATACACAATTTTGTCGGCGTAGTGTTGCGCAACTTGTGTCAGGTAGCCGTCCACGAAACCGACGATATACGACACCCCTCGAATTTATGAATTTATAAACATTTTTACCTCGCTGGTATTGATTTTGGCTTAAAATAACTTGTAACATTGGAACATCATCAATTTTCATGACGACCACTGAACTGTGTCTTATTCCGTGCTTGAAATTTTAATGAGCTTGAAATTCACAAATAAACTGTAGTGATGGTAATTATTATTAACTGTTTTAGTATGGGCCAAATGTAAAAAAATATAATCTCCATTATGATTTTGTTAAAAAAAAATCTTCCACCTAACGAAAATATCACAATATATTTTGACGGCAAAAATAAATTTGTTTTTCATAGTGTTTGTATAAAACACAAAGTTATACTTGCGGTAAATGAAAATGTGCAATCTCAAAAACTACTGCGTGAATCTCATTCAAATCAATTTTCGTTGAACGTTTTTGTTAAGATCTAAAAATGGCCCCGGTAGAGAGAGTTGTCATTTCAAGTGATAATAATTTGAAATGTTTCGACTTTCTAGATAGATACGCTATCCAACACAAAAATATTTTTTCAAATCGGTCAAGTAAATCGTGAGATTAGCGTCTTCAGCTTTATAATTAAAGTAGATTAATAGTTGTTGGCATTTATTAGTATTTGTATAATAGTTGAAGTGTCCAATTAAATTTCTCCGATGTAATATCAGCCTCAGCCGCGTCGGAAATTACAAAACAATTCACTCTCACAAACTTGAATAGCACTTTATTAACAAAACCATAATTCAAACTCGCTCGCTATAGCTAGTATAACAAAGGGTAGTAATAGAAGGCTCAATTTTATCAAGGCAAATAATAATGATTTATATTATACACAATGTTCTATATCTTCTCTCTCGTAAATAAAGTCATGTAAAACATTGCCGGGGCGGGACGGGGCCGGGGTTAAGACGAAGTTCACTTGAACCACTTGTTTATTATAAATTGCACTTGAGGGAAATAATGGTTGCTTTTGATCTAAGTTGTTTATTACATGTCTATAGCTAGCGTTCAAGCATTTAGACTTATAAGTCAAAATTATGTACGGAACCCTCTTGGTGTGCGTGCCCACCTCACACTTGGCCTTTTTTACTAGGTTAATTAATATCCAAGCTTAAGTAGAATAAAGCTTGGTGAAAAGTTATTTCTTCCTTTGCTTCCACTTTGAAGAGATATCGTACATATGAACCCTATGCTAATGATTTAGGAGTAGATACAGAACAACAAACAGACGATTACATTTTACATTCATAATGTCGCTACTGCGTAGTGGCAGCGCTTTGGCAGTGATATCTGTCTTTTGTGGTGATACCGAAGTGAAGAAACCTACGGCGTGGTCGTGTTTGGATGGGTGACCATTCCAACCATATAAGTGACGTATATCACGAGTATCTCCGTGTTTCGGAAGGCACGTTAAGCAGTTGTTCCCGGCTAATATCGGTTGATATTAGTCGTTAAGCCTAGTCAGAGACCCTATGGGCAGCTTGATTAAATCTGACAGCAAGGTTGGTCGCTTGCCTTGCAAACACCTATCCACAAATCCGCACTGAGTCCGTATGTTACTATGGTGGAGTATGGCTCATACTACCTCACATTGAAGGTAAGGCAGTGGAATGTTTACAGGCTGACTTTACTTTTACTTTGTTTTGTAATTCGGATGTCAAGGCCATATTGTTATGGACTTTCTAATACATACTCCCATTGTGTTAGAGCATTCCCACCAGGAGTAATATATCTCAATTACGAAAGTATAATGACTCATCCTGTAACCTATAAATCATGGAACTTTTGGATAACCCCCGCAAATAAAGGCGGGATATTGATGGGGTGACCATGGTTAAGGCTTGTTAGAGGAGACCATTTTACTGGAGATCCAAAGAAATTCATTTTTTGTTATTTAAAGGCGTTTCAACAGTAAAATAACTATAAGGAAACTTTATGTCTGTTAAAATGCGTTATTCATGTTAAACTATGTTATGCTTCTGACGTGTGTTAATTTGGGTAGGTAGGTAGGTAATAAATAAAAAATAAAAATAAAAATAAAATAAAATAATTTTATTTCAGACAGGGCCCATAATAACAAAATCAAACTAAAAATTTATAAAATCGAAATTTAAATACGATATTAAATTAATTAAATGAAATAAATTAAAATACAAAACCAAATTAAATTAAAATACAAAATTAAATTAAAATACAAAATTAAATTAAAATACAAAATTAAATTAAAATACAAAATTAAATTAAAATACAAAATCAAATACATAGAACTCTTAAAACAATATTAATTAAGATATCTGCCACGCTCTGGGGCACCGGGCACACGCACATGTGTTTGTACCCAGTGCCGCAGAACGGGGCAGTCCGGCTTGTCACTTAGGACACTCAAGATAGTGTTGGAGCTCCCGCGCACTATAACTATATATACTATAACGTCTATTATATTATCTAGGCTTGAGCTGAGCTGTAAAAGTATTTTTTTCGAGTCATACCTACAGGACATGCAGAAAAATTGTGATGGGAGCAGTAGAATTTTGTTTAAATATACATTAAAGAAGCCGCAAGATATTATAATGTGCAATAATAACATTACCATTATATCAATTTTTAGGTTTATAAATTAAATAAGCATAAGGTAAAATATATATATTATATACTTACATTGATTCCAAATACATAAACAAGTCAAACAGTGTATAGTCAACACGTTTTGTGATAGTATTGAAAGGGCTAATTCAGCACAATAAATTAATCATTTTTTGTAGAAAACACTTTGTGGTTTTATCCGCTAGTTTTTGACAGAATTGAAGACTGAGGACGCTGATAAATTATTATCACTTCAAACGATTTGACAGATTTTAGGTATTTCGCAATTATTCAGACAGAAACTTACGCAGTTTGTTTTTATTAACCTTAGGGTTCATTTCGTCTCAAAAAAACATTTGTCTCAACGCTTAGCGTTGACATATGTTTCTATTTTTATTTAATAAGTTATATGATATATGTCAGTTCAGGTTATTTCATAAGTTTTTATGTCAGTCCAGTTAAGCTACTGCATCCCATATTGACTGTAACAAAAGAATGAAGCAAAGTTGTGAAACATGTGACTCATTTTAACCAATCCCGATTCCAGGTATAAAATATCGACACAAAAAGGAGCATCAACAACTCAGTCATTTCACTTTGCAAATTCACCTCGTACGATGTGGAAGTTTATTGGAGAACAATTCGGCTTTCGGCAGGATACAACTCTGCCGGAGAAAAAACAAATTCTTGAAGACAGAACATTATCATCACAAGGAAGTCATTCAATGTCGGATCAAGAGATATACTTGCCTCAAGAAACAGACCTATCAAAACATCTCAAGCTTGTCGCCTTATCGAACGATTTGGAAGATAAATCTCCTCAAATGGAAGTCATAGAGCAGAAGCCATCGCTCAAAGAGGATCCTCAACCACAAGACGACTTGGTCTTAGAAGAGGTGCGCTTACAACTAAAGGATTTTAAAATAGAAATTCCTGCTCAAACTAAGGAGCCCGGGTTACTAGACAGATATAAATTTGGAATTAAACTTACTTTTACATGCAAAAAGACGTCTACTCCGTTCTAATCAGTGTCAGCAGTGAAGAATTCAGTGTAATGTAATTTGTTTTTTTTAATAATTATTTATCATTGGTTCAACAAACATTTTGCTGTCGCAGATCTCTTCTGAGTTATTTGCTTCTATCACTTCTCATTTATTATGCGTTTTTAAAAGGCTTGGTAATATAACAGTTTAATTATAGGAATAGTTAATTAATCATTTTTATGGTGATATTTTTTTTTTATTGACACAGATGATTTACATTTTAAATCATTATTTTGTTGACTAACTTTATTGCTGTGTATAATATATTTTAACAATTTTTCAACTTCAATATTTCACATAATTTTGTGATTGCAATAATAAGTAGATTTACGCGTAAACTAATGTTACTCTGTGTACAAGGAAAGATATTTTAGTAAATATTTTTCACAAGTAGGTAAATATTGTTTGTTTTATTCATTGCGTTTTATGCTTTGTTTTATTCGTATGCCCTAAATAAAATTATTGAAAAATTAAAAAAATATGCCCTTACATGTTAAAATGTATTTGCTGTCGTATCGTGGCCTTTAGCCTTTCTCAAGAAATAAGCTAGTAACAATAAAACTTGGGTGAGTAATTTTTGAGATTAGCGCGTTCAAACAAACAAATTTTTAGGTACTATAATATTAGTATAAAAAATTGGCATTTAGAAAAACAGCGTGCACATTTTTTTAAATTCACTTCTGTCCTCGCCTGTACGAGAAAGATAACCAGATATGTCCATGACACGGTCTTATCTTCACGCTTGGACAAAGATGAATCGCGTAAGAACGGGATGGTGCTATGCGCTGGAATAGCTATTCTATGGGAGCAGAATTTGTTCAATCATGTATGGGAAATGTAAAGTTCAAAGAATAAATAGATTTATCATACATGTCAGATCCCTTTATCAACTAGAAATGAGCTGATGATCTTCAAACAGCTGGTTTTTTTTTATGAAACATGGCTATGAATACTTGAGATCAAATTGTCTATGACACATAAGAAAACTAAACGAAATCCGTTCATCCGTTTGGGAGGTACGATACCACAGACAGACACGTTAAACTTACAACACATATAACATTAAACATATCGCGGGTTCGAATACCGCAAGGGGCAAATGTTTGTGTGATAAGCACGAACATTTGTACCTTAGTCATGGATGTTATATGTATTTAAGTATTTATGGAAGACGCCCCCGTCATAATCGTTGTCTGTGTTACGAACACAAGGAAGAAAAATTCCTTACCACGAAACCAGACAATTGGTGTGTTGTCTGGCGCATATTTATATTTTATATTTATTTAAAGCATCTACTCTCTCCAAAACCTGATAGTGAATGTCACTGAACTTAATTTTTAAGAAATCTACACATTGTTTTCTCACCTTATGCTTACGAATAGTTCTCTACATCCACACCAGGAATTAGGTTAGTAAGCTGAGTCTGCGCGATACATTACGCGATGTAGGTCTGTCTGGTCATAGAGTAACAATCACACAGAAACCCCATTCGGTAGGAAATAAAGTAGAAAATTGCGCAATCAAAAAAAAAAAATCTTTAACCTCTTAAAAGCTTTGTACATTTGTATATCATAAATATGTTTTTAATCATTACCTGTGGTTTACCTCTGTTCACTGCCACATTTTTAACCTAACCTTGAGTTCCATAATAATAAAAAAAAACTCCAGTACGATGCTTTGCTTTCATTTAATAAATCAATTTTTCTGATCGTACAAAAATTATCAAAGTAAACAATAGTCTACTAGCGTTGTAATTACAGGAAAATAATATTAATCTTTTGGCAACATTAAGATTTGATTGTGCTTATTTACTAATTTACAAATCTGACTACATGATCAAGTTTTATGTATAGGACATTCTAAAGGTAGAATTTTTCAAACTTCAAAAAGGAGGAGGGCCCATTTTCGCATGTGTCGTTTTCATTTTTCAAGTTGTAACTGTAATACGTTGTAACTGACTGAACTGTCTAGACTAGAAGCTATCTACTCTTTGACATACCTGATATCTAGAACTGGGTTCTAGATATTGCCAGACAGACACGTGCAAGGCAAGCATATAGATAGAAGGAAATACTGACTAGGCTTTGTTAAAAAAAAATATCAATATGAATCATTCCTAGGACATATTCTTTTAATAAGGCTTATAAGGGCCCAGTGTTTGTAACACCTAACTTATACATTTGAATTTTAACTGATTATGTGTTATAACACCAACATTGCGTAACCTACATCAAAATAATTAAGGTAATTCTGGTAAGCAACCCCCTTGTCAAGCGTGTGCAATGAAAAAGGAAAAAAAAACAGCGCATATCAATTCTTTATATCTTTTTCCTTCTATCGATTTAAGCAACTCCAAATTTTTCCTTCTTTGACTATTTAATTATTGCGCTTGAGCAGAACAGATTAACTTGAATATTTTTCCAATGACGGCAATAAAAGACCGAAAGATGCAAGGTGAGTTTTCCTATATTTTTACACAACATTTTATTGGATTATTTTCATTATTTGCAGTCCATTCTATTTCTAAGGACGTTGTTTGCATAACCTATAAAAATATAATCGCTGTGCAGCACATTTATTTTATATTTAATTTTAATACTTGAGAAACATTCATATCAATAAATTTATTAGGTAATTTTGTATACGTACGAATGAAACGATAACTGAATAAACATAAGGAGGAAACGAAGTAATTACAGACTCTTAGCGAAACCACTACTATTTGTTATGTAAATTAATTAACCTTTAAATTAAAATATAATTCAAATTAATGCTAATAGAGACGTCAAGGGCAATTTTGGGATAATTAATATGAATCCGCCCCAGTGTCAATAGCCAAAACAGAACAGATATAATAAATAAAAATGAAGAAAGTACCACCTAAAAATTATGTAGCAACAAAAGCATTAATGTTGTATTTGAACAGTATCAGAACAGTATCAATCAACGTGCAAGAAGGGTAGCATTATGAGAAATTAAAGCAAAGCCACCTCCTGTAATCAGTCAGGTATCAAGCGAATGCCGAGAGTCGCATAACAATGGAATTTTTATTGTGTCTCGTTTACGCATACTTGACGAGTTAATTAGAAAATAAGGCAAGTTTGGAAGAGGCCTTTGCCAAGCATGAGGATCGGTAAGACCTGGAGTGAGATCAAACGAAGCGACACTTATGATCGAACGCCATGGAGAACTGTTGTGGTCGCCCTCTGCCCCATCTAGGGGACAAATAACCTAAAGTTTGCCGAGCGGTGGAACACAGACTGCATACGAAAAAATGCCTAAGACCACACCTATATTACAAGCTTATGTATATACGTTACTCGGAATAATATCAATAATTTTATTGCGTAAAAAGTGTTGTTATAACAACGTATAGAGAAGCAAAAATGTGTCGCAAATACGACGGCAAGCTTGTGACGTATTCCTTGAAATTTTAATAAATAACAGAAAAAATCAAATTTACTTATAAATAACCCTTAACCTAAATAATAAATAAAATAAAAAAAAAGAACTTATATCTACTATAAATAAAAAAGTCTTCTAAATTTCCGCCGCTTGGCGGCAGGGTGCCCAGGAGGCTGGCAGCATTGCCTCTTTGTATGGCCAGACTGATTCGCTGGCCGAGGTAGCTGCCAGCCCAGCTGAAATTTTAATATCGAATATGAAACTATTTGTATGTGTTGATGACAAGTGGCGCCAATTCATGTGACACAAGATTTGTTTGTGGTGTCATTTCCTTGCTTGTAATAGGAGTTGCAATGGTTTTACTGTTTAATGTGCGCTATGTCACAGAATCCCAAAATTCGGATCATATTTAATTACAACCACTATTTTGTCATGTTAATTGATCACCTTTGGGCTGGTAAAGCCGAATTAATGACGGCATCTCGTTTATTCCACATTTCATTACCATTTGCATACGTCTTATTTAATTTCGCTTAACATTAATTAAATAATGGTTTTGTTTTGGGATGAATCTGTCTTGTAGTAAAAAGCAATGTTATTTTGTGAAATATTTTATTGCGTACCAACCAGTCAGTTGTTGTTTACTACGTATAGAGAAGCTATGCCTATGATGACAAGATTGGGATGTATTCCTTGAAATTTGTATGTCGAATATGAAAACGCTTGTACATATGCGTTGATGACTAGTGAGTGACGTCAATTCATGTGGCACCAAATTTGTTTGTGATGTCAGTTTCATACGCTAGTAAAATAGTAGTTCGATAATTGCGTACAACTTACTTATGATATTTATTAACTGTGGTTATAATCTTGTGGCAAATCTCTTAAATTAAGATGTTTTCAGAATTCTTGATAGGCTGGTTTTAATATTAATTTAATCAACAACATCTCGAAGAACAGTGAACATGGAATAACCGTTGTACAGGGCCTGTAAACAAAATAATATCTGAGTACAGGGTTCAATAAAAATGAAGTACAAGTTCAAATAAAATTCAAATTGAAGACAAAATTAAATTAAATGATTTATATTTAAAGTAAAGTGGACAACATTAGACAGCGGATTCATTGCTTTGTTTCAAAACATAGCATTTACAATATGGTGTTATCAAAGCATGGTTGTGAAAAGTCTGCATCCAGTGTGATCCAGCGGTCTTACAAGGTCATTTTGTCCGTCTTGCAAATGGACGTCCTACGCTGCGTTTTTGAACAAAAGACCACAATCTAGAACGTTTCTTTCTTAACGACTATTATTAATTCTTAGCCCTTTTTCTGTTTTACTGATAAAAAAGATGAGAAATTTAAGGAGCAATTTGGCTATGTTTACTTTCCATCTCACTTTACTATTAAGCAACAAGTATCAAACATATTGATCCGACTAACTTCACCGACACTTTGCAATCAAAGTTGGCCGATCATCCATGATACGCGATAGTAAGTGGACAAAGTGTCTTCGGATATTAGTTGTTGGAGGTCACTTCGATTCAGGTTAATATTATAAAGTTTTAGGGAATAGTTATGCATACTTTGAATTTTGGCTACCGTGGCTAATTGGATCAAGAAAGGTCAGTCGAACTACAAGATAATAAAGGGTTGTTTGTTTGAACGCGCTAATCTCTGGAACTACTGGACCGATTAAAAAAATATTTTTGTTTTGGATAGCTTATTTATCGGGAAAGGCTTTAGGCTATAAAATATCACGCTGCGACGGAAGGGGAGGGAGAAAACTCAAAAAGCGCGTACGCAGTCACAGAGGACCGCAAGTGCGTAATATAAAGATGTACTTTCTATTTGCTTTTCTCTTATAGTCTCACATCGACTCTACTTCATTTGGAGTTTAACATAGGTTTGATCCTGGTTTTGTTGTATAATAAAATGATGTAACAGTGACTTAGGAATAGCCAAATTGTTTTACCACCATGTCACAGAAGAAAATCATTGATCTTACACCCGATCTAATTAGGACCCGAACCATCTGAACCAGTCTATTTTTTGGCCCTACTGAAGATCCAAGACGGAACAAAGAGATATATTATGGAAAAAACTCCACCGACAAAGCATAGCTCTAAGATGATGATGATAGGGCGAAGTCCAAAGCTGTACATACCTGCGCAAAAGTCTGCATAGACATATAAGCAATGCCTCCAGCACTAAGCTTAAAGCTCTTCTGAGCGACGGTGATGACGATCAGCAGATCTTTCTGCATATCTGCTGGCCAGGACGTCCATGTTGACTCGTAAGCAGCTAAGGCTATACCTGAACTCTGATAGAAAAGGGGTTAATGATTCCCTTCCCGGGCTGATGTTTCAAAAATCAGATAAAAAGTTTTCGTTGAATCAAATAAAGTATTGATAATTTGAAAACTTGATAACATATTTGCGGATAATAAGTCGCTTTATTGTTTTATCAGTTAGTTATTTTTTATTTGCCCTAATCAATGCTAGTTTATGCTACTATAACTGAATGTAATACAGACTATTGTAACTTCGAGACTTTTTTATGTACGAGTATAAGGGTAGAAACTCTGATAAAATTAACAAGCAGTAGAGTTTAAGAGCTTTAAACAAAGCCAAGGAATTTTACTGTAAGTGAAAAGGTAAAGATTGGCGAAAATAGCATAGGAGCAAATGTAACTGCTAACACTGTTACCCAAATTCTTATTCACTAATAAATTTTATTTCATTTCTAGTGTGAACAAACATAGCAACATCGTATGATAAATGAAGCAATAGATAAGTGGCAATTAATTAGGTACTAACTTGATCCATCAATTCGTTTCCCAGATGACAGAAAATGTAAGCATTGAACAACGCTACACCCAAGAACGCCATAAACGATGCTAGATGGTTCTTTTGCTCTAATCCAATCTAAAACATATGCGATAATGTACCTACATTATGTAACTCTTTTTTTATTATTCTTGCTCTCTCGAGGATCTTATGTGTGCAAACGACTAGGCAATCTGCGGCGCTAATTACTCGGCACTAAAAATTTAACTTGATCTACCATCGACACGCTACGAAGAATGTAACTCAAAAATTCTTCTGATAATATATATATACATATATATTTATAAAGTAGGTATACATTGTATTATTACTCACAGTTGAAACCATTAGAGCGTTCAAACACAATTCAGCTGTCACTGCTAAGTTTTGAACAAGAAAATATTCCTTGAACACAGATTTTATTGACTTAGAATAGCTGCAAAAAGAGGGTTTATTAATAGCAAAATTCCTAAAAATTTTAAATACTCAAATTAAGACTATATTAAAATTTAAAAAAATAGAATCTCACTCCATGAGTCGAATATGCTTCTCAATAATATCTTTAAATTCCCGCCTCATATAACTCTCATTCTCTTCCGAGTATTTCAAAGCCTTAAGCCTTCCCTGCAACTGCATCAACTGGTCGCACATATACATAACTATACTGCACACAATCCCTTGAATAGCAATCGCTCGAAGAATACATGGCATAAAGAGCACTCCTAGAATTTGACTGGCCACAAACACCGTCCATTTGTTCCTTACTGGATCAAAAGGGAACCAAGCGTCAATCACCATTTCACCCTTGAGTTGAGCCAAAGCTTGAAAAGACCCTAAGATGGTAGTAATCATCAAAGTAATGACAACAATGTGATACATCATCAGTTTCTTACGCTCGTCATTGATTGTATCCCCGGAGTGAATAATCTCCGTGATGAGGATCTTGACATGTTTTCTTTTCAAGAAGAAAATGATGATTTTGATTGTGAAATTGTAAGCCACGATCGCCTTGTCCATATTGGTGAGGAAGATTATGACGTCATCGTTGGTCATGTACATGCCGATGCCAGTGAGGATGAGATAGATGAAAGAGAAGATAAGAAGAATAACCTCGTAGATACGATAAAGCCAATTCCAGGTCGAGGAACAGTTTTCTTTAGGCCAGAGCCCCACATAGTGTAGGTACTGTATGTTAAAGTCAAAGAAGTTAGCTGGTAGATTAAATGAACTGACTGCAAAGACGGCCATTGTTGAAATGCTAAGGCAAAGATTGATTTGGTCAAGGATGTAGAAATAAATGGACATGCTCATATGTTTTTTTTTTTTAGAATGTGTTTACTCTTGACTCCAGATCAAGCCAAGTGCGACTAAAACGGAGTCAAAGATGGAACGAGCTCGCCCAGAAGAAGCCTATTCACTCTAACTTTGAATAGATTCGGATTGTAGGCACTAGGAAACACCGACGCGGGCAGCGAGTTCCACTCCTTTGCCGTGCGCATTATAAATGTTGATGAGAAGCGCTTCTTTTTTGTTTTAGCTCTCTAAGCGCTTCTCAGATCGTGAAGTGATATTTCGTACTGCTTAGTTGTGCAAATCTGCGCAAAAAAGCAAATCAGTGTTTTGATTTTATTTTAGGGTTTCTATACTACACGGAAGCATACCATGATTATGTTAGGAACGTAAAAAAATAGTTGTTTCAATACAAATATAATTATGACCATGAATATGCGATAAGATCGCTTAAATTGTACATTTCCCTTAAACGAATTTGTTAAATTACGTTATGTGCAATAAGGAGTTATCTCATCTTGAGACACTGTTCTCACTAGATCGTTCCGTCACTGACCAACACCGTTGCGTACGTGTCATGCACAGAGCGTGTCAGCACGGGCACAATACGCTCTTGCTCTTTCTCGCTCCATATTATTGTAACAGTGAAACAGAACATCAGAAAATATAATATTGAATGCTGTAGATCCTTTCAGAGGGCAAAGTAGAGCGTATCGTATTGCTTTTCGTTTCTGATATGCTCCTAGTATGGTCAGGGTATGGTAGGGTATGGTGGGCCCAGACCTATTATGTGTTAAAAATAAAACTACATTTAATAAATCTTATAATTGTTCTTTGTCTACAAACAACAAAACAAATGCATTAACTGCTAGAGCTAACTTGGTTTTTGGCATACTCTATTCTATGAGATTGCATTTCCTCTTCTCTTTTACCTGTATTACCACCTTCACCTATCATTCTCATATTCTGACATCCATATTTCTAACTTCTTAGGACTCATTACACAAATGCATTACCGTATTAAAAACTTCTCAATTGGATTAAATTGATACGGTAGCCAATGCTTATTGTTCAAATTAAACCGAGTTATAACTTTATTACGGCGGTAGTTTGCTAAAGTTGAATATGCAGACAGACAAGGTTGCTCCGTAATTTGAGTATTAGGGCTGTACAGGGTGACAGCCTGATTAGGATCATCATAGAGGGAAAAATTTAAGGCTAAAGGAAAATACGAAGACCTAGAAGAGCGTATATGACCCAAATAAAAGAAAAGTTGGATGTCGAGTCGTACCCAGCACGGAATAGAGATAAATGGAGAAAAATCCACCAACAAGAGCATAGCTATTGCATAAACAGATGGATAGATGGCGCTAACGTCACGAAATGACGTATTCATAAGAGACCAAGAATTGCGCGGGATCGACAGCACGGTAGCTCAATTGGAAGAGCAGTTGGCCCGGTAAGCCAGAAAGATGCTGGTTAGAGTCTCACCTGTGCGCAATTTTTGGTTTCTTATTTCATCTTTTGGCATTTCAATGACATCTAATAGGCCATAACAAATAAATAATTTATAATTATGTAAATAAATTAAATTATAAATTACTAACATATGTTAAGCCCTGTATAACTAACAAATTATGAGTTGATGTAACTTGACCAAATAAATGAATAAATTATTAGTATCTGAAAGTTAAGATTAAGATAGTATAGATGATGAAACCATTTTACGAGGATTGGATTTTACGAGGAACTTATTTCTCCACAAACTTTATAAAATACTAACAAAAATATCGATAATGAGCAGCCCTAAAACCTACAATTTCAGCTCTCACTCTTTATTTTCTACCCTCTTTTTACCCACGCCTCCAGTAACTCGCCAACGATTAAAAGTCAATGGACAAATTGTCCAACTTTGATTAAGGTTCGGGCGAAAAAGAAATGAGATTTTCAGCTTGGTACTCTTTTTAAATTGGGTTTTAAATGTGGAGAGTAATCACAGGTTGGAACATCAATTTCACACAAATAAGTTAACGTAAAGTAAGTTAAACCAAAACGACGAGTAGTGATAGTAAATAATTTAGTTTAGGTATTTTAAACTAATTTTCGGTTGCGCCATGTAACTACCCGGCCACACTTCATTTCTACACAGCCTTAATTAACATAGCGTTCAGTCTACCATGAGTTCTTTACTCTACAATAGATTAAAAAAAATGAATCATCATAATCTGTAGTCAAATACGGTCAAAATGAAATTCAGCGTAGGACGTCCACCACCAAAATGAGCCGACGATATTGCTTAAGGTCACGCGGCCTGAAACTGATATCTTGTTCTAAGTACAACAAAACAAACTTTACCGCGTTATTTATAATTTCACCTTCCAAATCTTAGCCGACAGTGGGCCTAATTCTAGTGATACACCGACTAAAACTAAAATTAAGTGTATCTTCTAAATAAACGAAAACAGACAACAATAATTTAGAAGTCAAACTAAACACCTATCAGTTGCGAATAAAATTTAAATCGTATCCAAAGACAGCATAGCGTTCGCAAAAAAACTTATATCTGGTTCGCCGTGGGGGAAAGGTCACCAGTACGCAAAACAGCTTAGCGGGGACGACACTCGCAAAAAAAATATACATGTGGTCGCCATGGGGGAGGCCTATGTTCAGTGGACGTCCTTTGGCTGATAATTATGATGATGATAAGCATCTGAGAGTTGTTTAGTTTAGAATTTCTAAATCATTGTAGTCTATCTCTTTTCTTTATTTAGCAGAAAAAGTAACATTTACTATAGTTTTAGTCCTTGCGTATTTAGAATCAGGCCCATTATAACGCCTAAGTTATGACAGGTTTCTGTTCGACCGCCTATCCTAAATTATGCGTAAACTTGTTTTAGATCTTTACTTGGCTTTTCTTAAATTTCTAAAGCCTTGTCTGGCTAAAAACCTGTCTTATACTTGACACCTTTGAGTTAGTCTTTAGCAATAAAACTAGTTTGATAACTTACTCATCATCATCTTCAAATTTAATAGCTAGGCTCTTGTCGGTGGTTTTTTTCCATAAAAACTCAAAATAATGGAAGATAGTGTGGTGGTTTACCTCTTGCTATCCACACCGCAGTTTAAGTTAACCGGGAGTTTCCCGCCTCTTAGTAGCAGTCAAAAGCCTTTCCTGATATACTATATCTTCAGCCTTCTGCCAGTTGTGCCTGATGTTACTGCTGCCAGAGGAACGCTTATTTGATGACGGCGTTTATTCACCGTGGCCGTGGCATAGAATCAGAAGCATAAAATGCAGATTATTTCCAAAAAAATATTTTTATTTCTGACGTATGGGTCCAATCACTGTATATATTTTTAATGTTTCTGACATTGTATATTTATTTACAATGTCAGAAACATTAAAAAAAATATATTGTATAATTGCAAAGGACAGCAACAAGAAGAAATATGACTTCCAGTAACATAAAATAGCTCAACGTTTACCAAAACGTAGTTCAGGTAAATACTGGAACTTTCTTCGAAACTTTGGTCATAAACTTTGCTTTCAACACTCACTTCGTTTGCAAACTTCGGTAACTTTTAAAATTTGAAATTCCGCCGCCATTTTATTTTCAGTGATAATTAATCCCTTGGGGGACCATTAAAACTTATCCGGGTTTATTGTTACATAAAGAAATACAGAAACAAAGGTCCTTTTTCCTCGTTTATTTTCAAGAACCCTCGTTTTGTCGTATATTGATGACGTAATCGCTTTATCAAATGTACCTTCTCAACTAAAATGTACCAGTACACTTGTCCCACTAAACTTTACCACTAAAGTCCTTTTTTCTTTGGTTGTTGAATAGTATAAACAATCTTTACTTCATTTTAAAATAAGGTTAACACAAAATGCACAATCTACAAAGGTATTCATTGTTAAATGGCTAGCTACTGTGACTAACTCTAAATTCTAGAAGTAAAATTAATGTATGTTAAATAAATATTAAAGTAAAATTAGTCCTTTAAGTTTTGCTGTAAAGGCACTAGTTGCAATGGTCATGTAGTGTTCATACAATTTGGTTGTCAATCTAGATCTAAGATACTAACCAAATCCTTGAAATTTCCCCGATTGTCAACTGTAGTATAGGCCAATTAAAATAAAATAAAAAACTACTGAGATATTTTTTAATCAATTTGTTAATACATTTATTCACTGACACGTTCCTACCACCTTAACGGGGGTTTATGTTATAGTATAAGATCCCAGGGCCCCCAGACGTTCCTTATTTTTGAAGTAATGAATTTCACAGTATAGACACTCTTATATGTGCTTAAGAGTGTGTGCATGCTCGTTAGCTTGGCTAGGCGGCCCGTTCGCAGGTAGCAGGTAGGAAAGGTAGACAAAAACTTAACTAACTTTTGTTAAATTCGAAGCACTGATTTTTATATATGTCACACAGAATATTATTAAAAAATAATATTTCATATTGACAGACCGTTTCTGTGGGCCGTAATTCCTCCCAGACGCTTTAAATTTTATTTGAAAAAAAAATGAACTTTTCTTACATTCGAAGTCTTCAATTTTAGATATGATCCTTGGGGCACTATTTTAATACCTTTTCTGGACAGCCAGACCAATCCAATGGGCCAGACTTTTTCCGAGACACAATTAAAATTGGAATTAAGTCCCCAGAAACATTTTTTTTTTGCCTACAAAGTGTACGTTTTCAACAACAAATTATTAAGTATATTTTCAAAAACAATTATTGAGAACAAATGACAATTTATTATTATTATTATAGTAATAAAAAAATACAGAAATTTTGTAAAAAATATTACCTTTTTCATGAGTATTTAATTAAGTCTGAATCTTCATTGTTAGCTTCATATGAGTTTCGATTTTCATCCTCTGAGCAATCCTGGATTTCAATATTCAAGTCGTCATCATCGTTATTATCGTTATTTGAATGTTCTGAAAATACAATTAAATTAAATATGAAAGAATTGCTCTACATGCTGCTAGGCTTCAACTTTTCATTGCTGGAGTAGTTCGCTTTTGCAGGGTGGCAAATTACATGAATCAATGTTTCTCACACTTTTTCTATTAAATTTTTCCCTCACGTCGGATACTGTGTAAGTATCAATGAAAAGTTGAAGCCTAGCAGCATGTAGAGCCATTCTTTCATATTTAATTTTATTGTATTTTCAGAAGATTCAAATAACGATAATAATGATGATGACGACTTGAATATTGAAATCCAGGATTGCTCAGAGGATGAAAGTCTAAACTCATATGAAGCTGACAATGAAGATTAAGACTTAATTAAATACTCATGGAAAAGATAATATTTTTACAAAATTTCTGTATTTTTTATTACTATAACAATAATAATAAATTGTCATTTGTTCTCCATAATTGTTTGGCCCATTGGATTGGTCTGGCTGTCCACAAAAGGTATTAAAATAGTGCCCCAACGATTATATCTAAAATTGAAGACTTCGAATGTAAGAAAAGTTCATTTTTTTTTTCAAATAAAATTTAAAGCGTCTGGGAGGAATTACGGCCCACAGAAACGGTCTGTCAATATGAAATATTATTTTTTAATAATATTCTGTGTGACATATATAAAAATCAGTGCTTCGAATTTAACAAAAGTTAGTTATGTTTTTGTCTACCTTTCCTACCTGCTACCTGCGAACGGGCCGCCTAGCCAAGCTAGCGAGCATGCACTCACTCTTAAGCACATATAAGAGTGTCTATACTGTGAAATTCATTACTTCAAAAATAAGGAACGTCTGGGGGCCCTGGGATCTTACTCTATTATGTTTTCTTACTATCGTAGTCTTGCCCTATCCAAAACAATTACTGAAAGCTCCTAGATTTACTTTACGGTTCAATGTCCCTGAATCCTGAACGTAGGATTGGTGAACGCCGTTAAGGTAATCCCCGAATTGTGGTCACGCCAAATTGAGCCCAATGGATGGTAAATGTCACACCTAGTTTGGACACAGAGTAAAAAGAATCAGTCTGAGAAGTGTGAGAACTTTCAGTCAGAAAATAGATTCAAGTTCCAAAATCATAATCCTTGATAATAAAAAAAACTCTATGTGGACACACACAACACACAACATAACACATACAATCAATTCAATTCTTGGTATGACGAAATGGAACGAAAGTCAATGTTTTTTTCTCTGCTGAATAAATGAATTGGCGACATATTGATGTCCCCGCTAAATTGCCTTTAGATTTTTAGATACTTACAGCTGTTTAGTTTGACGTTTTTAAATTACTTTAGTTTACATTTTATAATTAGTCAGAAGAGAAATTGACATTTTCTTTAGTTTTAGTCCACCGTACCGAGAATTTATCCGCATTGTGATCTCAATTTTGATTCTCAGTGATAATGTGAGTAATAAAAGACTTTTTAAAGCATTCATGTTTCTACGCTATGTGCTCTTTATCCCGTCTTTACGTACTGTTTAAGTGGTGCGTAAACAAAATGGCCCGACAATGTTCACCTCAATAAATTTTATACTCTGCGCCGTTAAATTAAGCTGTATAGCTTAATAGCTCGCTTTAATAGCTTTACCGAAAAGGAAGCAGAAGTCCCACAAAACCATCATCATCATCATCATCATTATCAGCCGAAGGACGTCCACTGCTGAACATAGGCCTCCCCCATGGCTTTCCACAACGACCGGTTGTGAGCGGTCTGCATCCAGTGCGATCCTGCGATCTTCACAAGGTCGTCTGTCCATCTTGTCGGCGGACGTCCTACGCTGCGCCTTTGGTCGAAGGGTCTCCAATCTAGAACTTTTCTGCCCCAACGGCCATCAGTTCTTCGCGCTATGTGCCCTGCCCACTGCCACTTGAGCTTACTGATTCGCAGGGCTATGTCCGTTACCTTAGTTCTTCTACGTATCTCCTCGTTTCTGATTCGATCTCGTAGAGAAACACCGAGCATAGCCCTCTCCATCGCTCGTTGTGTGATTTTGAGCTTCTTTATGAGGCCCATAGTTAGAGACCACGTTTCGGATCCGTATGTCATCACTGGTAACACACACTGGTTGAAGACTTTCGTCTTCAGACACTGAGGTAATTGAGACGAGAAGACGCCCTTACGCAGCTTCCCGAACGCTGCTTTGTACAGATATTTTGAACGGTGATTGTACAGATATTTTGAAAGTTTGTAAATTACATTTTATTAACATCACAAAGCCGAATAAAAACCGACATTCTCATAACGCCGTAAAAATACTTTACCCCTTTTCCATAACAGAAAATATAAGTTATTTTTACATTTAACCCTTAGGATCCGATCAAACCCTTCCTTAACTGAAGTACAAAAGGATCCGAATGTAATTTTGATCCTATCAAGTTGAGGCGAAGAATCTTTTAAACCTTCTAGCAATTACCGAGGTTCGATTACGGGATATTTTTTTGGTAAAAAAATAAAAGCCATTTAGGGAGTTCGCTTTCGAGGTTTTGATTTAGTTTAAATTGGATTTTATTAAAGTTTATTTAAAATAGTCTTATACAATTAAATAAGCTTTTTTAAATAATGAAATCGAAGTATCATAACATAATATGATCCTTCATATGTTGCTGTATCATATGATGCTTTTAAATGACTGAGTACTGATGTCACCATTCATCTTTATTGCGATGGGCTTTGAAGTGCGTACTATACTATACAATACTATCATTACTACCACAGTTGTATACTGCCACAGGTGTATTGCTGTGACCATCACCAAAATGATATGATTCATGATGGTCATTGACGACCTTCATGAAGGAAGATTTTTGCCGAAGGGTGTCGTAAACCGGCGTTTTCGCGGAAGTATATGCGACACCACGAACAACACAAAGTAGCGTGTATTGTATTTCATTTTGATTATATTGTATGTTAGTCTGTAAGGTATTTATTTTATGGGCCTGTATTTCAATATCTATTATTATTATTATAATGACAGCTTTTTAAACGATGTTGAAAAGTTAATCGAGATAGAGTGTCATAGAGGCATCATAAACCGTACCGGTCTATGATGCCTCTATGACATTTTAAAAATCAATTATGGCACATTGAAGCAATTTTACAAAAAGGTGAATAAGATGATAGAAAGCAAAAAAAAACAACAACTGTATTCATTATTTTTGTGAGCTTTGTGGCGTAAAATCGCCACTGTAATCGCGTGGCACATAGGAGTACACAATGACAAATGGTTTTAGTCACAGTCAATCTATAAAAAGCCTGTCCATAATGGCCGGTACACACACAGTGACAATTCGTCCTTCAACAGTGACTGACCGTTTGAAAACTAAAGCATTTTTAGGGTTCCGTAGCCAAATGGCATTAAACGGAACCCATACAGATTCGTCTAGTCTATCTGTCTGTCTATCCGTACGTCACAGTCATTTTGCTCTGAAATTATTTGCATTACACAATTGAAACTTGGTAGGTAGGTGTATCCCCCTCCCTTCCTCCTCTAACTTTTAAATTAAGTTAGTGAACATACGACGACGCGTTTGGTGCATTGGTTAGCGCTCCTAACTGTAACGCCGGCCGTCGCGGGTTCGAATCCCGCAGGGGGCAAATGTTTGTGTGATTAGCACGAACATTGTACCTTTGTCATGGATGTTATATGTATTTAAGTATTTATGAGAGACGCCCCCGTCATAATCGTTGTCTGGTACTTCGTAGCACAAGGAAGAAAATTCCTTACCACGAAACCAGACAATTGGGGTGTTGTCGGGCACATTTTTTTACAATAAATAACTATCAGGATCTTGGACACACTGTATATTGTAAAATATGAATCAACTGATTTATTTATACTGTGTGTCACCACCGGACCGGCAGACAAACCATGTCACGTACGATATTAATACCGGTTATGATGAGTAATGTTAGCATTCGTAACAGGATTGTCTTTTAGCCGATGTCTGGTGCACGCTGCTTGTGGAAGTGACTGGCTGTTTATACATAGGTTAGGGCAAGTAATATGATCAATGACTGTGCTTTTTCTTCCTTTTAATAAGATGAATGGGGTTGAGGTGGTGAGACAATAACATTGGCAGTACCAGTGACATAAATAAATGTGCAGCACCGTGGTTGGTACTTATTGGTAACATTGGAACCTTTGACCATGACATC
The DNA here is from genome assembly GCA_963584085.1 of Pyrausta aurata. Taxonomy (NCBI): domain Eukaryota; kingdom Metazoa; phylum Arthropoda; class Insecta; order Lepidoptera; family Crambidae; genus Pyrausta; species Pyrausta aurata. The sequence goes on along the minus strand of OY757275.1, from coordinate 8,555,893 downwards.
GAACTACTTTTCGCTCTAAAATTTTTTTTCTTCGTTATACAGGTTGTCCCATAAAACTGCTTGAAGTCCCAATCCTCACCCTGTATTTTCATGAAACAAACAACGGAGATTTAAAGAAGCCTCAAACCACAAGCAAACTGCCATTTTATTTTCTTCAATGTTTATTTTTAACTTCAACGACTTTTTCAAGACACATTGCTTCAGAGTTCAAAATGGATTGAGCTCGTAATAAACTCTAGATTCTAATGGCGAGAGTTAGATTCATTGGATACATTTATTTCTGTACTGAGACAGTTTCTCCAGTATGGAAGAGTTTGTTACAAATGGGGAGTCGTTGAAAATTTCTTAGATTTTATGTGTTCTTTTGCTTGGCATGTCAATTTTGCCCTAATGGTGTTGTCTTACAATACTATGGCATGGTTTGATTTATTACAAAGCACAGAACAATCGTTTAACCAAACATTTAGGTTATTTTAAACCTAAAATAAATAAACAAATAGTTTTATTTTAAATCTTATCTATCCGTGCTTCTTATGCTTGCAATCTAGTCATCTAAGTAAGAATATACATTTAGATGTTGGATTTTCATATATTTTTTATAATATTATATTCTAGAGCTCATAATTATTATTAGCACTGAAATAATTTCTTATTTAGGTACTAAATCTGCAAAGTGTTGTACCATGTGTATTGAACTCTGTACCATTGCGTTTTAGTGCGTCTTACGCCACCAATATTCTTTTAATTGCTTCAGTCTTAACGTATCACAGCACAGGTGCTACATTCGCAATGTAATCAAACAAATTGCAAGATTAATTACTACAGATATTACTCTAGAGAGCGTTTGAGTCTAGACGTTAAATCAAAATATTCAAATGAAGGTCTTAAGATCAAAAGTAATACCATGTAATAATCTGTAATCTGCTTGCAATTCATGTTTCGGTTGAATTGGTTGGTTGGTTGAACCCTAAAATTTTCGATTCAAATTGACAAACTCTAAATTATAAAAAAATACTGGTTTTTATCTGGTTACACTATATTGAAAAATTCCATATGTAATGGAGAAAATGTTTATATAGAACTTTCATTCATGAGAAGTTAGATATAATTATTGGTAAAACACAATTAAATCAATGGAAAATTCGAGGCACACCTAAAAAAACATTTAAGAATTGTTAGATTGTGGACTTTTACCAAAAACCTTAATTACGAGAGTTTAAATGAAATACGTTAACTGATTATTAAAGAAATTAAAAGATCATATACATAGGTACTTTGAAAAACTACCTATGAAACATAAAAACATACTTTTAAACAGCAATCGAAAGAGATTAGTATAGAAAACTAACATTCATTTTGAGCTATGAATTCCTGAGTTATCTGCCACTAGGTACCTATTACTCGTACTTCACAAGTGACTTTTCAAATATTGCAATTTTACGGAACATCGCTTACTGACTTTAAAATAAGCTACGATCAAAGATGGCGTCCATATTGCATAGTTTGTACAGAATTGCCTTTGGTACGATATCAAAATGTTATCTCGCGAGTGTGAATTTTCTTCACATACATATTTCATGTTTGATGCTCCTGAATTCAGTGGTAAACGCTTATTTTAGTATAGACTATTTGCTTTATATTTTCCATATATTTTCTAAAGACCAATTTCAAATTTAAGTCAATAAAGGAGACATTTTTTTCTTGTATGGTGGATGGGCCCACCCATAAATTGTGACGTCTAGTAATGAAGCATATATAAAATTGTTCCTTATAATGTCTTAAAAACATTAACAATATTAGTTTTTCGTTATCTAACGGGAATATTTGAAAATTCATCATAATTTAAATCCACACACGTACCAGTTGACGCACCTTTTTAGTCGTTTCTGAAAATCACAGTCGTTGAAATCTCACTGCACAGTTACACAATAACGATTTAGTGGAATGGGGCCGTACTTAATGCTTTTTGCTTCTATTTTTTCATTAAAAATCCGGAGAAAACAAACACTCAATTCAAAACAAACCAAAACAAACGGAAGGTGACGGAAAGCCAAACGCCAAACGGAAAGTGTGACAAATGACACTCCAGCCATTCCTGTCAATGTCAGTGATAGCTGTCAGAGTTGCTATCCGTTCCACGACTTTACTAGATAACCATTTTATGCAAAAATCTTAAAAAAGCAATAAAAATATTTTAAACGGAGGTTCCAATTGTTAAAAATAAATAAAAGTAGAAAAAACGTGATCTAAACAAAATCACGTACTTGAAATAATTGATATTGTTTTTATATTGACCAGCCTGTCGTTCCTTTACACGTATTTGTAAAGGAGGAATGGCGTGATGAAAAGTAGTCAACACAACGCATCTTTTAGTTTGATTTTATTATTCCGGTTTCATTTAAACGTTATCTTTCGTCTAATTGTCTAAAAAAATAAGTTATTAATTTAGGGTGTAATGTCATTATTAGACGCTACAAGTTGCTACTGTGCCCAAAAAAAAATGACTCCTTTATTTTGAATGAATAAAAAAACATTGATGTATTATGCTTACATATTTTTTAAAATAAACTATTTCATTTGATTAAAAATATAAGGACACGAACTTTCATTTATTTTACGAACTTTTATAACTTTCCTTACAACTAAAAACGAACTCTATAGTGGAGTAGCTAAGCGCTGAGTTTCAAAGCGTCGCCACTACGCGGTTCCGGGTTCGGTTTCCGATGGCGTCAATGAAGATTTTTTTAAATACTGTCCCGGGGTAGATGATGTGGTACCACTGTTTTATATCGAAAGTGCATATAAGCTACTTACCTTGGAGAGATGTTTGAGATTGATGTCCAATACTAATTAAAAAAAATGCAGGCTAGCAAAACATCAAAATGTACTCGCTTAAGCAGACAATACATCGAACGAAGGGAAAGTACGATCATACAACACAATGGATACGACTCAAACGATTCTAAGGATTACATACATTACTTTCCTAACCCTCCACATTTCCTGAAATAAGTTCACGCTAAATCCAACCGTATCGTTTAAGAAATAGAGAATATTTTTTTATGTGAGAAGAATAAAAAATACATGGTGAATTTTGCGATTATGCGTGACTCGTAAATAAATAAACTGATTTCCTTTGCGCTCCTAAGCGCGGTCTGATTCTGATTTTTTGCTTCAAGTCGTTACGATGCTGACGTTATGTAGTGCGATGATTGAATGAAGTTATGTGGTTATTATTATACTAGGAAATACCAAACACTATACATATATACAAGGTTTTGCATATATAGTCTCCTATGTGACGTTTTTTTATGCGATTTCGTCTGTCCTAAGACCAATCATAGAAAAAGGCTATTATTTTCCCATTAAATTCAGCCTTATCCAAAGTCATTTTGGTTATTTTCACATAAAAGGTTAAAAGGTCTCATAAAGGTTGGGGTTAAAATGGTTCTGTTTTTGGGATTTTGTGGCAGAAGCGGGTAAATATTTCCAGTTTCAATAAACTGAATCTTTACGTGAGGCCCATTATTATCAATTTGATGGTCCCTACTAACAATTTTTATAGTACATAAATGGTAAAACTTCTCTTAACCTGCGTCCTCAATGACGTATCAATAGCCAAGCCTGCCGACCTTCACGTTGCGTGAACGGAACCCATCGAGCGATATCTGTAATGTCACTGTGGCCTTGCCTTTATGTAAGGTCTGTCTGATTTAGCGATGGGAGATTTAGTTAGTAAAGCAAGTGTTTATATTATCAAAACATGGCAAGGATAATAACGGACGACAGCACGTCAAGGTAAACACTGCGGTATCTTATATTGTAATAAGGACTAGTTTGCAACTAAAGTAGGTAACCTGGGGCCCTATTTTTGAATCACTCGCTTCAAGATGGAGAGTGATTTTCGTTCGAAAATGAAATCAAAGTCAACGAAAATAACTCATTTTCGAACGAAAATCACTCGGAATATTGACACAAGTAATTCAAAAATAGAGCTCCTGATGTGCTGTCGACTGTACAACAAAACCACTCTAAGACCCGGTTGCGTGAATGGTATTCGAGATCGAATGTAATAGCACCTATTGTGTGACAAATAAATAAATCATTCAGTCATTCATTCATTCATTCATTCATTCAATGTTAACCTAGCAATGGTTAAATGACGTTACCAGCAGTTGACTATTTACGATTGTGCGTGTTTTGAAGAAATAATACCATTAACAAATGGCTATTTATTGACCATTTGCTTCATGTATTTTTTCTTCAATACGCACTACCTCATATGAGGTAAGGCTTTTACGCAGGAGTGAGTTGCTTACAGGCTCACTTTACTTTTTTACTTTTTACGCACAACCGTAAAAATCCAACCGCTGGTAACGACATTTAACCATAAGTTGAGTTAACTTTCGATCATGCAACCGGTCCTTAGAAACAAAACCCAAATTGGTATTTGCGTTTCTATATATCTACTGTAAAGGTATCATAATTCAACCCACAAATATAAACCAAATTGGTGCATTTTGCTAATTTTTTGTAGACTTTCTGATATACTTCTTCTAAGGCAGTGGTTTTATTAGAAACAGGAGTTCAGGTAAACGATTATAGAATCTTCTTTATATAAAGACAAAACAATCACCTACTTTCATTTAAGTCAATTTATTTAATAACTAAATAACGACAATAATATTTCTTTAACGACAAAGTTTGCCCATGATTTTATCGATGCAAGGACACAACACTATTCGACATTCCAATCAAGTTCTTATTCAATTATCCTTGAGAATTCCTCGATAGAGGAAGAAATATGCAGCCGACAAGTCGATGTTCTGATAATGTATGGCTGATTTGTGTAGGATTTATGTTGGATGCCGATACGTATTAAAATCAGTGTTGTATTTGTGATTTTATAATTTACCAGCGAATACCTGACACACATTCATGTACGAGTATAAGACTCAAAGATCCATCGTCCTCAACTAGAAAAATAATAACTTTTACTCAAATTACCCAAAGATCTAAACTGCTTACTATTATACACCGTGCTTTTTTAACCGTCTTACAGCCGAAGGCCACTTAAAGTATTCAATAACTACATGTCATTCGTTAAATAAAACTTGGTTATTATTAAGATTTCAAAGCCTAAGACATTAAAGAAGATATCAGCACAATTTAGTACGAAACATCCTGTAACGAGCACTACGCGAGGGTCATTCACTCGGCTGTCTAGCACTAGAAAGGGGCGAGGCGGTGGGCGTCACAAAGGATTGCGCTAGCGCATGATTGGTTAGAGATCCACGTGGACTGTCTTAGATTGGCTACGGTGCGGAACGCGTGGAGGCGGCAAGGTCAAGGAATGCATTGTTGAAAACGTAAACATTATGAACAGGATGATACATTACGTAACATTACTATTAACTATTTTTTACACCAAAATTATGTGGAGTGTAATAAAAAAAAACATGTCCTAGAGGTTTATTAAGATGGTTACATTACGTGGGCTTTGGGTGTAAGACGGTTAAAAGAGCACGGTGTATAGATAGTGCCATCCACGAAGGCGCGCCCCACTCTTTTTTTGATTGATAAAGGTGCGGGGTGCGGGGGGAGACACGCGCGTCAGTTGCGAGCCGGCCGTCATTCAAATATTCAGACTCGTCACGAAAGTGGCTCTGCTTAATTTATTTTTAAAATGTCAAGGCAAACCCATTGTGTTGTACTAAAAAATAAACCTGGTATAATCTACTGTCATTATTAAATTTACTGAAAGAATTATAATGGTAACTTAAACACCATAAACAATTTTAAATAACAAAAAAATATGTGGTAACTTATAATATTACCGGGATGTACTTTATCGGGGAAGGCTATAAAACATTACGCTAGGACCTACATGTACGAAGAAAAAACAATTCACGCGTATGAAGTCCCGGTGGACCGATGGTTCTCTTATAAGAAAGTTTTTAATCATTTTTAGGCGTTTATGCCGCAAATTTTCGACACTTGCAAGGGTGCTTCCCGTGAACTCAGAATCTTGAAATTTGGTACGAAGCAACGTCTTATAGCATAGACTAGCTTCTGCCTGCGACTTCGTTCGCGTGGAATAGTGACTTCTTTCTCCCGTTTTTTACACATTTACCACTATATCTTTGCTCCTATTGGTCGTAGCGTAATGTTATATAGCCTATAGCCTTCCTCGATAACTGGACTATCTAACACAAAAAGAATTATTCAATTCGAACCAGTAGTTTCGGAGATTAGCGCGTTCAAACAAACAAACAAACAAACAAACAAACAAACAAACTCTTCAGCTTTATAATATTAGTATAGATAAAGGAAAAATTACGAAAACCATAAATTTTTAATATATATTTTTTTAATAATTTTAAACTTACTACCCATTTCCTCATAAACGCGTAGAGGTATTAAATTGAAATTCATACCAAATACTCAGATCTATAATACCTTTAAGCTGTAACAAAATCAAACTTCTATGTCAACGCAATCAAAAGAAACAGCAATTTAAGCTGCATATTTTGAAACTCGCAAGTACTCGCAAGGGAATCAAAACCTAAAGGGTACTTCCAGTCGACCTAGAATCTTGAAATTTGGCATGAAGCAACGTTTTATAGCACACATAAAGGAAAAATTCCGAAAACCTTAAATTTTTAGTTACATTACAAAATATATATTTTTTAATAAATATAAACTTATTACTTTTTTCCTCATGAACGCGTAGAGCTATCAAGTTGAAATTCATATCAAATACCTTGCAGGTTTGTACGGAACCCTCGGTGCGCGAGTCCGACTCGCACTTGGCCGGTTTTTTAAATGTTATAAAACGTTCTTACGTATTTCGTTTACGTCAATAGTAAAAATAATGCTTGTGCAGTTTAAAAATAATATATTACTTTTCTAGTAACTAACCATACCTACTTAAAACCATATCCAAGTAGAGCATCTTTCTCTTTGAGTGTATTTTTTGAAGTGTGCTTGTCATTCATTAGTCATTATGATGTTCCAAATTCAATTCAAAAGCTTGCACACATGTACTATAAACGATTTGGACGAGTGGTGGGGCGCGCCTTCGTGGATGGCACTATCTATATAATCTGTGCTGCTGCTTAACTTAACGGTCTTTCCCAATATTCACTCTATCTGTGGTTTTGCTCAACTAGAGATAAAAAAATATGTATCTTTAGTTTTGTTGACTCTATAAACCAACTAACAATAGAAAATCTAATCCCTGATTCTACCAATCGATGGAAGGACGGATAGCATACTTGGGATAGACGTTTGTATAAAATTGTCATGAGCTACACTTCATAAGTTATCTTTATCCTATTTATAAAAAAAACACTTATTATTAAGGTCTTACACACATAAAAATAGCGTTCACACCTCCTATGAAAAAATATGTTTCAGTGCAAAACTTCAAATTTAATTTTATACACAATACGGAATAAATAATACCTCACATAATATTGTAATTAAAATTCACGTAACAGAATTTGTGTTTGCACAGATCCGTAATTTAAACACGAGAAAACTAATTAATTACAAAGCCATATGAAGCTAGTTTGAGAATTATTATGGAATTTCATGTTTAGGTAGGGAAAACATTTGATTTGGTATCAAATAATCCTTGTTTATTTAAACGAAAACTCTCTCCGGCGCACCGAGATGTCTTCTTATCGAAAATGGGTTACTACCTATGTTTCTACCGAAAATTTGAAGTAGGTACCTATATATATAACACTTCACACGGAGGAGCTTTTGGCAATAGTTTTATCTATATAATCTGTATATTATAATATATGATATGATAGATTATGATTAAGAGACTTGTTATGTATAACTATTCTCTTCTTGTACTTACTTTTGACCCTTTGATAATTTTATGACTAGACAAAATAGCAGGCTCTTGCAGACATCTTGTTTACACGTGAAATACACATATTAATAAAACTTGATACAAAAAGTTGACCGTTAAGGTCTATAAATAACAGACATAACCCTCCTAGTTTTTTCAATGCGTTCATTCCATCATTAGCAAAGTACTAATTACTAGCCCATTAGTTTCTTGAATAGAACCTAAAAAGCCAAAACTCGTGTATCAAATAGAAGAGTTAACCCTACACCTGTCCAAATCGTACCCCAAAATACTTTATTTGGCCCGAATAATGTACGGTCTGTCGGAAAGGACCAAATTACCATAATCCGTATCTGCTGAATACATATTCGTTTGCGGAGACCCTGTAGGGTTAATTTTAAACGACTTAAGCACACGGGGTTAAGTCACAAAAGGATTGAAAGAACGAATTTTGGGATATTTTATAATTTTAGGGTTATGTGACTTCGATATCAGAACACAAAAAAAAACAAAGGTTGAAATCACAAGTTTTTAATGGTAATACTAAATTACCAAACTAGAAATCTGAATATTAAAACATTTTGAAACACCAATTTGAACGTCCACTATTTACAACGTTTTTACTCAGATTTTAATAATTAACATATTTATTTCTTACGTCTTCATTAATTGCGAAAAATGTGTGATGTTTTCAATGTTCTACTAGTGGACCCAGAAAACTTTGTTTCGCCCCCAGCCCCGTCCCACCCCGCCCCGTAAATTTAGAAGTTAAGCGGTCCCAGCGAACATTGTTTTGCCTCAGCCCCGTCGAACAGGATAAAAAGTATCCTATGTCTATCTCCTGGCTTTAAACTACCTCCCCTCCGATTCGCCCCGGCCCCGTCCCACCCCAGCCCCGACCGTGTCTAACGGAATAAAACGTATCCTATGCCCTTCTCCCGGTTCTAAGCTACCTCCCCACCAATTTGCAGCCAAATCGGTTCAGCCGTTCCTGGGATATGAATAGTGTAACTATCACGAGTTTATTTTTAGATAGATTTTATTTATTTAACCCGGCGGGATAGCAAGGTCTGGTGGACGGCTTAGGGCGATGATAGAGGACAGAGTTATCATCGGCCAGACACATCATCTGAACCTGTCTCCAGTCGTATCGGTCTTTCCGTTCCACTGGATCAAGATAGGTGAAGACGAGGGTGTGCACATGCGTTTGCGCGTACGCTTGTGCACCTAAATATCTCCTGCGCAATTGACTGCTTCCGAATATGGACTCCGATTTGAAACCGGAATTGAAGACAGTCGCCGTGGCCGAAATCGGCCGGGATTTCATCATCATTTAAATGTGTAAATGTTGACATTTTGCGACTGCATCGATGCTGCAATACTGCATCGCGACTGCATCACGTTTGCGTCGCTAAAGGGTCTAAGGCTGAAGCAAATGGGAACAACAAATAGTACGTCACATTTTACTTGCATATTTTCAATGGCGCCAAACCGCTGAAATCCTGTAAATTACCTATCACGTGTAGTTACCAAAAAGGTATGCCCCGCAATTCATTCACTTAATTAAAGTGAAATTTAATTTTGTTTCAATCCAAATAGAACGATTAATTTTAATCTGTTTTCGAATAGGTGAGATTGGTAATCCTGAAATATGTAATTTGCTAAAACGTTGAAATTAAAAGTTCAGTCCATTGAGTTTAAAAGAAATGAGTCAAAAATCCCATGATCGTTTTGTGATATACTATTTTGTTCTAAGTTCAATGACAATGTCTTTGTAAATATAGGACTTTTATAGCTTTTTTAACATTTTTCTCAAAAATCTAACGTTAGATTGTTTTTGAAAACCCCAAGCCAAAATACCCAACTCACTGGTGAATTTTATTTTCCCTGAATTTTAATTATATTTTTTACACTTTGCGTGATTTTCTTTGAACATAAAACAGGTGACGAAATAAAAAATAAATAAAAAACAGCGTGAGTTTGTTCACTTTCCCGCCCTTTTAAATTATGAAGTGAGTTCCCCAAAGCTCTTTTATGTGCAAAAATGTAATAACGTAACTCAATGTTAAATGGTGGAGTAAATTACCTTGGAAAAAGGGGAAATTTCTTGTGTTCAACAAATTGGTACCGCATGTAGTGATGTGGCGAAGCTTCATCTGAAAATATTGTCGAGATTTTATTCATTGTCAATCCGGTAATGAAAGCAAAACTGATGAAACCAAGCTTTTTGTTTTAATATTCAGAATGTGTTTGTTCGTGACTCTAGCAGCCAACCGACGAAACCCTTACTGACATGAGGTGCAGGCTTTGGGCAAGCGAGTACCCACTTTCACTGTACCCCCCGATGAAAACCTGCCTCCAGGCTATAAGGAACCTTGGCCAATCTGGAGAAGTCTAAATAGGCTTAGGGCCCAGGTTGGTCGAATTTTTCGAACACAGACATTGACATTTTATAGAATTGAGTTGACATTTGTAATTAATTGACATCCCACTGACATTTTTATTTCATTTTTATATTGATTTTATTAATATTAATTTATAATTCACATTTTATTTATTGTTAAATGAATGTTACAAATACATTTAATTTGCATGTCATAATTTATTGGCTGAATATGAGATTCTTTGTGAAAAACTTAACATCTTTGTATACCATGTTTAATGCAAATAAATATTTCTTACTTTTTTCTTTCTTTCTCATTTTTATCCAAAGAATAAGATAAAATGTATTTCTCAACAACTAAAAGCTTCGATATCGAAACTATCGTTATCAGAACAACACTACTTGACGTCCTATCGAAGCCTCCGGGCAATGTACAGATATGTCGTATATTCTCTCTTTACGACGGTAAAATTGAAAACTGATGCAATTGAGAATTTTTCGATACATTTAATGGTCAAAGGACGGTATTATAAAGTGTTGAATTTGATGGATAAGAATCAAAATTTATTTATTTACAGTTCACTAGGTAGATGGGTCAAGTAGATAGGATATCATTTTGTGTTTATGGACGTCTTCCATAAATACTTAAATACATATAACATCCATTACTTTTAGGTACAAATCTTCACACAAACATTATTGCTCCTTGCGGGATTCAAACCCGCGACCGGTTACAGGAGCAGGAGGTAGCAGGAGCGCTAACCACTGCACCAAACGTGTCTTCAATATGCGTGTTTAATCTTGCTATGCGTTTTTTTTATCGATTGGTGAACTTTTTACGAGTATGAATTGTACGAAAATTGGGGCCCAGTCAGTACTTCTTAACTAATGTAGAGGCCGAAAATCCTACACTGTGTATATTGTACTAACTGAGCAAACAAATAAAAGCTTAGCTGTAATGTGTTCATTCCCATACGATAGTCCAACTTGAATAGCCCGTGTATGTTAACGAGATCCATTTCGCATACTCTTTTATTCAATAGCTTCGAACAAATACTGGCCATTTTGTTTTATTGCGGTATATCGACAGCCGTTGGAAAATATTTGACGGGTTTGTTATTATATTTTAATTTAGAATAACAATGTATCTCTTAGTTTTGTAACAACTATCAAGATTACTAGTGATATCACGTAGTAACTACATTTGTAACAAGGAGACTTGTAGCTAAACAGCAAAGTCAGCGCAGTTATGGGTTTTATTTCGGAACTTCCACGATTAACATACAATCGATGGGTGGATTATTCTTGAAAGAGCGTTCCAACAGCCGAATGAATGCCGCTCCATTGTATGACCCCACCTAACTCGTGCCTTGTAGAGTGTTCCAATAGCTTGAATGCCACTCCTAGGTTTCTAGGGTCTGTCACTTGGGAGACTGGTTTGAGACTAGACTGAGACACTGACAAAAAATATTAGTCGAGTTTATAAGCATCCGACAACAGCAGTAATTGCCGCGAGTCAATGTACATCTAACGCCATCTAGTGGTTGGTAGTGGTACCAAATAATTGTGCGTCTTACACATTTTTATTTTTATAGTCTTTTGTCACTATACAAACTTAATGATATAAATTGCACTTGTATAAAGCAACTGCGACAGACGAGGAATCGAATCCCGTGTCCCACGCTATCCGGGCGCATGCCTATACCACTCGGCCACCGACACACTGGCAAGCCTGTTGAATTTTGCAAGTGCTTTCTTTAAAGTAAAAAAAGAAAGAAAGAGTTAAAGAACATCTACTCTCTCAAATACCCTCTTCATCGTAGAGTATACATTTATACACGGATAGTACATTATATTTATATATTTTATTTATATATATATTATTATTATTACGTTATATGTATATATATATACGTTATGTAAGATTATTTATAGTATTTAGTTTATTACTAATATTAAAAAATATTAATAAATTATAACTTTTTTCCGTATTATTAATCTAGCACTGCCGATAACCGCAACTATTTCATTTCCAACACCTATGGGTTGGCTGGAAGAGATCTCTTTTAGGGATAAGCCCACCTTTGTTCACATTGTGACTTCTTGTATTTTCTGTACATCTTTTAAGTGCAATAAAGAATATAAAGTATGCCACGGGGTTCGATTCCTCGTCTGTCACATTTCCTTTTTACAAGTGCAATTTATAGCACGTAGTAGTCATACTGTATCAAAAAGTTATACATTTATGTCAAAAGCCGTCGTCTGTTGATTACATGTCTTGTTAGAAATAATATAAAATTGCATTACAAATATATTTATTTCAATATACACGGTCACTAACATTATAAATGATTGTAACGGGATTGTCACCATGTGCCTTATTATTTTCGAGTTCCCGATATTTACCGATATCATTTACGCCGTAACCATAGCACTTAAATAATTAGGAAATCTAAAATAATAAGGTTGGTAGCCATCTCGTTCCAATCAATTGTATTACGAATCTTTAAAAATAAGCCGTGGTTATCGAGATGAGGCATTTGATATGGCAGGCGTCCCGTTGTATCATCATTATCCCAGTAACCAGTCCAGCAATTACCTCACCATAGTCCCGGCGTAGTCTCCATCTTATCTGCAATAGTCTTTGCACCTAGCGGGTGCTGTCTTTGGCTGTATCTACTCAATAGTGCAGACAGAGATAGTTCACTTTAGGTGTACATATCCCAATACAATAAAGGATCTCAAAGGGGCCTCTTCCTGTTGCATCCATATCACCAGGTCTTCCAAAATGACCAGCTTCGGCCGTGATATCCCCGCAGGAGAAATACAATAATAATAATAATAAACATTTATTTCGGACATCTGGATCCATAAATTGTTAGTAACAGAAATAGTTAGTTTAAGAACACAACAATATTCTTACCTACCTACTCTAAAATGATCTAAATACTTTAGCCTAAGTTAAAAATAGCATTATTGACGCAAACAAGGTTTGCTATAAAAGCGGAACATTTTAAAAATGCAAAGTCTGCCCTGTACCCCTACAGGCGAAATTAATCGGAGGTCGCATGCATAAAACATTCCAATCTTAGCAGCGGGTGTGCATCAAAACTGCTGGACACGTGTGAGCTACGAACATGAACATAAATAAAGTTCAATTATGTGTAAACTGACTCATGCGTGTAAATATGGGGGAAATAAGCATTAATGTAAAAAAAACCGGTTAAGTGCGTGTCGGACCCGCGCACTGAGGGTTCCGTGCCACCCTTAACTGAAATCATGGTCCACTTACTTTCACTTAACGAAAACATCACAATATATTGCGACAGCAAAAATAACTTTGTTTAAGACAAAGTTATATTTGCGGTTGATAAAAATGTGCAATATCTCAAAAACTACTGGTTCGATCTCCTTCAAACCAATTTTCGTTGCAAGTTTTTGTTAAGATCTACATCATATATTTTTTTCAAAATTTTCACTTTCTTAGTTCAAAAGTTAGATGGGGGGGACGCCCATTTTACCACTTTGGAAGCGTCTATATCTCAAAGCTTACACTTTAAAAAAAATGGTTTTAGAAACCTCAACATCATTTTAAAAGACCTATCCATAGAAACCCCACACGCATACGGTTTGAGTAAAAAAAAATTTTTAGGTTTTAGTTTCATGTATGGGAGCCCCCCCCCCTTAAATATTATTTTTTTCTTACTTTTTGTATCTGAATCGGAAAGCGGTGAACAAAATACACTTACCTACCAAGTTTCAGCTATGTTATGCTTATAGTTTCAGAATAAAGTGGCTGTGACATACGGACGGACAGACAGACAGACAGACAGACTTGACGAAACTATAAGGGTTCCGTTTTTTGCCATTCGGCTACGGAACCCTAAAAACAATTTATCACGTTTATACGGATCCACAAATAAGCAAGAATTATTTCTGTCTGGCCCGACGGAAATAATGTAATATCCCTGCAATTAATTAAAAAGCTCTATATAAAAATGTGCATTGAGGTTGATGAAAGTTAAAAACGTTCGCGGTAAAAAGATAAATCGCAAATGTACAGCGTCCTTACCATGAGTTCTCTCTTTAAAATAGTATTTCATTGCATCAAGTCAACACTTATAGTCAATACTAGTGGACGAACTTTGTTTCACCCCCAGCCCGGTCCCGCCCAGCCTCGTTATTCCAAAAGTTTAGCGGTCCCAGCAAATTTTTTTTCTGGGACCGCTTAACTAATTATTATTTGATTGACAAAAAAACAGTTAAATTGACGAGAGAATCTAGGCTTTGATCCCAAAGTAAGTAGCAAATACACTTGTGTTATGTAAAACAGGAATAATGGTACCACAACACCCAGACCCGAATCCATGTAGAAAATTTTGATCTCTTGATTGATCGAGAATCGAACCAGAGTCCTCAAAGCGGTGACGCCTTGAAACCCATTTTGCTTAGTATAGTCACTACAACACGAACTATTTTACTTTTGCCCGCGACTTCGTCCGCGTGGAATAGTGAGTTCCGGCAGATTTTTGGTTCTTCCCACATAGTTCCAGTTCTTGCGGGATTTTGAGCTATTATTCTTTAATACATATTTTTTGTGTATCTTGAACCGTTTTCACGGCGCACGCAACGGAAGGCTTCAAAGATGAAATAATTTCTCCCGTTTTTTACAGATTTATCACTATATCTTTGCTCCTATTGGTCGTAGCGTGATGTTATATATAGCCTATAGCCTTCCTCGATAACTGGACTATCCAACACAAAAAGAATTATTCAATTCGAACCTGTAGTTTCGGAGATTAGCGCGTTCAAACAAACAAACTCTTCAGCTTTATAATATTAGTATAGATAAATTCTAAACTTGCAGCAATGACGTCCTTTCGAACTAGTGCAATATAGCTCTAGCAACAAATAGTAGTAGCCACTATGAGAGAAACCAGACGTACTCGTACTCGTAGCTACATTAACTAGCTTGCTGAGCGGCTTATTGTTCTGTTTGCAACTACCCACGTTTTTCAGTTGTTCTACATTTCAGCCTCGCTTCACTAGCGTGGGTGAAAAGAGGCCTATTAGCGTTTTTTGAAGAAAAATCGGTAATGGTAAATCGTCGTAAACGTGCCTTACGTATTTTATGATTTATTGCATACTGTTAGGAATGAAGATTTTAGCTCTAAATCATGACCATAAACTTTCATATTTTAAAACGTATGATGGGCTTTTGTAGTGAACTGTGCAACATAAATAGATTTTTTTAAAATATTTAATATTAATGTATTTTCATCTAACCAATTCAATGAGTTGTGCTAACGTTTTGAATAAAAATTCAATTGTATTCTTGTCAACAAACCATTTTTTTTGTTTGTTCCCAAGCTGCAATACAATTCAGAAACTCGGATTTAGGTTCGCAGTAACTTAATTTCGTGAATTACCACAGATTTTATGGGCCATTCCAAGGGATTGCATTAAATAATCTGAGATTATGGCTTAACAGACATTAACCATTCAACAAAATTGCGCCAAAAAGTGTGATTGGACTAAATTATAAAACTTCCGGCCTTTTTTTATTGTTCTTCATTTATTTCTTCTTTAACGCATTGTAATGGCTTTTCTTAATATTGGAAATAGTCGCGGAATTGAACAACTGAAAGATATTTTTTACTCTGTTACTTACTGACAACATTTTATTCTATTATTAAATAATAGCATTACAACTCTTGCTCGAAAATATTACATTATAAGACATGTTTCGTGAACTCAAAGTAGATTTCTACTAGTAATCTATACGCACTTTGAGTTCTACTAGTAATCTATACAAAAAAAACTAATCACTGAATATGTTGCTTAGCTTAAATTTAGATAACAAATCTAAGCTTAAATGCTTCTAAACCTTCGGCGTGGAAGGCTAGAGGGTTAAACCACCAGACTATCCTTCCTAATTTCGAGTTTTTTTATCATTTATTTCAGGCAACTTAGGCCCATACAATAAATACCTTAAAGACTAACATACATACAATAACAACATTAAAAATATTAAAATAAATGACATTTTGGAGCCTAGCAAATTAATTCATTATTATAAAAGACACCTAAATCCTCAAAAGAATGTATTTCTTTGTCTTGTCACAATATGAGTACAGACACAAGGAAAAGACATATCGAGAATAGTACATTTCTTCGTCAATATCTCTTTTATAACAAAGATGGTCAGTGAAATGTATTATCACTGCGTCATATATTTCCTAGGGCCCTTATTTCGAAAGAGCGTAGCGGAAAATAATAATTTGCGACATTTATGGAATTTGCTAAGTAGCGATAATATTTGAATAATATAAGATATCAGAATATGGGAATACATGGCTTTAAATTAACACACTCATGTAACAAATTGGTCGTGAAGTTTTTGAAGCTCATTGAAAAACATTATTTTTAGTGCAGTCTACTAAGAAAAGCAAAATCCGTCAATGCGAATATCGATTTATTAATCCCAAACATTTTTAGTAGAATCTTTACTACGAAATACTTCGTATCCGCACAACGTCAAAAAGTTCAATTATTTATGGCGTATTGACGGATTTCGTTTTTCTTAGTAGGCCTTTAGGTATTTTTTTTCTTTGTCAACAGTATTTTTTGTGTTTTCTTCATTTGATTTTCCTTACTTCGCTGTTTTCCTTGTTAAATTAATTGCACGTTAAAAATCCTATTTAATTTCTGGGACAATAAACTGTCTCTACACTCGTTGCAATCGGTTTAGTGGTTTAAGTGTGTAAAAGATAACAAATAAACACCCTTTCGCATTTAATGAATGAAGTATTCTTGTTTAACCATATCTATGTGGTTTGTCATCTGCCAGTCATGCTTTAATATACAATTAACTAGCTCTAAGATAATTGCATAACACTCTCACATGGTTACCGAGAAGACATTACATTATTAGGAAAACGCGTCTTTGATAATCAATCACCTCCCAAACTAATTAATTAACCTGACTGAACCGAATGTCAGCAACTCAGGAGATACTCTTACGGTAGCTAATGGACGTCCAATCGATTATCTTCACAGATCTAATCTCTTATATAGGGTTTTAATAAACAGTAATAATCTCGTGACAAAAGGTGACAAGCTGTATCTCTAGCATGAATAACTTTCGTCTTTGAATTGTTATCAACAGATTTCGAATGGAAACTTATTCAGCGCCACCGCGGTTGTTACGAGAACTAAATTCATACCCCTTCCTGGGGGCGTATTGAGATCTTGCCTAATCTGTTAAACTTCCAGCCAGTTTCATTTCCACTCAGTGTAAACGAATGTCCTCATAAGATCTAGTTAGACCCCACGCAGATTGTAGACTTTTTATCGGCCGATAGCTTAGTTGGATTCTTCAACAGTATGGACAGATATGCATGTGCGCACATTACAACGACTCTGTATCCATACTATTTCGTAGCCGACCAAACTATCGGCCGATAAAAAGTCTGCAGTCTGCGCGATGTCTAAAACGTTATCTATCCAATACTGTATACGCATTGACGTTCCATTTTTTGTTTGAAGATGAAACAGGTCCTAACTTTCAAAATAAAACTACTTATAAAGTTAAAAGTAGTAGACAAACATTTATTACATTTTCATGACAATTACAAAACAGGTTAAACATGTAGCTAATCTTTACACTCAGTATTTATGACCTACAAAACTTACACTACAATAACTAATCATCCACCTTTTCGTCTTTCACATCAGACAAAAGTACATTTTCCCGGATGACTCCGATAGTGACTTCGGCAATCGTCTCATTTTTCACTTGACCAGCGACACAAGACGACGGAGCGATCAATAGCTCCGATTGGTTGGCTATTTTGCGCAAAAAGGGTTACCATTTCGTCTGATAGAGCGGAAACATTCCTAAAATTTTTATAAAAAAAAAAATTTTTTTTTCTTAATTTATTTATTTCTATAATTAAACGTTAACGTTACTTAACGTTGAGCTTGAGCTCTTCAACTAATATTTGTGTTCTGTCTCGGGCCAAATGGAGTCATGTTTCAGCCATGGGCATAACGGACATTTTTTAAAGAAACACAAATTTATATTGTTTTAGTGCTATAACTAGTCCTTGACTTATTTTCTAAGCGTTTTCCGGATAACTTTCCTCCCCACCATCTAATTCTTAAGCATTTTATCACTGAGTGCAATTGAATCAAACAAATAAGTAATTTGTACAATCAATCGAAATCAAACTTCACAATATATTTTTTAAAGTTATTTCAAAATCGTTTCGTATCTTTCTTAACAGTAGGAATTTGTCTAAGAAAATTGAAATAAATAAAAACCTAATCAATATCTCTGATGTTCATTATACAAACTTACCGCAACTGTCTTTCATTTTTCTGATTCACGTCTACCCCACTCAAGACGATTGCTTGATATTTCTTCAGGCCCTTGGACATTATTAGTTTTGTCCGATAAATCTTTTGACGGCCACTCGAGTGTTGGGATAGGCTACCGTTTCATTACGGTAGAGAAATGTACCTTCCTACTACTTTTTAGGGTTTCGTAGCCGAATAGCAAAAAACAGAACCCCCACCCCTCCCCTCAATGGGCGTCCCTATAACTTTTGAACTAAGAATGAGAAAATTTAAAAAAAATATACATCACATGTCAAAATGTACTCTCTACAAAAACCTTTCCACGAAAATTGGTTTCAACGAAATCAAACTGGTAGTTTTTAAGATATAACACATTTTCATCAAGCGCAAATATAACTTTGTCTTTCAAACAAACAGTATGAAAAAAAGGTATGTTTGCTGTTAAAATATTGTGATATTTTCCCTAGGTGGAAGTAAGTGGACCCCGAATACAGTTAAATATGGCACGGAACCCTCAGTACGCGGGTCTAACTCGCACTTGGCCGGTTTTTCTCTTTCAACAAATAGAGAGCCTGGAATTGATACGTCATATTCGGTTGATACATCTAGCCTAGGGTGTCAGTAATGAATGAGTATTTTCTGGCTGTATGCCCTACATTTTAATACAACTGCCCTAAGAAAATAGAGCCCCGATACATTGTGGTACACACGGTACAATGTGTGCTCCCGTAAAAATGTGTTCTGTTTTACTTACTTTCTTGATCATATACTGAAATACAATATGTTGAAACTTTTAAATACCAAATCAATGAAGATGTATCCATATCCATATCCTTGTCTATTTGGGTAACTACGTACTATTATTTGTAGCATATATTAGTAAGCTCTCATAATATACAACGAGTCTATGGCAATCAAAGCTACATCACGATTACATCAAAACTGAGAGACGTAGTAATAATATTGCGAACAGTCGTACATTATATAACAAGAAAAGACACAGATGGTTTGCCGGAAAAATAATTTCATTACTACCTCAATCGCCTGTAAGTTTAGTGTATTGAGTACCTTTTAAAGTATAGATAACATCATTAGGTACTTTTTATTCCCATTTCCAGTTCCACAAAAGTAACTCTCTGACCTCTCTCTCATTTGCTATGTTTAACATACCCAATTTGGACTTATGAGAAGCTTTATTTCAGGTACTTGGTGTTTTAAACCAGGAATATAATATAAAGGTAGATAAAAACAAACAACTTTTTACTGTTTTTGAATATTTTTTAAAACTCAGTGTTATTTTTAAGTTAATAAATTTCTAAAAAAAAATTGGGCACGGGTATGATTTATTTTAAGCTTCGTGGCACAAGTACATATGGCAGACTTAATCCTAATGCATTCTCTACTGGTCAACCATAGGTCTTAATAGAGAAAATGCAGGAGGCGCGAAGAAAGTGTTAAAGTCCCACCCGTTTGCGAATTTTCAGCTACTATCTGCTTCAATCATATTAATTGTGAACTTCTTAAAAATTCTAGGTAAGTGTTTTATAAAAGTAAAGTTACAAATGGAAACTATGTATTTTTAAGCGATCTTACTGATTATTTTTACATTAGAATTAGTTTGGTGTTTCGAAACGTTAACTCATGTTAACTACTATCAACCATCACCAGGCAGTAATAGCAAATGGTGGCAAATGCAAGAATAAACTTTGTATCCTTGTCTCAAGTGCTAAATTGTCATGGCACATAACTGTGTTAAGTTACTCATTTTCATGAATCATTGAAACCGGCCAACAAATTGTTCAATGTCACTCTGCCGTTATACAAAAGTAATATTTGATCATTAATATAAATTAATGATGTGTTTCTAGTATGATTAAAATATTTATTTTGTTACTAATAATTATCAATCTATCCATACGGAATGAGATGGTTCAAAAATGGTAATTAAATTTGGATAAACATTACATCACATTTAGGGGTCAAATGCGACGTGCCACTAAAAGTTACATACAAATACCCAAGTACCCTCGCCAGCACATTAGGTTACCCACTTATGTTGCAAAATAGCTCTTATTACAACTGCATAAGATACTGCAGTGTTTACCTTGACGTGCTGTCGTCTGTACATAGTAAATTACGACTCATTTTTCTCATAATCAAACCACTCGTATCTAAAGTTTCACAAAAATAAAAATAATACTAACTTTTTTGTTGTGTTTTAACTTCCTTCGGGGCGTCTACATAACTCTATTAGCGCATTATGTCTCACAAAACCAGATTTCATTCTCATGTAACGAAAACGTTCGTGTCTCTACACACTATAGTGACATAGACAAAATTGCTTCTAGTAAATTACTGGCCATAAATTATTCTACAGCATTCGCACTGCGTCGACATATTAACGAAATAAACCATTTACGCCTTATGCTCTCACCATTACGGTCTAAAATAGCATCCCATGCCGTCACTTTGGGAACATTGGCAGTAGGTATATTCGTTTGAACCTTGTTACACAGTATCAGAATTACAAATCGGGCAACAGTTGTAGAGATGCCCGAAATTTGAATATGTATCGGGAATCGCGTTCACGTATCGATACGTAATATCGAGTGCCTTTGTTTTGATACATCGGATATCGTATCAAAAATGTGCTTTTCGGCTTGTATGCAGGGTCATATAAAAATGACGTCAGAATATGTTACCGTAATCACGTAATGGATTGTGCTCGAGTAAGTTACATTGAAATCTGTTTCAAAACATAATTACGTTTAATATTTGAGAAAAAGTTTCAAATTAAAAAATTGGTTGCCTGTAAAGTCGGTATACGGGCGAAAGTTTTACGTGACAACGACTTTTGAGTCTGTCTCTCTCGCTCTTAGGCGGGCTAACCATGCCCGAGTGGAAGGGACGCGTGCCTCTCACTCGCTCTCATTGTGAGCGCATAACGTGAGCGGAGCGTAACGCAGTTTCTTGAAGTGTCACCCGGCAAACCAATTTTTAAGTCGTTGTCACGTCAAAACGGATTTATGTTACCCATTTCATTATCATCAAATTTAAGAGCTGAGCTTTTGACAGTGGAGTTTTTTCCTTCATTTTCATAAAAACTTCAAATAAGGGAAGATAGTCTGGTATTTATCCTCTTGCTGTCCACACCGCAGTTGAAGATCTGGGGGTTTCCCACATCTTAATGCCCAGTCATAAGCCTTACCTGATATACTATATCTTCAGCCTTCTCCAGTACTGATGTAGCTGCTACCCAACACCAGGGGAACGCTTATTTAATGGCGGCGTTTACTCGCCATGTCACAGGATCGTCACTGAATATTGTAGCTTTTAATAGAGAATCTCATCCCACTAGACTCCTCACTACATTCTGGTAATCATGTAGCTGTTTGGTTATCTATTTATGTCATTGAAAAATATTTGAAATGATGTAAGTATGTGATGTTGGATCTCTACAAATCTTTTAAACCCATTTATTGTAGTACTCATATAACCTCGATAGCCTTGCCCACTTTAGCCATCACTAGTTACTACTCATTTAGACCGAAATAAATAAATAGTCTATCACATATCTTATCAGTCGCGTGTTAAGTTTAACTCGTCAAGTATGTGTAAACGAGACACAATAAAAATTCCATTGTTATGCGACTCTCGGCATTCGTTTGATACCTGACTGATTAATGTTGTTGTCTATCAGTTAAACTGCAGTGTATAAATCTAACTCTCTCTAAAAGATGAAATAAAAAACACGGAAATTGCGCACGGGCGGGACTCGCACCAGCATCTTTCTGGCTTACCGGGCCAAATGCTCTTCCAATTGAGCTACCGTGCTGTCGGACCGACCGCGAGAAATTCTTGGTCTCTTATGGATACGTCTTTGCGCGACGTATCAATAAGAACCAAATCTCTTTATTGCATATCACGTCATGTTACAAATAAAGAAAATGTTAAATTCAGTCTGTCTTATAACTTAAAGCGATCTCTTCTCGACAACCTAATAATAATAGTAATGGTTTTAGGTACATATTATGTTAGATCTATTTGGTGACATTATATAATTTGACTTTCCAGGTGTAAAATTAAGAGAATAGCTAGAAAGACCTTTTATTTTGTAGATGATAGCACCACTGCGAATTTAACTCTTAAGTTCTTGGTTTTACGAATCAAATTGGCACGACAAGAATTAAGCTCTTTCCTCAGGATAAAACTTAAAAGTTTTATAAAGCAATCAGCCTTCCTGAGTTACGGGTGGTATTCCAAATTTATTACCCTAAATTCCTGGTTTTTCCCCGAATCTCGGGTAAAACGCATAAGTAAGATGAATGGGCTGTATGAAAAATTATGATGACAATATAATAAAAGAAAAAAAGCAATAACGGAGGTAGGTAAGCGAACACAAAAGTAGGTAATAATTATTATTTGTCTTTCTCTGGCAAGATATTTTGGGCATGATTGATTGGGTTACGGACGAAATAAAGTGATGTTAATTTACGATAGACGTTGATCACATTATAATAAGAGTCTAGCAACTTCATTATTTGGGATCCTTGGTTTGTAATGTTCTGACGAAGTAATAACTTTCGAATGGTTAGAAAGATATCATTTCTTCCGAACTTAATACCTGTAATAGGAGCAAAAAATTAATATTTTGGGCCTTTAAGTGACTAGTAATCCATATTAAAAGGTTTCAATTTATTTAAATGAAAAACAATATTTTTTTTATTTACACTTTATTGCACTGTGAATTGTACAATTGGCGGACTTAATGCCTTTCTTACTGGTAGACCACATCTTTCTACCAGTTAACCGCTTTGTTATTTTCTAACAAAATAAATCGAACCAACAATGTATCGCAAACAAATGAGTCCAGTCATAGAACTTGACTTTGTCATTAACTACAACGAGTTAGCGATTTTGATATACCTACATTGACTGGGATTATAACGTTGGATTACTATATCTCTTAGCTAAAGCATTTTGGAACACTATGACCCGGTCAAGGTAACTCGTATACTCTGTAGAATCATTAATTAAAATTTTTGCTCCTATTACAGGCCACACGCTTTATATGGTATGCATAATATTATATCTATCGCTATATGTGTGTTAATAAGATACGTATACGTTATATACGTTAACAAAATACGTATGTATGTATCGACGGATACAATATATGAAACTCATACCTGGAAACAAAACAGAATCCTAAACAACTGCTTTATCGTGCACCTTACCCAAATTGCTTATCTAAAAGCCCCAAATCCCCCTAAATATATGGATATTACACAATTTCCCCAACGGAGTATGCCCCTAAACATATCAATTGAAGTCTGCGAGATATCTGAAACGTTTCATAGGGAAATAGGCGTTATTTGCTATAGCGTCTGATACAGGCGGCGCTTTGGGAGAAAAGTTATATTGTTTTGCCGTAGGGCTGAGAGGGTTAAACGATAATCAGAAGCGGTGGAATTTTTTTTCAAAGGTTCAATTAACCTCCTGCGGTCACGGTCTGAAGTTGAAATTTTTGACATTTCGTCTCGATAAGCTCAATCGTCACAGTACCGTTACCATGAGTTTACGACGGTTTCACTCGCTTTAGCGACGATGTATCTTATTGTATGGAAAATTTTAGTTCTGCATGTGACCACTGTGTCACTGCTGTGCGATTTTCCCTAGACTTTTTTTACAAGTCGCTAGCGAGTAAAACCGACGTAAGCTCATGGTAATGGTATTGCTGCATCAAACATCCTTTTACTTAATGTCACTATAGTCTAAGCGTTTTTTGAGCGCCACCTAGTGTGTGACAGGTAAACCGTGTTAAGACTTGCAACTGGCTTAGGCATTTATACTGTCACTTCAACGTTTTATTTATTTATACTTTATTGCACAACCAAAATTTGTACAAAAAGTGGACTTAACGCCATATGGCGTTCACTACCAGTTATACCTTAGGGGCCAAGCAGAGTTGACCTTATTTTAGATAATTTAATTAAAATATGTAAAGAACTTAAATACAGAACGCTTGCTTTTAGTACACAAACAAATTATTTTATTTGTTTTTGGGCTAATTGGCGCTAAAGAAACGTTTCGTGTCTAGACATAGCTCTTAGTGGGGCTTGGTTCCAAAGCCACTTTAGTAGTAGGGATTCGTGCGTTCTGGCTCACTATTTCCGGTCCCCCCCTTCCTCCCTCTCTTCCCTTCCCCGCCCCCGCATTTTCTAGCTCATCATCGGCGGTCTGAGCGGGATCGCCGGCTAAAAAAAAAAAAAAAAAAGTTTGGTGTCAAAATGGGGGTTTTCGGCCATGCCCGATCGATCTATGCGGTCCATTTTTGCGTAGCTGCACTCCTTCGCGTTTTAGCTTTTGCGTCAAATAAGCTCCAATACCCCTCATTAAGATAAGGCTAATGATCTCCTCGACGCCCCTTTGTCCTTTCACGCTATTGTACTTATAGTCGAAGAACACTATGGTATTATAGATAACATTCCTTTGTCAGGTTGTCAACAAAAGAAGCAGTATTTCGAAATAAAACTTTGGCATTCGGTAGATATCGCTTTTTGTATGACAGGTGGAACAGATGCACTACCGTAATACGTGAACACAGCAGCACCATCTAGAATTTAAACGGATTGTGGTTTGTTTGACAAATATTTCCAAAATGAGTAGATTTTTTTAGTAGGAGCTCCAAGGTATTTGATAGTCTTTCTTTACCTTCCAATGGAATCCGTATTAATTTTAAATATTTATTTTCATTCTACAATTTTCTTTGTGTAATACCTTATCTTAGTATTAATTGTTAAAGCTTACGACCACATGGTACTGGCGCCATTGATTATGAAGAAAATACATTTAAGCACTAATACCAAACAGACGACGAATAAACCTCAACAATTCCGAAATATCTACTCGGCTAAGGTTGATTTGCATTTTAATTCGTTACCCAATTTACTTTGTGGCAATCAATGATAGTTTGTTCATTAGAAGATTCAAGTTTGTTGTTAAGAGTTTTTTTTTTTGCTAGCCGTTGCTGTCCCATTGCTGGGCAAAGGCCTTCCCCAAACTACTCCACGCGTCCTTGTTCTTGGTAAGGGTTTGCCAGTCCTCGTGATATTTGTCTAGATCGTCGCGCCACCGCTTTCAAGGTCTGCCTTTCGGACGGCGTTCATCGGTAGGAAGCCAGTGAGTGACGATCTTGGACCACTTCTTAGTAGACATGCTGAGGACGTGGTCCGCCCAGTCTCACTTAAGTTTAGCGGTTTTAACACCAACGTCGATAATGCCGGTTTATGTTCGGATTGTGGTGTTGCAGATTATTTTTTAAAGTATAAACATTAAAATAATTTACCTTTAAAATAATAAAGAAAAGAGGAAAGAAAAAGTATTTATTGGAGAAACATTACAAATCACTACTTTTGTTATATTGGTGATATTGAAGTTGTTAATCATGTCTGAACTCAAACTGATACTATTGTACTTGAAGTTAGAAAGATACGAAATCTGCGAAAGTGCAGAGTGCGTTTACTCATTTTAATTAGTTTGTTCTGAGTATAAGTCAAACAAGACTCCAATAGAACTAGATACAAAGTAAGTAAGTAATAGTTATTTTTTTAAATTTAATATTTCTTATGAAAATTATGAAAAACTCTTATAGTTATTGTTATTCTTCAGCTTGCAAGTTGGAACTGGCTTAAAACGTCTGGATGATGATAAAGTACATGGGATCATGATAATAAAACCTCTTCTAATCAAGTAGTCTAGTTTTTGCATATTTTATTTTGGTTCGCTCGAAAAAAGTATTTTCTTTCTTTCTTAAAAAAAGAAGACGTTCGAGCAGCAAACATTTAAGGATTTAGTTTTTTGAGCGAAAATGATTGCAAATACAACATCGTGGAGTGTGAGGTCTATCGGAGTAATATCCATAACAATAATTATTTTCATATTCATCTACTGCATTTGGAAAACGTGTGCATACGTATAGAATTGTACCAATCTCGAATAATGATAAGATATTAGAATTCAACTTATTTTTTTCTTCTATTAATAATACTCTTCAGACTTTGTTGAATGAATGTATCTTAGACGTAAAAACATTTAAAGTTTTTTTTTATAATGCAAAACGAACAATAAAGAAATTATAAGTTCATTTTTCTTTTTAACTCCGAACTATAGAATAAACATATTAGAAAAATTAACGACATTTCTCGACGCTCTACCTACATGAAACAATTTCAAACAAAATAAGTGAATTGGAAAAAATTGACAGCGGTTGGTCTTTTTTGAAATTTACTTAGCGTTGACATAATGTAAATGAATTTAACCCACTTCGTGGTTCTTCTTATATTGATTTACCTCATGATAATTTTAAGAAATAAAAAGGCAGTAATAAGTGTTAAAAATGCGTAGGTACAATGTTTAAAGTGAATCTTACTCCCAGCATTGTATCCAGCTACTGAAAAGTCAAATCGTGTCACTCCATATTCTTAATATAAACAGAAAATCAACACCTGTGAAATTTCACAGGTGTTGATTTTCCTAGTTAACTGATCTTATAAATAATATCGAAAAGTTAACCATATACGTTTATACTTATATTATTTAACTAAACTGTGTCTTTATCCAAGTAAGTGCTGTGTACTTTGTGCTGTTGATGTACCTAAATAAATAAATAAATTGTTTGGAATACAATGCCGTGAGTAAGAACAATTCAGTGATTTGTCCATTATATTTTTACTAAGTCGCTAAAACGCACTTATATTAATTTGCTGTACATAAGGGTCGGAAGTAACGAACATTATTTCTACATAAAAAAACTTATCTCGCTTAGTTAGTAGTCAGATTACATCTCATAGTGATATTTATATTTTGTGATGGTTGTCCTATTTATTTTAACAATCAGGATGCACTTAATAAACACAAAAATAGGAACTGTGCTCAAAACAGAACTGATCTTTCTAAGTGTGAGTAGGAAAAAATTGTCTTTTCTCAATACAATTGATTCATGTACAAATGATCTATTCAAATCGTTCACTATTAATGTCCTTAGACATGATGGCTACAGTTTCGGCAATTATGTTAAATGTTCTAACGATGATAAACTCTTAAAATATACACCGGTTCAAATTGTGCTCATGCTTTTTTTACAAAATTACATGAAGATATTCAAAGTATCGCCAAAGCCAGCAATTTCCCAAAACATACTCTTCTTAGGTAGACAAAAACGAAATAAAAGAATCCTCCATAAATATTATTAAGTTACTTAGATAAGTCGACAAAAAACTAAGCATCGAACAATATATTGACCATGATTAGCACAAAGGTGTTTTTCAGAGGTTAATGTCATGAGGTGTGTAGTAAAGTGGGTAGTACCGCGATTCATACTTTTATTTTACATATTGCACAATCTCAGTAATTACGATGCATATTTTATTGTGCATGCCTTAAACTTTGCAAATGGTGTAATAATACATTTTTTTTTAAAGTTTTGAATGTCAATAGTAATCAAGTGAATTTAAGGTTAAAAAAGTCTATCTTTAAAAAAATATCCTCTAGTTTAGAATCATTAGATAACAAACTTAATGAAGATCAATTCCGAGAAATGAAAAAGATTACCCCGACCATACTGACTTTAAACTTTTAAAGCGAAAGGGGTATCTATATGAACACAATAGATTGACCATCGATTGAATGTTTCACCAATTAACATATAATTGGGCATGGTATTTCTGAAACTGATATTTCACTGTCGCACAATGGCTGACTATTCTAATAAACGGATGTTCTTGTTCTATGTGACATTTTTAAACTATTTATAATGTTAGCATTAAAAAAAACCTATAATTTAGAGCCTGCTCGAGGGTTAAGTTGGGATGCTTTGTTAAAAAACACTTTGTAGAATTAGAATTATTAACAGATTTTGATAAAATTGCTTTCATCAAGCTGCCTTGATAATTACCCGAGTATCAGAGCAGGAATATCACAGTGCAGCCATTGTTATGCAAAAGCAAATAATCAATAATAATAATGTATACCTTTGACAAAAACGATTCTGTATCGTATTTTATTTATCTTGATGCCAACAATTTATATGGGTGGGCTCTATGTCTCAACATTTACCTTCGTTGAATTTTGAATGGAAAGATCTTAGTCGTAAATTATAATGACCAAACAATTCACACGTTGGTTATATCTTAAAAGTAAAATACCCCAATAGTTTACACGATGATCATTCAGACTTTTTCATTATGTCCACAAAATATTTGTGTTTGCAATTCTAAGGAACCAAAGCTAGTTACAAACTTGTGTCATAAGAAAAAATATGTTATACATTATAGAAACTTTTCACAATGCCAAAAATTCAGTTTTCATGTTCAAAAAGTTCATAGAGAATTGAAATAAAAACAAAGCCCATGGTTAAAAAATATTGAGTTAAATACGGAATAACGACCATTAGCAAATTTTATTCAGAAGAAAAAAATCCAATTGATGTGCAATGAATCTTTATTAACTGATGAAATGAAACTTGTGTCATAAGAAAAATATGTTTAACATTATAGAAATCTATTTACAATATCAAAAAATCGTTTTCCGTGATAAAGATTCACTTTATTAACTGATAAAATGAAACTTGCGTCATAAGAAAAAATATGTTATACATTATAGAAATCTTTTCACAATGTCAAAAATTCGTTTTCCGTGATAAAGATTCACTTTATTAACTGATGAAATGAAACTTGCTCCATAAGAAAAAATATGTCTTACATTATAGAAATCTTTTCACAATGTCAAAAATTCAGTTTGCATGTTCAAAAAGTTCATAGAGAATTGAAATAAAAACAAAGCCCCTGGTTAAGAAAAAATATTGAACTTAATACAGAATTACGAACGTAAGAAAATCTGATTTTGAAAAATAAATATTTGAAATGAATCTTTATTAACTGATGACATGAAACTTGCATCGTAAGAAAAAATATGTATTATAGAAATCTATTTACAATGTCAAAAATTCGTTTTGCGTGTTACCGAAGTTCGTAGAGAATTAAAATTTAAACAAAGCCCCTGGTTAAAAAATATATTAAGTTAAATACAGAATTACGAACATAGGAAAAATCTGATTGTGACTCTCTAAAAATTGGGGTTTGGACACTTACAGCAATTACGTTTTCTTTTGGCGCAATATTTGTATCTCAGCATATAAGATATTTCAAAATTTTTAGTGTGTGATTTTTCACT